>PVIA01001710.1:0-256356 GCA_004024845.1 Tonatia bakeri | reverse complement strand
GCACACATCTGGACCAGGGAGTGACTCTGCAGCCCTGATGTGTGCTCTGCCTGGGAATCGAAACCACAAGCTTTCAGTTATGGGATGACACTCCAACCAACTGAGCCACATGGCCAGGGCTATACTGACTAATTTTAGAAACTAGTTACACATAAGGATTATTCTATTAATTTTTTAGTCCTTAAACAAAACAAACAAACAACCCCTCCATGCTCTGGCCAGGAAGCTAAGTTGGTTAGAACACTGTCCCAATACATCAAGGTTGTGGGTCTGATCCCCGTCAGGGCACATGCAGGCATATCAGCCAGTGAACACATAAATAAGCGGAACAACAGACCAATGTCTCTCTCTGAAATCAATCAACTAATTAATCAAAAACCCACCACAGATTACAATGTGAACTCAATGTTCAATGCTCATAAGAAAAAGGACAGAGTAGAAATGAAAATTCAGGAAATCACATTGCAAGCAGCAGTTATCACAGTGGCTTCCAACCAGTCACCCATACAAGCTGGGATGTTCCTAAGCATCCAAAACAGGATGTTTCCAGAAAGGAGCGCTAAATTCCCACTATCATTCGAAATATCAATTTCCCTCTAGGAAGATGGAAGTAAATATTATCTTCACTTTACGAATGAGGAAACTGAGGTCCAGAGAAATGTACAGTGACTTAACTCGGCACAGTGAGTTGGTGGGGGCACAAAGATTACAACTTGATGCTTCCTGTATTGTCCAAGCAGTCCACAGTTAACCAAGACAGCAGTGACTGGGATACCAAAGAACATCCATTCCTCCGAGACAGCTACAAAGAGCACTCAGGGCAGAGCAGGATGGTGTGGGGGAGAAACGGCTGGAGGACTTTAAAAGCAAGAATACTACATTAAGCAGCAGGAAAAAACTACCCCCAGATACATTAACCCTCAAAGACAGATACAGATCTTTAATTTAACACTAAGTTTATTGACAGAGAAAACAGTACAGAACATTCCCAGAACTCTTTCAGTCCAACAGTTAAAATGGCCTTAAAAAGCCAACAGTTTGGAGACCTAAAAGACATGTGGAGAAACTACTGTTCCCTTTCCTTGAGTTTGTAAATATTTACATTTAGGAAAGAGATGGCTGTGCTTAATTTCTTTCCTACGGGGTGAGATTTTCATTTTCATTGTCTTAATGGTTACAGGGTTCTTCTGTGAAGGCCAGAAAAGATGGGAGACAAGATCAAAAGATGTGACATTAACGGGAAGAATGAATACGTGAGACTAATGGTTGGTTCACAGAACTGCAATTTTATCACAGAATCATTAGATGGGTTGGTGGGAGGGCTATCAGGTTTCCCCTTCAATAAAATCTGAGGTATTTAAAGACTCCACAGCCACGGAAACTCACTTCTACTTCCCTCAGAGGTAATGGCGAGGCTGAGAAGGCTCTTGAAGAATGTCACACCTCCTTGGGTTCTCACATATGTCACTGCCTGAGCAGGACTGGACAGTGTCGAACACCTGTCTGGTCCAGTCCTGGTTAGGTGCTGGTGTATGTGATGAGTCAGTTTACTCTTCAGAAGGGGTTCCAAGGCAACAGTGTGATCAATGATGAGTCTTCCCCTGTCTGTTTTGGCCTGCCTTGGTGCTGAAGCCAATGGCAATACAGAACGGCGCGGTGACTGACTGTAAGATCTGCCGAAGTAAAAGGAATGGGCTCTTCCAGTCTCAGCTGTCAGGGGTTAACCTAGCTCGTTTTACTTGGCTATTCTCATCATCTAGATGGCAGAAGCCGTCAGTGGTGATCTCTCCTTTATTCTCCTCCGTGGGCTCCGAAGGGAAGTGCTGGTCTGAGGCTAGGACCTGTCGGACAGTCATGTTAACACGTGCGGCTCTCAGGTAGCTGGCACACACCTGCCAGTCCTCCGCGGAGCAGCACTCCACCACCGAGTCTCTGGGCACGCCGGCCGGGGGAGGTGTTTCCAGGCAGCGAGGCAGGCTTTCCCCGTTGGAACTCGGAAGGACCTTTGGAACTGCATGGTTCAACAGGCGACTGAAACCTGACATTACCATGATGTCACCGCTGTGCATAAACATGGCTGTGGGGGCTTCATCTCTTTTGAGGCCACCCAGGAGAAAGATGGCAGACTGTCCAAAGCTACAAAGAAGTAAGTAAAACAACACACAACCGTAAGTTTCTGTTAACTAACCGTGGTTGGTAATGTTACTGCTAATTGCATTATTTCCTAATTTCAGCTCAATACTTATTGCACCTAAATCTTCCTTTTCAAACGGTGCTACGTTCCTTCTCTTTTGGCTTGTGTCTGTGAGTGACCAATGCATAATCTGCTACTTGAACTTATCATAGCGCACAGGACTGCGGCGACATAAAATTTGAAGCAGTTAAAAAAGTAAAAATTTAGTTTTAACATTACCCATGTGAGTTTCATTAATGCTTCTTTAAGATTTAAGTCTTCCAATAAAATTACAGTGCTCCCCCTTTATCCAGTTTGTAACATGTGGTCAACTGTGGTCCAAAATTGTTAAATAGAAGTAAACTATTCAATAAACAATTCATAAATTTTAAATCACACACCGTTGAGCAGTGTGATGAGATCTTACAGCGCTTGTCCTGCCCCGTCCAGCCTGGACACGATTTTTTATCCCTTTGTCCAGCGAATCCATGTGGTGTACACTCTCCACACATCAGACACTCAGTAGTAACTCAGTTACCGGATCGACTGCCCAGGTACTGCAGTATTTGTTTCAAGTAATCCTTATTACACTTAATAATGGCCCCAAAGCATAAAAGTAGTGATGCTAGCAATTCAGATATACCAAACAGAAGCCAAAAAGTGGTTCCTTTAAGAGAAAAGGTGAAAGTTCTTGACTTAATAAGAAAAAAATTGTGTACTAAGGTTGCTAAGATACAGTCAAAACAAATCTTCTACCCATGAGCTTGCGAAGGACAAAGGCGTTTGTGCTAGTTTCGCTGTTGCACCTCAAACTGCACTAGTCACAGCCGCGGTGCGTGGTGCGTGCTCAGTGAGGATGGGACAGACGTCACGCTTGTGGGTGGAAGACACATGAACAGACAATATGTTCTGACCGACAGCAGCACGTTGTGCCCAGAGGCACTGAGCCTGTCCGAAGACTTCAGCAAGGGATCCCCTGAAACTACTGACCACATTCATATAAGTTTTATTACAATATATTGTGCTAATCTCTTACTGTGCCTAATTTATAAATTCAGCTTTATCGTAGGTTAGGTATGTAAGGAAAAAACACAGCATATCTAGGCTTCGGTATCGTCTGTGGTTTCGGGTATCCCTGGGGGTCTTGGAATGTATCCTTTGTGGATAAGAGGGCAGTACTACATTTAAGCCCTTCACTGTATTTATCATTCCTGTTCATTTTAAAGATAAGGTAATAATAAAAGATTCTTTCAGGCACTTTCTTTGTCAGATACAGGCACAGTACTCTGCATAAATTTAAACTTATGTTCAGGGAGACAAGAGGGACCTATTCAGGCTTATGTGCTTTGCTCTTCTCTACTCCAAAAGAGATGCTTACTCTACTGTATGGCCTTCCACTTGCCTATTCCACAGACAATACCTCTCATTACAAAGGCAGACTCCATGCATCTTCAACAGAAATATTAACTGTAATTTGGTTATTATTCTTAAAGGACTACACTAGTTTTACTTATAATACATTGTTAAAATGCCCAGAACTGAGAAATTATAGATCCAGTCATTTAAAAAAAAATTTAATGTTTTTGGATGCATATAGGGGTTCTGATCAAGATGGAGGTGTAGGTAGAAATGCTTAGCTTCCTTGAACAGCCAAAAGGAGGATAACAACCAATCTAAAAACAATAAACAACCAGAAGTGCCAGAAAATCAAATTGCATAAAACTCTGCCAACCAAGGAGTTAAAGAAACATTCACCCAGACTGGTAGGAGGGGCAGAGATAGGGAACAGGCAGCCCAGTGGAGAGGTCACAAGGCAAGGCACAGACTGCATAGGCAGGTGGAGCTGGCTGAGAGGTCTCCACAAGGTGGTGGACTGTATGGGAGAGGAAGGGCTGGCTGAACAGGAAACGAAAGATTCAAGCTGCCCTGGCTGGTGTGGCTCAGTGGAATGAGTGCCAGCCTGCGAACCAAAGAGTCAGAGGTTCGATTCCCAGTCTAGGGCACATGCCTGGGTTGTAGGCCAGGTCCCCAGTTGGGGGTACCCGAGAGGCAACCACACATAATGTTTCTCTCCCTTTCTCCCTCCCTCCCTTTCCCTCTATAAAAATAAATAAATAAATAAGTAGTCTTAAAAAGAAGAGAAAATCCTACCAAAAAAAAAAAAAAAGATTCCCTGGCTGGCGTAGCTCAGTGGATTGAGCTTGGGCTTCGAACCAAAGCATCACAGATTCGATTCCCAGTCAGAGCACATGCCTGGGTTGCAGGCCACGGCCCCCAGCAACCGTACATTGATGTCTGTCTGTCTGTCTCTCTCTCTCCCAGCCCCCCTAAAAATAAGTAAAATCTTGAAAGAAAAAGATCTTAAAAAAAAAAAAGAAAGAAAGAAAGAAAGATTCAAGCTAGCTGTAAACTACTGCAGGGGATGCCACAGGGGGCGGGGAAACTCCCAATCTCACACAAAAGAGATTGTTACAAAGAGGGGCTAGAGCAGAGCAGGCGAGCTACTCTGTTCCCTCTCTGACCCCTCCCCCACAGACAGTGCCACGTCACAGCAAAGAGGGTTTCCCCATCCTGGCAAACACCTAAGACCCTGCTCCTCTACAACATAACAGGTGCGCCGAGACAAAGAAATATGGCCCAAACGAAAGAAGAGACCAAAACTCCAGAAAAAGAACTTAGTGACAAGGACAGAGCCAACCTACCAGATGCAGAGTTCAAAACACTAGTGATCAGGACGCTCACAGAAATGGTTGAGTATGGCTGCAAAATAGGGGAAGGAATGAAGGCTATGCAAAGTGAAATAAAGCAAAATATACAGCTAACCAACAGTGAAGGGAAGGAAACCTGGACTCACATCAACAATTTGGAACAAAAGGGAGAAACAAACATCCAACCAGAATGGAATGAATAAACAAGAATTCAAAAAAATGAGGAGAGGCTTAGGAACCTCTGGGACAACTACAAGCGCTCTAACATCTGAATCAAAGGGGCGTCAGAAGGAGAAGAACAAGAGCCAGAAGTTGAAAACTTTTTTGAACAAATAATGAAGGAAAACTTCCCCAATCTGGCAAAGGAAATAGACTTCCAGGCTGTCCAGGAAGCCCAGAGGCTCCCAAAGAAATTGGACCCAAGGGGGAACACACTAAGGCACATCATCATTAAGTTACCCAAGATTAAAGATAAAGAGAGAATCTTAAAAGTAGCAAGAGGACTTGAGCGCGGGCTGCGAACCAAAGCATCGCAGGTTCGATTCCCAGTCAGGGCACATGCCTGGGTTGCAGGCCACGGCCCCCAGCAACCGCACATTGATGTTTCTCTCTCTCTCTTTCTCCCTCCTTTACCTCTCTAAAAAATAAATAAATAAAATCTTTAAAAGTAGCAAGAGGAAAGGAGACAGTTACCTACAAAGGAGTGCCCATAAGGCTACCAGCTGATTTCTCAAAAGGATCCTTACAGGAAAGAAGGGATTGGAAAGAAGTATTTAAAGTCATAAAGGTAAGACTCTACATCCAAAATTGCTCTATCCAGCAAAGCTTTCATTTAGAATGGAAAAGCAAATAAAGTGCTTCCCAGATAAGGTCAGGTTAAAGGAGTTCATCATTACCAAGCCCTTATTATATGAAATGTTAAAGGAACTTATCTAAAAAATAGAAGAAAATAAAAAAGTATGAACAGTAAAATGACAACCAACTCACAACTATCAACAACTGAACCTGAAAAACAAAAACTAAGCAAACAACTAGAACAAGAACAGAATCAGAGAAATGGAGATCGCATGGAGGGTTTTTCAGTGGGGAGTGGGAGGGGAAATATGGGGGGGAGGTACAGGGAATAAGCATAATCGGTAGGCACAAAATAGAAGGGAAGAGGTTAAGAACAGTACAGGAAACAGAGAGGCTAAAGAACTTGTATGTACAACCCATGAACATGAACTAAGGAGGGGGGCATGCTGGAGGGTTGGGGGGTGCAGGGTGGAGAGGTGATAAAAGGAAGAAAAAAACTGGGAAAACTGTAATAGCATAATCAATAAAATATACTTAAAAATAAAAAGTTTAATGTTTTCATTTTAGTTTAAACATGCTTTAGAAATGGAATGAGGTGATAAAAAATAATCCCAAATCTCTAGAACGAACTTACCTGAATGACAGCAGGGGCCTGGAGTGATCCAGTTCAGATTTATCTACATGAATGCCCAGCGTAGAATCTAATCGGTAGTAATTCAGGATACCTGCTTCAGCTTGGAAACCCTGAAATCCACAGGCAGCAGCTACTTGCTCTGAGAGGAAAGCCAGGTCAGAAGGGAAAGGTGTATAATGATCTGCTGAGTATTTCTTTAATAAAAGTAGGGAAAATAAGAGAAACAATGATCTCAGGAAAGTAGAAAACTGTGAAATAAGGTTAATTACCACTTAAAAATCATCTAGCTTACATGGATATTAGCATAGCATGATGTACCCATCCATTTTGTGAGGCATCTCAGAATCGAACAATGAGCATTCAAAACACTGAGCACCTACTGTATAGCAGACAATGCTGTGCGGAGGGAGATAAACCAGAAAAATTCATCCTGCAGGGAGTCTACACAGTAAGCAAAGACTACAACCTCTCTCTAGTAAACTTTGATCCCAAACAGGATAGTTCTTTTAGGGTTAAAAGGTAAGTTAGTTACTGTTACTGCAGCCCTGGCCGAGCGGCTTATTTGGTTGGAGCATCAACCTGTACACCAAAAGGTTGTGGGTTCAATCCCCAGTCAGGGCACATACCTAGGTTACAGGGCTTGTACCTAGGTTACAGGTTCGATCCCCCGCTGGGGCATGTGTGGGACGGAACTGATTGATGATTCTCTCTCACATCGATGTCTCTCTCTCTAAAATCGATAAATATATCCTCAGGTGAGGAGTAATAAAAAATAAAAACGATGATCTAACCTCTAAAAAAGGTTATTGCCAAGAGGAGCCTAAAGAAACACAATGACTACACGTAACGAGGTGTCCCAGAACAGAAAAAGTACAGTTAAAAACTAAGGAAATTCGAATGAGGTATGTACGGACTTTACTGTTATAATAATGTATTACTACTGGTTCACTAATTGAGACAAAGGTATCATTTTAATAATAGAGACAGGTGTTAATAGTAGGCAGAACTGGGCACAGGGTATATAGGAATTCTCTACAATATACTTCATCTTTTCTGTAAATCTAAAACTATCCTAAAATACCAAGTTCATTTTTTTTAAAAAAAGGCAACTCCGATTGAGTGCCAGCCTGTAAACCAAAGGGTCACTGGTTCAGTGCCCAGTCAGGGCACATGCCTGGGTTGCAGGCCGGGTACCCAGTAGGTGGCGCACAAGAGGCAACCACACACTGATGTATCTCTCCCTATCACCCTCCCTTACCTTTCCCTAAATAAAATCTTGGGGCGGGGGTGGGGAAGGCAACTCAAATACCATTGTTAGTTTGGTTACAGACCCCCCAAACTGCCACATGGTTTAGTGCTGGGTTCACTGGTTACTCTGAGGGGATAATGTGCTCAAGACATCTGAACTGAAACTGACTCACACCAGGCCTTACAGCAGGGCCTTAACATGGAAGTCATTTTCAGCACATACCACTCTGAAATTCCTTTATTTTTAGCATCTAAGGATCACAAATACCCTCTTCTCTTAAAACCAAACAACAACAGAAAAGAAACCCCAGCTCTGGCCAGCTGGCTCAGTTGGTTAGAGCATACCTGACACACCAAGGTTGCAGGTTTGATCCCTGGTCAGGGCACATGTTTCTCTCTCTTTTTCTCTCCCTTCCTCTCTCTAAAATCAATCAATAAAGAAACCTTAAAAAACCCCAAAGGCCAGAACACTCACTCTCTGTACAAAATCTATACACGTCATGAGAATGACAGACAGCAATCTCCTGTGCCAGTGAGTTGGAGGGGTTTCTTGGCTATGTGGCTGCAGCAGCCCGACACTCTTCCTTAGTCTGGGTGCGCCCCTCTCACTTCTCCTTCTGCCGACAACCACAAATTTGGTGAGAAAACCCACTGTTGTCTCACTCTGTATCTCACCTGACACACTCTAGCCGGGGCAAGAGTCACAGCTCTGGAGAGAATGTACGTACTCTGGCCTTCTAGAAGTGAGCTTTCACTTCAGGTTCAAGAAGACTTCTGTGAGAAGTCTTTGACGGATGGCCAACCCTCTTCAGTTGGAATCTCCCTATTTTATTTTTTTCTTCTTTTCCTCAACTGCATAGAAAAAGAGTTCCTATTTAACGTCTCAACGTTAAGGGTACAGTTAGAGAACATTCAGGTTTTCTCTGTCATTTAAAGTTTTAATCCCTGCAGAAGATCAAACCACTCAGAGTGCTATTCTAACACTATACCACCTATGCTACAATGAAGTAATTTCTATTTTGGGCTTTGAACCCTCTCCAAGCTGTCTAGGCACTATACTTTCTCAATTCTCTTTCACTTTTCTCTGTTACTTAGTTTTTGATAATTTTCACTCCACATTTGTCTTAGTAAATGAGACTCACTTTGAGGTCTTTGGAGAATAACAGTATCAACAATAAAAAGAACATCACAAAAAACAACCAGCTAACATTTGTGTCAATGCACTTAACTCTTAGAACAGCCAGCCACTGTTGTAATCACCACACAGGCATTAATCAGGTAGTCATCCCAACTACCTTATGAGACAGGTACTATCCTTGCTGAAGGCAAGGCTGTCTAATCTGAAGACACTCAAACAGCCATTTTCTCAAATATGGATATTTAGTTTTCCATTAAATCAGTATCACTGAAAATAAGAATTATATCATGAATATTTTTAGGTAACTCATTATTTTGATCAGTTAATATACATGCTAATAAGCTGGGTTGACTGAAACTACAGAGCTTTTAGACAGTAACTGGTTAGAAGCAAGATGGTCTATTTCACTCTGCTTATTCAGTTTACTCTCAGAATTAGTCCTTTTACTTGGTGGCAAATACCTCACTGAGATGGGAGACACTGCACTATCAGGGATGAAGGAGACATTCTCCGAAGCACAGAAGTCAGGAAAGAAACTGTACCTCAAAAAACAAAGCAAAACAAAACAAAGAGCCCATGGAACTTTGTTAATTTAGGACATTCTTTCACACTTGTCTCCTGCTCCAACTTCACACAGAAGGGTGAGGCACCTAGATCCTGAATGTCCTTCTGTGGATTGATGAGAACACCAGAAGGATACGGATCTTCTTTTATTCTAGGAAGATATTATGTAGGAAATAAATGCTCAACAAATACTGAACAATTATGGAAATAAAGGTCACAATTGACTACTGTTCTTGAAGGCAGTATAGGAAAATTGAAATCCCTAACACCTACTTAGAGAAAGTACTGATGACTTCTGATACAATAATATAACCTGAGGGCATCTGAAGAAAAAATCTGCTCTTGATAAATGATCCATGCCCCTTGGGATAGTGTGTCGAGGGGATTTTAGGAGGGAATAAATAAAAGAGATCCACCTGCGAATGGATAATATGATATTGTAAACTTGACCAGGAAGAGATCCCTCTCTGGGGGCCCAGGGAGCACAAAAATGGAAAACAAAGGAACTAGCAAGAAAATTCAAATACCTTACTGTCCCAGTTATAATGGTAGCCTAGGGTCACCCATCGCAGTTTCTCTAGTAAGCTTCGGGGTCTCCGTTTATTCACTTCTTTGTACCTGCAGAGATTAGAGACAAAGGAGGGTTTTATTTATGTTAAATGGCAACAACGGTCGTTTGTACAGACCCTGGAGTCTAAATTTGGTGCTCCACGGCATATGCTGTCAGCCAAGATCTCCATAGGGGAAATCAGAATAGATAAGTTGAGCACGATTATAATATTACTTAAAAAAAAAGGTAACATTTCTAATTTTTTGTCCTTGGTTCTAAATCCTCTGCTCAATGGAATCAGTTTTAAATGGAAAGTGTCCAGCATCTCAATGATAAAGCAAGAATGGCAACAGAAATGTCTTTATCTATCCATGGGAAATGGGACCAAGAGCACTGTGGGTAATTGAAATTTGCCTAACACAACATGTTCAATTTGGTTTGCTAAAAGTGGTATATGATTGAGCACAGCTATCACTATGTCTTTGATGATGATGGCTTCCCAGAATTGCAGGTTGGGGCAAGTTTGGGCAAACACAGTATGTAATCAATAACTGGGTTAACATGACTTCTTAGACAGCTTAGATAACTGAGGCTTGGCGAACTATTAAGGACCGCCGTAATTTGGTTTCTGACATGCCTTGTTCGAACCACAGGAAGTTTCTGTAAAATAGAGCTGCCCTTTCAGCAATTAAAAGCTTATCTGATCAAATCTATGGGATTGACTTTTTCTAAAGAGGAAGCTTGTTGGTTTGATTTACTTCTAAATATATAAAAATACAAGAATGCTAGGCCTAATCATTTTACTTAGTCTATTTTTTCTATGTAATTTACATAATTTATCAAATTTTTTGTTGTTGTTCAAGAACTGCTGTTTAAGAAAGATTAGACTACTTGAAGAAGTTTGTATTCTGGCAGGAGATGACAGGTAAGCATAAGAGGAAATTATGGGAAAATTCAAGTAGTAGTAGAAAATCCACTACTGAAATGAACACCACAAGCCTCTGTGGGCCGCTAGAATGAAGAAAAAGAAGAGCTCAAAGCCAGCTGTCTAATCAGCCGGGGCTTCAGGGCAGAGTCGGGAGTCGAGCACAGCACTGAAGAACGGGCAGCCTTTCAACAGGGAGCGATGCGCTAGGCAACACAGGCACACGGCAGGAGCAGAAGCAGCAAGGATTTATTAGAGGCTCAGCTCTAAGTGCCACTCATCTTGATACTTGACCAAGAGTTGACAGAATAGATGCTATCTGTCCTCATGAGTTTACATTCTAAGGACATTGTGATACATACACACATCAAGACTAGTAGCTGAAAGAAGTAAAACACACTAATTTATTTAGGACAACCATGAAGAAAAGAGGCACAGCAGGTCTGACTGCTATCCTTTGACAGGCCTGCTTACAAGGATGGCCCTTGGCAGGCTGCTGAAACATGGATTTTGGAGGCTCATGCCATTCCCAAATCTGCAGCTCACTGAGCCTAAATTGTTGGTACCAGCAATACAGTTAATGTTGAATACCTGCTTTCCTTCCGGGAGTGTGAAATTCTGGTGTGCTAGGCAGACCGCCACTGCGACCATGAGCGCAAACACCCGGGCACTGAGCTTCCCTAGTAGGTAACACTCCACACGCCCCACTCGTTGCCAGGGCGATGAAGTGCATCTTGTGTGCCTTCACTAGCAGCGCACCCCGGACGGCCGAGTCTGGTTTTCCCTGGACACTGCTCCCCGTCCTTTTCCCTTCGCTAATTTTGCTCCGTACTCTTTCACCACAATGTCTTTTCCGTAAGTACAACTATAGGCTGAGCCCTGTGACTTCTCCTGGTGATCACTAAACTTGGGGACCACTGGCATAACAGGACAGACAACGATGAACAATTCAGGGAGAAAGATATGCAGGCTTGGACGGTGACTGCAATCAGCGATGTGAACAGTCATTATGTATGACCGCCATTCATTACTTAAACTGTGTGTGTAAACAACAGCAGCAACAAAGCAATGTGGTAGCACAGCCTGAGTTCTGCCACTGTTTCTTCAGGTAAAGGTACAATAAAAGGGCTCCCTGATATTGCTCTCGTAAAAAACATTCTGTTTTAGTAGCACTGAGACAGAAAAATAAGTATAACCTCTTATTTCTGGACTCATGTGAATCTTGTAATTAATAGTCATATAAATGGAATTCCAGAGTTACATAAGTACCCTATAGAGGTGATCCGTTCTATTTATTCCTCTTTCCAAGATACTATTTAGTATCTAATTCCTTATTTAAAGATAATCTCTTACACCTGAAACTAATAGAAAGTAATATCGAATGTAAACCATAATTGAAAAATAAAATAAAAAAGCAAAACAAACAAACAAACAAACAACAAACAAACAAAAAACCCCTCAAAGACAGGAGAAAACGCTGCTGAAGAGCAGAACCATGATTTCATGGGTATTAGAGTTGTGTGTTTTCGATGAGGGAGAAGAAAGAAGCTGAAGTCAGTAGTATATAAATGGAATCTAGATGTAAAAATAGATGGTGTCCTGAGGGTCTAGACAGCAAAGGGAAGAGCTGTGCAGAAAGCTTTTACAGAGCTGTGTGTACCCTACTTAGCTTCTGCCAAGTGGTTTTCAAACTTTAAAGCTCTTCAGAATCACCTGGAGGGCTTGTTAGAATTCACGTGCTGGGCCTGCACCTACACATTCTGGTCCAGTAGGGCTAGGGTGCTGCCTACGAATGTGCATGTCTAAGTTCCCAAGTGATACTGATGCTCCTGGTCTGGAACCACACTTAAACACTATTCTAGACAAAATTTAAAAAACAGGACAAAACATCTCCATATCTTTCAAGAACCCATACTATTACATAATAAAAATCAGCGTGATCGGAACAAATGAAGATAATAACAACGTAGCTCTGGAAAGAATCCAGAAGGTGATTGTATTTTAGACATTTGATATGGCACCAGCAAGCTGCCTTTTCATCAAAAGATTCAGTCTAATGTTCTTCAAAAGGGTATACATAATTTTAATTAACATAGGTTTATGGTATTAACAAAATTATCAAAATTACAGTAACAATCAAGCATGAATGAAACCACGCCATAATATGCCTTTTTAAATATAGTTCCTTTTTTAGAAACAAACTATCACTATAAGGAAGGCTTTGGGTTTGCCTTATAAAGGGGACTGGTCCAAGGATATAAAAGATGTCAGAGCCTCACTTCCAAAAGCATTAAACCCAGTTCTCATAACAAAAAGGAAAAACAAAGCTTAAGGACTTGATTAGCAGAGGTTGTGATCACTGAGTGTCTATGCCATTTCAAGGAGAATTTAATATATATTTTTGTGTAATGTGTTAAACCCACATAGGTATGAGGTTCCATCCCTCATTTCATACCCTCTTTTAAGAACTTGATTTCACGTCTTGCCTTTGTATAGAATTTCTGGAAGCCAAGTAGCAGTTACTGTTTTAACACTTGCCATTCAGCTGTGAGAGCAGCCGAACTGGCCAACACCAGACACTTCTTGCATGAGCATTATCTATCTTAGGGACCCTTCTGGTTCCCGTGGGCCTCTTAGGTAACAAGGTGTCCAGAAAAGTCACCCCTGAACATTGTGAATAGTGTAAAGCCAAAATCAAATTTAACAAGGCTCCCAAATCAGTTCTAAGCAGAATACTGAGAAATTAATGAAAGGCATGGGTGGGGCCGTTGTCTTTCTAAACCTGACTTGTCTAAAAAGACCAAGGTCGCTCAGTGCCAACAGAGCTGCCGTAGCCACCCTTAGGAATGCAGGAATTATGTTGGCACCTAACCTAACCTTAAATCTTTATCAATTATAAAAAAAAATGTTTTCAAGCAAGTGTGACTCTAATTATTGGTTCTTGCCACAAACAGAACGCCATGCTCCCTGTCCCGGCTGCCCCTCCAGGCACTAGCAGGAGGATGATGGAGGGGCGGGCTGGTCACCTTCTCCCTGGTGAAGGTGCCCACACCACACTTTGCTCACTTTGTCATGGGTAAGTGCTTTGTGTAAGTGCTGGCGTTTTTCTCAGCAATCACGTGCTACAGCGCTGCTTTCAACTAAACCCCTACTTGGATGGAAATGAACTCGGTGCAATGGTAGTCTGGGTGTCATAATTAAGCATCAGTATTTTTTCTGCCCTCAAGGGATGTTAATGAATCACTGTGAAAACAAAAATACTCAGGACAGAAAGAGTCTAAAGTTGTTGAAAAAACAAATTTAAAGTAATTTAAAAAGAAAAACTTCAAAATGCTATTGCAGGTTTTGCTTTTTTCAATCATTTTTAAAGGCTTGGGAATTCTCTTTCACAATTCTGAATATTTCTCTGCATAACCACAACTTTCTGTCTTAACGTTCCATCTCCTGTCCCTAGAACTCCATTTTTTTCCAGTGTGAGTGTTCCAGTTTTGTCTCCTTTCTCAACTTGAATCTTCATCAATCACTGCAAATGGACATCGAACTCTACCTTAAATGCTAACATCCTTCTGCTATTTTGCAAATATTTAGTCTTATCTAATCTACTTACTGTTCTGAACCATTACTCACATCAAGTGTTCAGTCCCTCCCTTACTCCCTTCCAGGACAATGAGAACAGAGGCCTGACCCAATGATCCAGTGAACTGTTCCAGTTTCCCTCCCCTGCACTTTTCAGAATCTTCACCCCATCCTTCCCTCCTCGTTTCAGCGGTGCTCCCACGCCTTTCCACTAAGGCCAACTTCCCAAGCCTCTCACTCAAGCCTCCAATTGTCCTGTTTGCCCCTGCCCTGCATCTATCACCCCTTCCCTTTATGATCAAATCTTTATAAAAGGACTCACTATGTGCCATCCTCACTGCAATCTGACTTCTGCTGTCACCTCTCTACCAAAACGAGTTTCTTAGTTTCACTTGAGTGGTGATCCTCAAATCCTATCTTAGTCTAGAAACATTTTCCTGTCTTGGCTTCTAATAGCTCTTTTTAAAAATTGTTTTATTTTTATTTATTTTTTACCCAGAGCTGATGCTTCCTAGGGCCAGTGGCCTTCTTTTCTGGCTTCACTATAACAAATGCTATTAATAGCACCATAACGAAGTCTTAAAGGAGCAGAAAGGGGAAAAGTTTATTTCTGCTCCCACAATGAGAATATCAATAAAAAAAGTTTGTATAGCCCTGGCTGGAGTAACTCAGTGGATTGAGTGTGGGCTGCGAACCAAAGCATCGCAGGTTCGATTCCCAGTCAGGGCACATGCCTGGGTTGCAGGCCATGGCCCCCAGCAACCGCACATTGATGTTTTTTTCTCTCTCTCCCTTCCCTTTCTAAAAATAAATAAATAAAATCTTAAAAAAAAACCAAAGTGGGTTTTAAAAAAATTAAAAAAAAGTTTTTATATATATAAAATGAATACAAGGCATTTCATAAGCTTATGGAACAAAGTTGCTTTATTTAAATTTATATTTCCTTATTCTTTGAAGTTATTTTTGATTAAATAGTACATTCACAAAATTCAAAAGGTACACGAAAGTATCCATTAACAATTAAGTTCACAAATATTTGGTAAGTACCTTTGCACTTTAGAAGAAAAACACAGGGCAAGGGGACAAAGCAGGAGGGAAAAGAGGACTATTGCTAATTAAATGGTAGGGGAATCATCTCTAGTAAGATATTAGAACCAAGACATCAGGGAAGGAAGTTATTGGTTATCTAAAAGAAAAAGCTTCCCAGGTAGAAGGAACAGCGTGTACAGAGAATCTGAGCATGGCCCTGACTGCTGTGGCTCAATGATTTGGGTGTATCTCCACAGACTGCAAGGCCTCCAGTGTGATTCTCGGTCAGGGAACATGCCTGGGTTGCGGGTCAGGTCTCTGGTTGTGGGTGTGGAAGGGGCTACTAATTGACGTTTATCTTACATGTTGATGTTTCTCTCCCTCTCCTCCTTTCTCCCTGTTTCTATAAAAATTAATCAAGGTCACCAGTGATTCCCAGATGGCACATGCTTGTGTTGAGGGCTAGATCCCCAGTTGGGGGCATGAGAGAGGCAACCAATTGGTGTTTCTTTCACACATCCATGTTTCTCTCCCTCTCTAAAAATAAATAAATAAATAAAATCTAAAAAAAAAAAAAAAATCTGAGTATACCTGATGTGTTTAACGAACAGCATGGAGGTCAGTATTGCTGGAGAATCAATAAAAAGGAATGGCAGGAGATGAGGGTGGAGAGGTGGCTAGGGTCAGATCATCTAGGCCTTGTAGACCTTGGTGAAAACTGATTTTATTTTAAGTGTTGTATAACAAAGAACTTGACTGGCCCTTGACCCTGGTTCTTGGGAGAAAGCTTTTAAACCCTTGGGAATGTCTTTATTATTCACTATGGGCCCCAGGACCACACCCGTAGGCTTGTCAAGCTAGAAAGACCAACCATCTAATTAGAGGACTGAATCTTTTCAGAAATGAAGTTCAGAAATTGAGTTCAATTATGTAACTAATGATCTAATTAATCATGCTTAAGTAGCAAAACCCCAATAAAAACTAAACACTAAGGCCTGGGAGAGTGACCCATCCTGATCACAGGGCAAGAGAATATGGATGGAAGCTTTGCATTCAGGACCCTTCCGAAACCATAAGGATAATGTTTTCTTGATTTGTGAGAAGTTCAGGAGAGTTCTTGAACCTAAGGCAGTCATGAGAACTTCCCTAAATTTGTGCATGGTGCTCACAAGTGTGGGTAAGCTGGGGACCTCCCAAACTTGTGGCTGGTGTCTGAAATGAGGGCAGCACCGTTGGGGACCGCACCCTCACTTGAGATGGCCATGCTGACTCCGGGTGGTTCGCACTAGAACAGAATCTCAGTACTGCTGAGGAGGAGCTAAAAAAGCTGACACCATGTCTGCACCCCGAAAACAGACCGAAGGGGCACAAGAACAGACAGAGAAACTGGCTGGGTTACTGTGGTAAATGATGGGGGCTTAGATTAAGGGGCTGGTGATGGAGATGCTAAGAAAAGATTTTATTCATAATAACTATTGATCCTACTATATTTGCTAGAGGGTAGGATTTAAGACTTTTTAAATTGATGCACAGTGGTTTGTGTTCTGCTAGGTTTTATCATGCCTGATTTGCCTAGTCTCCTGCTGACGCTTAGGTTGCTTCTCATTTTTTCCCTCATTATAGACAAAGCTACAATGAAGATGTTTATACCTATTATATTCTTGTGCAAGAATCTCAAGCTACACTACTCAATGATAATAAACTTTGAATAAAACAAAGAATTGAGGTGCCCTAATTTTGTGAACAAACATATTTATGCTTCTAAGTTCAAGTATTTCTTATTCATTTTCTATTTAAACTTTCTTCCCTGACCAGAGAAACGTAGGCAGTTGAAATTAAAAGGATCCTGAGAGGTCCTCTACTTCCATGGTCCTCCCTGTGGATGATATGGTAGATAATCACAATATGCAAGGGCATCTTTTTGAACAGACCCTCTTTCTGGTACACACTGGCAATGTGGGGAAAGCTGGCATGTACTCTGACCATAATTTAACCACTTTGAATGGCTTATCCAGTCCAATACCTTTGTTTCCCAGATGAGAAAACAAATATATATCCAGCAGTGACTGAAGGAGAACTTAGGCCCTGATCAATCTTTAAAAAAAGATTTTATTTATTTTATTTTTAGATAGAGGGCAAGGGAGGGAAAAAAGAGCGGGAAAGAAACGTCAATATGTGGTTGCCTCTTACGCATACCATCCTGGGGACCTGGCCCGAAACCCAGGCACATGGCCCGACTGGGAAAAGAACTGGCGACCGTTTGGTTCACAGGCAGGTGCTCAATCCACTGAGCCACACCAAGCAAAGACCCCTTATCAATTTTCAATGCTGCCAGCAATGTCTGAGCATATCAATTTCTTCCAACCCTTGAAAAGAGAAGGTATGACTATTGCATTTTTTATTTTTGATAGAGATTCGTCTGACCTATCTTAGAAGATGACAACTGAAATTTCTGCTGAGTCGTTTGTGAGAAGGAAAAAAATTACTGGAAAATGCAGCCTGGTTTAATAACAAACTTTAAGCTCTCTAATTTCACTCAAACTGCACCATTAAGGCAACTAAGTTCAAACAGAACACACAAAGCTGGTGTGACGGTTTTAAGAGGCTGTTCTACGGACTTTTCACATACTCTCTTATTTAATCCTCACACTAGCGAATGAGAAAAGGACTACTCTGAGGCACAGAAAGGTTAAGAATCTTGCTCAAGTTTACACAGCTTTTAAGTGACAGAGCTGGGATCTGAACTCAGGCAATCTCTAGAACTAGTGCTCTACACAGCACGTAACCCTTTACAGTCTGGCCCTAACCTGCCTTTCCTGCTTCACCTCTTACCAACGCTATCCACGACTTCCAGGAAGCCTTCTCCACAACCCACCTCCAATCCAGCCACCTAAACAACGATTCCCATATCGTATCAACTCTACTTCTGTACCTGCCAAATTGTATTTCATTACATGGTTATGTGCTTGTTCTTGACTAACCCACACATTTCTAGAAGGCAGGGACCGTGTCTTATCTGTCTTTGAACCTCTAACACTCAAACACAGTATCTGACACACAGCAAAAACTCAGAAATTATAAAGGTAGAATAAACACACGAATGCACACTGTGCTCCTAGCTCACAGAACCTATTCTGTTTTAAATATTACCTTTCTGCTCAGGCTGCTTTCTCCACCCAAAACAGTGTTTTTGCTTTTCAGGTTGGCCAAACCCACCTTTTTTGAAGACCCAGTTCAAATGGAGAGAGGGGAAAAAAAAGATGACAATGAACTCAATGAAGAAGTAATTTTTTCTTCTGACACCTCCTTCCTGCCTGAAAGAATTATTTCTTCCTCTGGCTCCCTCAGCATTTTTCTGGCTGAACTCTTATAATTAATCCTGTTGATACTGAATTACTGCCACAGACTATGCACTCCTGAGTGCAGGGACCGTGGCCTACTTTGTATCGCCAATGCTAAGCATCGTACCTGATACACAACTGACCCTCAGTAAACGTTTGTGGAATGAATGAACATTGAAATGACAGTAAGGTAAAAACATTAACTCTCACAAAGAACTGACCCACCACAGAATAGCTACTGGAACTGACTTCATCTAGGACATAGAAGTAAAGAGCTTTCAGTTACTTTTTGCCAGGATACAGCAAGTCTTCAAAGGAACTCACTTTAAGTAGAGAAAAGGGCTGAAGCTAAATGAAAATCAGTCATCTGATGATTAATGAGAATGTACTTGACGTCTTAGCTCTGGTAAGGAAATCTCTGGAACGGGTCTCAATTTACTGTAACTGTCAAAGCACCTGCCCAAACGTTCCAGGGGAAGGAGCGTAACTGTGCTGCAGTCAGACCCTGTCACTTCACTACAGTATAGTTCCTTTAAAGGTCTGTAATGACTTCGATGAATACTAACACTTTTACTGTGATTGATAAAACCTACCTTAGAAACTCTTTGCTCTGTTCCCAGAGATTTTGGGTCTCTTCTTTAGTCATGTGCTTGTCCAGGTTACATACATTAGGTTTCTGGGAATATAACTTAAGGCACTGTTTCACCCAGTGCCACTGGTAACCTGGGAGGAAGGGATTCGGGATGAAAATAAATCCTGCAGAAGAGATGGGTGGGAAGGAAAGGAGAAGAGGAAATTCTCCATCAGTTATTCAGATAATTTATTTCCGCTGACTTCCTTATATACTCTACTATTTATCTTCCATTTTCTGTTGCTTATGCTTCCAGCGGCTTCCACACCTGTAAGCAAATGTTTTCATTCCTATTCTCCAATTTTAGAGAAAGAGAAGTTTCTTCAGGTTGATACAAATTTGATGAACACTAGACATCTACCACTATGCAAATTCCTTTGGCTTTTGGGGTTAGGGTTACTCTCAAGAGAAACAAACACTCCACAAATGATCAATTGTGTTACCAAAAGTGAACTTTAGAATTGAAAATGTCAAAAATCACCCCTCAAATTTTCACCAGGTGCTATCATTTATAGAGGAGGTGCCTACTTCTTGCAATTACTATCTTTGGTATCTCAGCATTCCCTTTTTGCCTTTTCCACTTTCTATTTTCTGGCTGCAGACTCTTTAAATTACCACAGTTAAAATAAGTGGTGTGATGTCTGCCTCCTGACTGAAATAGCAGGGAGGGAATATGGTACGTACATCTGCTCAGTATGGCACGACGCATACACCTACAGCATGTGTGCTGAGAAGATCCTTGTGACCTTGAAACCTCGGGTTTCTCCTTTGTAAAAGAGGGGTAACAATAGTTGACTGGAATCTGTGCATGGTAAGGATTAATTCACCAAACACTCAACAAATATATACTATGTACTTGCTTAAGAATTAGATAAAGAGATGGAAAAACTTTGTCCTTCATGAAGTACCTGGAGAGCAGGCAGCAGAGACAGTAATACAGATAATGCCTTTTATTTATTTTTTAATTTTAATTTTAAACTGAATTTATTGGGGTGACATTGGTTAATAAATTTACTGGGTTTCAGGTGTACAACTCTATAACACATCACCTGTACATAGTATTATGTTTTCACCACCCCAAGTCAAGTCTCCTTCCAGCACCAGTTTCCCCCCATACCCTCTTCCACCTCCCCCGACCCCTTTCCCTTTGATAATCACCATGGTGCTGTCTGTGTACATGAGGGTTTGTTTGTTTTGTGTTTCTTTTTTGCTTAATCCCTTTACCTTTTTCACCCAGCCCCTATTTCCCTCCCCACTGACCAGATGCCTTGTAAGAGCCTGGCTGTGAACAGAAACACAGACTGAGGAGCAGTCAAAGAGGAATAAAGAAATAACGGGAGAGTTTATGGTTTTTAGGGGTTAAAAAGACCAAAGCATACTTATAGATTGTGAAGAAAGAGCCTGCAGAAAACTGGTTAAAAATGAAAGTGAGGAAAGGAACTGAGCAACGTCTTGAAAGATATAAAAGGTGAAAGAAGGTAGGATCAAAAAGGTGAAGGGACTGGCTGAACTGAAGGAAAACTGGAGAATAAAAATGGGGAAATTTGCTTGTAAGTGTGGAGGCCTCTTTTTCATTTCATGTATCAGTAAAATTCTTCAAGTAATTTATGATAGTGACAGGACTGTAAATGTTTTCAAGGAAAAAAAATGAAAAGCCCCAAAAATCTACCATATGCTATCAGCATTATTTAAAAAAGATTATAGCACCCCCGTAGTGTAAGATTAAAGGAAGAATACCTCTGATCCAGTGCAAGCTTGCATAGTGACAAGAAATTTAATACCTTTTCAGGCAGTCCATCTCCGACAACTGTCATCTTCCTTTCACTGAGTTAAAATTTGCCTCTTTTAAATTTTCATGCATAGGCCTTAGGTTGTGACACATAGAGCAAGCCCAAATTGGGTTTTAATTCTTCTTGATAAGTACTTCCACCTCCACAGCTGACATTTATTAAGCTTTTACTATGTGCTAGCCACTGACCTAAGCACTTCACATGCATATTCACATTTAATCCTCATAATAATCTTATGAAGTGAGTACTTCATAAGATTTTACATCTGTGGCCAAGAGAGATTAAGAAACTTGCCACAGGTCCTATTAGTAGATGGTGGAGCTGGGACATGAACCCCGGTAGCCTGGTATCGGAGCCCAGGCTTTACCCACTAGTATGCACTGCTGCCCATCCCTTCTTGTGTACAACTTTTCAAATATTTAACATTATCATATTCCCTTAAAGTCTACTCTTCGCCAGATTCAGTTTCTGGTCTTTAGACCCATCAGCTTCCTGCTCAGTCTTCTAAGGACAGGTTGTGGTGTGCCTAGTTTCCTTAAGAAGTAGAATCTGCCCTGGCCGGTGTGGCTCAGTGGACTGAGTGCTAGCTTGAGAACCAAATGGTTGCTGGTTCAATTCCCGATCAGGGCACATGCCTTGGTTGTGGGTCAGGCCCCCAGTAGGGGGATACTCGAGAGACAACCCACACACTGATGTTTCTCTCCTTTTCTCCCTCCCTTCCTTTCTCTCTGAAAAAATATGAATGAATAAAATCTAAAAAAAAAGGGCAGAATCCATAAGTAAACAAAATCCCTCCAGTCAAATCAGAGTAAGAAGAGACTGTTACTGCCCATGTTTTGGACATTATGTTGTACTTCTAGTTAATGCAGCTTACAATGTCTGGGAAGATAATAAAGTCTCTACGGGCACAGTGAGGTACCAATGCAAATGACGTGGCTTAAGTGTAAAATCCTAGAAAAACTCAAAAGCAAGTACACCAGCTGGGGGGGTGGGCTGGGATGGGGGTAAAGGCAGAAAATTGTGCTGGAACAACAACAACAACAACAACAACAACAACAACAACAACAACAAGAAGCAAGTACACCAAGTTGGACAAAAGAAAACCAAAGCTGGGTGCTAACTTTGCAGTCTGAACAATCTGTTAGGGGAAGCATGGCCCTGAAACAGGAGCTAGGTCTGCCTGAAAGGTAAAGGGCAGTCTTCACAAACAACGACTAAAAAAGACTGATGGTGATGCATGCTCTTCATTCACCTAAACTCGAGGAGGGCAATGCTTTCATATACAAAGATCATCATTTGACTGTCTCCTTTGTGATTTCAGTCATAAGATCAGTCTTTGGCTCTTTTATACAGAACTAAAGTTCATGAAGCCTTTTATAGAAGTATTAAAGCTGTTATACCTTCCCATGGTATTAACAAATACTTTAGTGGTCACACTGTATTAAGAGTTGTAACATAGACCTGGCCCTCAGCACCCCCACAAAAATTATTTCTTTCTTTTTAGGGGCATCTTTTGCCTTTAATCCATATTTAAAATCACAACTGCAATGCTAACTTTATCTCTTCTAGAAAGAAACAAGATGACAGACATAAGATTATTTGGCCAAATAAGGCACTTCCATACTTTCTGAATAGTTCATAATAATCTTATTAAAATACCAATATATTTTAAACATTACATTATTTTATATTAATAACATTACCCACTTTTTAAACAAAGATTTATTTATTTTTAGAAAGAGGGGAAGGGAGGGAAAGAGAGAGGGACAGAAACCTCGGTGTGAGAGAAACATCAATTGGTTGCCTCTCCCATGCCCCCAGCTGGGGATCTGGCCCACAACCCAGGCGTGTGCCCCTACTAGAAATCACACCAGACACCTTCTGGTTTGCTGGTCAGCACTCAATGCACTGAGCCACACCACCCAGGGCAACATTACCCACTCTTCATTATTACCTTAATCTATCTGTAAAGTGAGCTACCCAACATTACTAAAATAACAAAAATTCTAGGTTAGTCTATTAGCACTTTTGACCTTGTTAACTACAATTCTTTTTAAAAATACTCGGCCTTGATGACAGCAACAATTTTTAAGTTGTTATGCCACCTGAGAATATAGGGATTGTGTGTCTGGAATGACACTGTAAATTATGCTCAGAGCAGTTCTTCTGTTAGAGGAGGTGGGTGTTCAAGAGAGTATCGGCAGGGAGCCCAGAGTCAGTGTCCCAGGTTTTGATTTGTATCTGGTGTGCCTCTTTCTGCAATGTAAGTGGCACTGCTGACTTCTGTTGTATTCTTTGGGAGTGCTAAATAAATGGAATTCTTAGATGAGGCAGAACTTAGGAGGGGTTGGGTAGTGGAACACTGTGTGTACTTACTAGCGTACAAGTGCCTCCTCTGAGATTAGACAAATGAACTGATTTCACCTTCTAGGCCGGCTGCACTCACCAGGATAGTCTTCGAGTCCATAAGCTTGCCACTTGCTGACCGGCTGAAGTCCTGCTCTGAGTGCATCGTGATCACTGACTGAGGATACACTTAGCTGAGATCTGACCACCTGGCAGGAAGGAAACAAGTCAGAGTGCTAAAGTCATTTTACAGGTCAACTCCAAGAACCTCAAACCTCTAAAGACATTTTGAGTATGGGGCAAAGTTAGGAGTCCTAAGTCTGGGATCCTAAACTTAGTACCACTACTTACTTGATAAGACTTAGATAAGGTACTTAACTTCTTAGAGCCTCAGCTTCCTCATCTATATACTAACACTAGAGAGCTATATAAAATTAAAATAGGCAGTAATAAGAAGCAGGCTGATTTTGGCCTTCAAGACCCCTTTTTCTTATGATACCACACCTTTGTGATGTTTTATTAGACTCTGGTCATCAAAGCATACTGGAATACTCTGAGTCACTATGCTGTTTACTTCGATTAGGGCTAAAAATGATGGTTCTGAGGCATTGGCACACTGTTGGTGTTTAAACAGAGCTACGAGGAACACCAGGCTGGGGAGAGTGAGAATGGAAAGAGAACACTCTTAACCATACAGAAACAAATGTATCAATACAACACTGGGAACCCGTTTGCTAAAAGTATAATATTTGCTCTCTTTTAGATACAACTTCAAATAGACATTCCCAACTTTTTTGCCTTTGTTAATTAGGAGTTAAGTTTTTCAGGGCCTCACAAAGTTTTATTTGCATGTAGAGCATCTTATGAATGGCTCATTAAGTTGGTTAAGAGATCCAATACAAAGTCATTAAAGGACATTTAGGAAAAAAACAAAGAGCTTTACTCTTTTCAAGAATAATAAATTCAGGGTCTGGCTTGCTTTAGAATACATCAAATGTTCTCTTCCAGAGATATATGATCTCTTATCCTATTAACTTCACCAAGTGTGGAGATTTCCAGGCAAAATACCAATATGTAGCTGGTACATAACTAGTCTGTATAATAAAACAGATATCTGGAACTCTCTGAGAGTCCTGACCAAGCTTTCTCCAGGTACCTAGAGGCTAATAAAATGTTTTAATTTTAAACACTTTGTGATGATTTCTGAAACAGACCACACTTAATAGTGCACTGTAATTCAGCAATACCCTCAAAGTAAACTTGTGGATCCATCATATGCTAAATTGAACCAAACTCTCAGCTTTTAAATAGTTTTTCTGTTGCCTCCCTCACTTTTTCCACTGCTCTTATTAGGTGTCTTTTAATAGTAACTTTCCTCTCTAATTTGCTACTTTCATTCTGTTGTTTTTGGTGGTGTGTGTGAAAAGTGAATAATCAATAGTGTATTTATTGAGAAACTACTATTTTAGGTATACACTAGACACAATGTCACCCTCTCAGGTGACTTACATTTTTAAAGTATCTAAGCATTATAGTCAAGTATGGGCAAAAGTAGCTGACTGAGGACCTGAGGGGCTCTCCCACAAATCAAGTGTATTATTCTTGGGGTGCAGACTTTCTGTATGTTATATTGATAACTCTAAGACCATTCTGATTAATGAAGTTTCTTAAGAAGCTGAGCTCTAGACAAATATGGTGGTATTATGACATTCCAATTTTATTGAGAACTATTACTAAGCTTGGAAAGAATGCCTCATCCAGCCATCTGGGTACAATACCAAGGGCAAATTAAGAGATCGGTTATCCTCAGTCCTAAAGCAATTGTAAAAAATACATATATTACACTATAGTTGTGATTCTCCCCGTGCCCCCGCTCCCCATGATACTTTTCTTAATTTCCATGGGGAAAGGTAGAAACAACGAACAATGCTTGGATTCGGCAGCCCTTTACTTTCAACTTGGAGAGATTACCCCAGTCTTGCAATGCCTTCTTCCTCGAAGGCTCGGACAAGATAGGTACCAGCAGTTTTATGAGCAATAGCTTGACAACATCGATCCCTCCCAAGTCTGGAATTACTCGGGTACTTGGCTCTTTCAAGATGCAGAGCGCTCCCCATAACCTCTACGAATACGGCTTATGGTAACTTACACAAACATAAGTACAAATGCAAATTAATGGAAGGAGTAAATACAATTCCCTGACATTTTTGACCGAGAGCGCAGCAACGAGTGGCCGCGTGGAGGAACCGGTAGCAGAGCTTTTTTCCGTCAAAATGTGGCGTTTTGTGGGCAGTTCCGTGCCCGTGGGTGCTGGGATCGCTAGATAAGAATGAGTCTATAAGCGGTAAGAGGAGGACATTGAAACCCCTCCAGGAAGCGAGGCAAGACGAGCAGGCGCGCGCCGCTCTCTCCGTACCTTGTGGGCCCCGGGCCCCGTGCAGGCTGCATGGGCCGCCGAGAAGTCGACGACCCCTCCTAGGTCTGCGGTCCCCGGGCGGCTCTGCCGGTAGAAGCGGAAAAGCTTCCGAAAGGCGTCCTCCCCCGGCTCCGTCGCCAACGTAGCTACAGAGCCCAAAGCCGCCGCCATCTTCCCCATCTCGCCGCCCGGCGTCCTCTGGCCCGGAAGCACATTTCCGTGCTCCGGATCTGGCTGGTTTTTCCGAGGTCACGAGCACAGGTCCTAGATGTGCTTCTATCTAAAGATGGCGGCTTCGGTGGTTAGGACCGCCACGGCTCTGCGGACGGGCGCTAGTCGTCCCATTGCTTTTATAAGAAAAATCCCCTGGACTGCAGCCTCGAGTGAGTGAGGGAGATGTAGCAGGGGCAGAATTTTTACGTCTAAGCGATCCTCAAGAGCCCTGCTTTCTGTGGAGTGTTTAAATCAGCGTGATGGCTGGCTGTGGTTGCTTCTGAGCCCACCCAGCAGCAGAACGTTTGCAATTAATCGTTTAGGGATGTCTCTTGAGCTTTTGGGGCACGTATTTACGGTCTCCTGCCTTTTGGGGTGATTTGGTGGAAAGGCTTATTACTTTGAAACTTTAAGATTTACTATTTCGACGGGATTATTTTGATTACAGTATAGGGGATGAATTCGAAGTGGCAAGATTGGAGGCGAGGAGACGAACTAAGAGTCAAATTCAGTAATTTAATGGAAAGACGAGGACCTGAACTAGGGTAGTGGTAGAAGAGAGGTCAGGTCCATTCATGTTACTAAAACAAAATCGACAGCTTCTCGGGACGGCTTGAAGGCGGGCAGAGCACTGAAGGAAGGAAGGGGAGGAATGACTTCAGGTTTTTAGCGTTGGTGAATTTCGTGATTGGAATGTAGAAGTAGGGCGAAAGGAGATGAGTAAAGTTTAAGTGTGCTGAGTTTGAAAAACCTCTTAAGGTCTTCGTCAGGCAGTTGGATACAGGATGTTGTGTATCATAGATGGAGAAGGGCACTCTGAAGCCACATCGCTTGACATAGAATTCCAACTTGGCCATTTAATAGTTGTGTAACCTGACTAACGGATGGTAATTTGGGTAAAGGGGTCACCAGTGCGCATCAGTTACTATAAAATGAAGTCAATAATATCTTCCTCGTAAGATTGTTGATTGGATTAAGTGAGTTTATATGTAAACTGCCTGGAGTTGTGCTACGTGCAGAGTTAAATACATGATAGTTTTCACGATTACTAAAATTGAAGCTCATGGGAGAGGCATAGGCTGCAGAAGAAAGGGTTGGGAATAATCAGTACTGAAATCTCTCACCAACTTTGATTTTTGTCAGCTCCTGTTTTGAGACAAGGTTTTTACCTTCGCTTACCAATATTTTGGTAAGCAGTTTTACAGTTTGCATTTTTAACAATTTAAAATTTTACATTTGCTTATGGTCACTTTTGTAGATAATTCATGTGTCAGATGAGCTCTGTTAAACAGTAGAACAGGGGTCATGCTTCTCTTAGTTTTTGTGACCCAGGTAAGATAGTAGGATGGGAAGTAGATCCGTTTGTGTCCCACCTTCTCAGTATGTTAGGGTGCGGACCACACCCAGTGAAATGTCTTGTTGAGGGCCTATGAAACTGGAAAGGTGCGGGGATTTCTTCAGCATCTTGCCAGTACAAGATCCCAGACCACAATGGGCTGCTTTAAAACCTTCCAAAGGTGTCTGTGTAACATTCCACTTTGAAACAGTTTCTTTAAGTTCCTTCCCCCCTCACTCCCTTCACATTGTTCCCAGTGCTTCTAGCTGTTTCTCCTAAAAACTGTACATAATTTGGGGAAAGGGTTACCTCTAGAGCTAGTATGTTTTAGAAACTGTAGATAATTTGGGGAAAGAGTTACCTTCCAGAGCTAGTATGTTTTAGAAGTGCTTGTTTTCTAAAACTTTCATCTCTGGTTTAAAACATGTATATTTAACACTATTTTGTTTATCCTCCAGTAACAAGTTCTGTGAGATTATGATCTTGCCAACTGGGTTGACCAGCTATTACAGCTCTTCAGAAATTGAGTCCCTATGGGTTTTTGAAGGATTCCTAGACATCCATTTAGCAAATATTGACTGACTGTGTATCAATCACCGTGGACACAGTGGACTCAACATTTTGGGAGCTTGCACTGTAGTGGTGGAGGTGAGGAGACTTATAAATAACAAATGTAGGCAGTAGTTGAGCCAGTGAAGTTAAAGGAACTAGGGGAAATAAACAAGTGATATAAATGCAAGTCAGAAAGTACAAGTACTGTAGTTCACAAGAGAAAGAGATCATGTAGTTTTTTGGTCTTTAACGTTCGTTATCCACTGCTCATCTTTGAGCCCTCACAGGGCTAGTATGTTGTCTTGTATTGCAGTAGAAGCCCAGTAAAACAATATTCAGTGTATGTATTCTGCCTTGGTCTTGAAGGATAGTTACAGTTTAGGCAGGAGGAGACAGGATTACTGACATGTCAAGGAAAAAGAATGACATGCAAAATGGGAATCCACAGGGCGCATATACAGAATTTCATTTGCTGTACAGCAGTGGGAAATAGGGCAGGAAGGGTAGGTTGGGGCATCTCAACAACTTTTAGAAAACCAACTATTTAACCTAGTGTAAACTTCAAATTATGAAAGGCAGATAAACTGAGACATTATTTGGAAATCTCTATTGTAGCTAGCGACACTCTGTATTGTAATTGTCTCCCGTGTGACCTTCTCTTAGGGAATATAATCCATTGGACCTGCTACAGTACCTGGGATGTGAAGGCTGCAGTCAACTCAGCAGTTTGTCTCTGCCATGTCCCCACCCCGTCACCTCCAAAGCTGGCACATTACAGCGTTACAGGCAATACCTTAGCTGCCTCCTAACTCTTAAGGCTACAGGAAATGCACAAGAAGTTTGGGGGTTTTAGGACCCCCTTTGGTTTCTATCTACAATGTAGGATGGTGGTTACAAAATGTATTAACTAATTTTAATATGTTTCTAATACAGGTGAGCTGAGAGAACACTTCGCACAGTTTGGCCATGTACGAAAGTGCACTGTACCTTTTGTGAGTATTACTTTTTTTAGTATTAATGCTATCCTTTAATTCCTGATTATTACAATTTTTTGGTCAGAGCAATCAACTTATCTGAATGTCTAATGGTGCGAAGCTGTTCAGTCTTTTTTTGATAAAATTAGGGGTGATATTGATTAAAAAGTAAAAAAAAGAAAAAACCTTATTGTAGACATTTATGGTAGTTTTTTATTGTTGTTTAATAAACCACCACCAACTTAGTGGCTCAGAACAACATACACATATTCTCTCACAGTTTCTGGAAATCAGGAGTCTGGGTGCAGCCTCGCTGGGTCGTCTGCTCAGGTCTGATCACTGCAGTCGGTGTGTCAGCTGGGGCTTTGGTCTCATCGGAGGTTTCACTGGGGAGCGTTGCGTTCCAAGCTCCTGCAGGCTGTTGGCAGAACTCATCTTTCAGCTGTCAGGCTGAGATGAGATATCTGCTTTCTTGTTGGCTTTCAGCTGGAGGCGGCTCCCAGATCGGAGGGACTGCCTGCAGTTTCTTGTTATCTGGCTTCTCTGTAGGCTATTCCCCAGCGTGGCAGCTTGCTTCCTTCAAGTCAGCAAGGGAGTTTCTCTCTCCATTCTGCTAAGACAGTCTTATAGTCATGGGAGTGACACCCCATCACCGTTGCCATATAACCTGATCAAGGGAGCAGCATCTCATCACTTTTGCTACATATTCTTTTGGTTAGAAGGGCACAGGTCCCCTCCCCCACACACACACTCTCAGGGGGTGGGGATTATGCAGGTCACGGGCGCCTTAGAATTCTGCCTACTGCAGTATTATAATGACTTGCGACAGCAGAGGATAGTTTCTCATAAAGCTAATAGTGAAGAATAGCTATTTTAACCTTTTCCCTCATTAAGTTGGGTGCTTTTTAAAAACGTGTTTTTATATCTATTACTTTCCTTTGCTTTCTCATGAGGGTTTAGAAATCAATCTATAATTTGTTCTACTTTATCCTGGGCTGTATTTTTCTGTGGCTTTCTAGAATGACTCTTTGGCAGGGTGTGATGTGAGTACAGAGTTTATACATGCCTCACTGAAACTGCCCCCTTTTTTGCCCATGGTGTTGAAAAGGCTATGGCAGAATATCAACCTAGATTAAGTACTCAACTCTCGCTTTAATGTTAATTGCCTTCTAAAGTCCAACGGATTACATATCCAGTGCTAGCGAAGGTATAGGAAAACTGGCACCCAAATTGTCAAGTTTAATGGGTACCTTCATTTTGGGAGGATAGTTTGGCAAAATCTATCAAAAATAAGAATTTGCATTTGCTTTGCTTTACCAGTTCCCTTTCTAGGAATTTAATCTATAGAAGTGTGTGGTGAAAATGTTCAAAGCAGCATTGTTCAATAGTACAGGAAAAATGTAAATGTACATTGGTGGGATTTAGTAGATACTAATTCATTGATACAATGGAATTTTATACTGTTGATTTAAAGGAATGAAGTATGTGTATTATGGACACGAAAATCTGTAAGCTTAAAAACTACAGTTTTACAAAGAGTTTGAAATGTGTGTTTCTTGAAGTTTTTCCAGAAAAAGTTACAGCTATTTCTTGGTTGCCATTTCCCTCCTAAAAGTATAAACAAAATAATTTAGGACCTGTAGTTAACAGATCTTAGATTTAAACAAAAGAAGGCTTAAACCTAAATAAAATGTGACAGGAAAAAAATTACTTTCTAGTTAAATTCTTTAGAAAACCAGGTTCCCATTGTAGATATATACTATCTAAGTTTTAAGGCCTTATCCCCCAAAGGTAGAGGAGAGTGCTTTAGAGATCGCCCTGTTTGCCTGGAGGAGTGAATCACTGGGACATTACTAGAAACTGTTCCTGTGTTTCAGGTTAATACTTAGGTTACTTTTGAAGTAAGGGGGCAGTTTTTAGGAGTTTGGTTTTGACGGGGCAGAGCACAGCAAGACTTTTTAACAAGACTGACTGTGTACGTTGAGTGAGTAGACATCCTGGTGTCTGTCCTTTCCATAGTAGGGCAGATGGGGGTGGGGGCAGGTAAATGCAAGCACACCAGAACCTCTTTTCCGTGGGTGCTGATGTATAGGCTGAGTGATAAGCACTCTGCCTTTTGTACACAGTAGAACAATTGTTTAAATTAACCAGAATTCTGGAACTAGGTAAATACGGGTAATACATACATATTTTTTCCTTCTTTTTTTTTATTAGGAGTATGAGATAATGTAGTAGTGGTGATGAGGGTGATTGGTCTCAGAATCACTAGAAATATAACAAGATTCTAAAGCTTAAATTTCCTTTCCAGAAGTGAGGAAGTTAGAAACAGGAAGAGTACTTCTTTATATGATCAAAATGTCCCTTGATTATTGCCGTTGTGTGTTTTGTATCCAGAATGGCACAGAAAACTCAGTCTTACATTTCTTCTGTGGCAGCAGAAAAGCAGAAAGATATGATCAACATAACACAGGGATCAAACTTTGGGTAACTAGGAGTGAATATGCATTAAGGTTTTTGATTTCATTAAAATGTCTTACCCCATTTTGGTAAATGAGAAAGTTGGTAGCTTGACATGGAGTTTATGGAAACTCTCAAGTTCATGATTCTTTTCCTAAACTTTGAATTTTTAGGACAGAGAGACTGGCTTTCACAGAGGAATGGGTTGGATACAGTTTTCTTCAGAAGAAGAACTTCAGAATGCACTGCAACAGGACAGTCATGTTATTGATGGAGTAAAAGTAAATATTTTTTATGTCATATCATGAGCTGTGTATCAGGGAAGTAGGTCAGAAGTGTGAAATGACAGGGATTTGGGGAGATTCAAGAATGGTGGAGGTGGTGGTTGAGTGCCCAGTTCTACAAGGCCTGGGGAGGGAAATAAAGGAAGACCCTGTAATGGTTAGCAAGCATGTAGAACACCAAATAGTGGAAATGGCAGTGTACTTACAAGCCAGGAGTTGAAATCCTGGCTTTTCCACTTACTAGATGACCTTGGGTCAAACTAACTTATGACTTGAAATTCAGGGAGTCTTATGAATAAAGAACATCCTCTTACTGGTGCTGACTCCCTAATAAAAATGCAACCTTAAGGTGGCAGTCTTGAGGGTTTTTTTTTTTTAAGATTTTATTTATTTTTAGAGAGGGGCAAGGGAGGGAGAAAAACATCGATTGGTTGCCTCTTGTATGTGCCCTAGCTGGGGACCAAACTTGCAGCCCAGGCATGGGCTCTGACCAGGAATTGAACTGGTGACCTTTTGCTTTGCAGGACAACACCCAACCCAACTGCGCACACTGGTCAGGGCAGCAGTTTTTAGTTTTAATGTTTTTTGCAGACATTGCCTTTCTTTACAGAGCTTATTTGATTTTTTTCAGCTCCATGTTCAAGCTCAGAAACCAAAGGTTTTGCAAGGGGATCAAACATCTGATGAAGATTTTTGAGACTATTATTGCCTATTAAATAAAGGAACACAACTGAAAATTTTGTCTAAATGTTTTTATTTGAAACAAATAGGTGCACCAAGCAAGCGCTTAATTTTCCCCATCCAGATTAAAACAGCACAACAGGGGCAAGTGTCATTTGGCAGGACAGTTCCAATATGTGAACATCCTTCTACTCACTGTGGTTGGGGTAACTTTGAACCCCAAAGTTCTAACATCAAACAAAAGGAAGTGGTCTTAATTTCATTTGTGGGGCAGTATGTTCTATAAATGCCAAAAGGTGGGAGGAGCACAAACACAACTCACTCTTTAAAAAAACTAAATAGTTCAAAGTAGAATTTTCCATCCGCCCTTTCTCCCGTAATAAAAAGTAGTGCTGGGGTATGATACCCAGATTTGGTTTTTATCTGGCCCATTTACAAGGTGTTCCCCCACATGACTTGCATCATTAGGGTTACGAATAACAGTCCACTCACTCTGAAGAGGTGTATCTACTCCTTCCTCCTCTTCTTGCCTTCATGCTCATGCTCCTTGGGGCGGCTGCTATCTGAGGGTCTTTTAGAGCCACCATGCTGTTTGGCTTCTTCCAAAAATTTGTCCAAACCGAAAGGATCTTCCTCAAACTGAACTGGTCCTTCTCGACCTCTTTGCCTGCTACGGTCTGAACCAGAAAACTCCTTATCGGGAACAAATCTACGGAAAAAGAGAAAGGACTATGAAATGCGTTGTTCTCACTGGTGCAAACATTGAAACGGAGCTGTGTGCTGGATACCTGTTGGTCTTTATTCTGGCTTCCAGGTCATCACCATACATGTCCTTATCCAAATTCTTACTGGGCCTGTAAATACTCTGGGCCATGTCTTTGCCACCTCTCCAGGCTTGGTCATAGACATTGTAGATCTCATCTTCTCCGCCTGCAAAACCACTGTCCATACCCTGTGGAAAAAGAGGCCATTGAAAGTATATGTATTACTCTTTATTAAAAGTGGCATCTCACTACAGGTGAAGACTACATTCATGTGAATCAATACATTTATAGTTCACATTTTCAACAATCTGAACTCAAAAAGATAATTCATTAAAAAATGTCCATAAACTTGTTCAGTCACCTGTGTGTCCTTAGATGAAATAAGGGACTCACTCACCAGTCTGACTACTGTAGTGAAGTGGTCAAAATGGAGGTGCTGGTATAAGCAGCTATTTGACAATTTCAATTTGTATAGAGGCAAGAAAATGAAAGAACTAAAACATCTAATGCCACTTAGAGCAGAGGTGTCAAACTCATTTTCACTGGGGACCACATCAGCTTTGCGGTTGCCTTTAAAGGGATGAAATAATTTTACGACTGTATAAATGTAACTACTCCTTAACAGTTAAGGAGTTGAAACTACATTCAGCCCTTTGAAGGCATCCGCTACACTGATGGGGCCCCCAGTGAAAATGAGTTTGACACCCCTGATTTACAGTTAACATACCCCTTAACTGCCCGAGAACATCACTATTATAGCATGAGATATAGAGCTGGTAATGAAAATCTTAACAAACTTGCTCCATATATTTAGAAAAAATTTTCATCACAACATTTAAACCTAAACTTGTATGGGCTGACTGTCAAATATTTACTTATGCGGATCTCTCATTCCTAACCCGTTTGTGCAGACTGGTATGATGACATTGTACAGTGTTGAAGCACACAAGCTTGGGAATCAAGACAGCCGGTGTTTGCAATCTGAGTTCCACCAGTTACTAGCTGAACCTTTATGTGTCACAATCTCCTCACCTTTAAACAGGTAATAACAGTGTCCCTTCATAGGGTTTTTGTAAGGGTTAAGTAAGATAATACAAGTAAAAGAACAATACCAGCAATATAAAAAGCACCCAGTAACTTAATAACTAGAAGAGCTAACTCAAATGCTACGTTTAGATCTTTTCTTTTTTAAAAGGACTTTATTTATTTTTAGAGAGGGTCGGGGAGAGAAGGAGAGACACAATGATGTGAAACATCCACCAACTGCCTTCTCCAGTGTACCCTGACCAGGGACTGAACCGGCAACCTAGGTGTGTTGCCCTGACTGGGAATCAAACCAGCAACATTTCACTTTGTAGGATGATGGCCAACCAACTGAGCTAGACGGGTCTGGGCACTGCCTTCCGATTTTAAAACCTCTCAGTCACAATCAACTTTTCTCCCTCTATACCCAGACTTTATACTGCTATATTCTTAACACGGTCTGCCTTGTCTTGATTTATGTACACATGTCCATCTTCTCCAGTGGACTCAAGTGTTCTCTGAGGGCAAAGACACGTCAGTCTTGGATCTCACTCATGCAGAGTGAACAGTCAATGCTGGGTGAACTAAAACACAAAGGTGCATCTTCAGGCCTACTGTGTCCTAGCTACTTAGTGACAACTGGTACTAGAAATCAGATTCCCTGACTAGTACTTTACTCTAGTTTTACACACTGTTTCAGTTTTTAAAAACCCCAAGTTTATGTGTTTCAATAGCATTAAAATTTTTTTCAAAGATCAACAAAAATTAAGAGAGACTCTTGTAGGACACTGGCTCTCTTTTAGAAATAAAAGAAGAACATACCAGAACCAAGTTTTATAACCTAATCTCTTTCATTTTCTACTAGAGTCTCGATTCTTAGCTAACTGTAAAAGGTCAAAATCAGAGCTGTTTCATCTCATTTATCTCTTCCATTACAACATGCAACTTCTAATGTTTTTTTCTGTCATCATGCTAGCATACCTAAGGTTGATCTAAATCTATGCTATGTTCATGTGCTTTTCCCTGAGGGTCGGTATTCATACCCATACTTAAGATATGCTATTTCTATTGTACCTTGGATTGGTTGAACAGCCTTTGGTCATATTGAACTTCATTGGAAGTCCGAGGATTGGGTACACCAAGTGCAATGGCCTCACTGATATCTCGATTTTCATTTCTCTGCAGTTTTGACCTGTTTTGAAATACAATGTCACTAAGTGAAAAGCCCTCACAGACAAGCTGAATTTCAATAAAAAAAAAACCAACCAATCTCAGAAGCAAAGGAAATGAGTGTCCTGTTAACATCTCGTGAACATATATTCCCTGATAATGCATAATCGGGCTGGCAGCCCTTACAGCATTTCAGATAGCTGATTATTAGAAGAGGTAGGGTTTTATAATTAGGCCTTCCTGTTAGCTGAGAAGAATTGCCAAGACTCATTCTTGACATGGACATCTTTAAAATACAAGCAATCACCTTCCAATACATGCTGAGATACGAAGTTGCTGTAGTCTACATTTGCTATTATTAGGTGGGGATTGGAGGGGGACTGGATACAATTAAGTGTATCACATGAATCATTTTCAGTAAGCCAGAATCATTTTTACCCAACCACATTTAGTAATTTTATCCTATTAGAATTTTTAGGAAAGCACATCAATGACTGGATTACTCAGTATGATTTTTGACATTTAGATTAATTCCCCTGCTGTTTCAGTATGTAATGCAATCTACGTCACAACGAAACCATGGTAACTGTCATTTATTTTGCTATAAACTCAGGTTTTGAAATGATTTCTATAGACCATCTGATTTTCATCCAATCACTAGTTTACAGTTTTTCTATGTTATCAATTCTCATAGCCACTTTGCTGGTTTGCAGGGCCCAATTTATGCAGAGCTATTTTGATTTTTATAGCTTAGGAATTTCAGACCAAAAGTATATTAACTGTGCTTTCACACTTCATTCCTCTTTCTTCTACACTGTACATTTACCCACAACTCTAAATTCAAATTTTCTGCTTTTCCATGACTTCATTTATCCAGGGAGATGAAATATGCCATTAAACAACAAAGAACACCACCAGCAGAAAAATCATCTTCTTCATGTTTAAGATATGAATGGAAAAAATGAACTGTGCTCACAGGATGAGTCTTGAAAACTGATCTTACAGCATTTCCTCAACTTTCCAGCAATTTCAGTCTTCAGCCTTTGGTGAACTACAAACTTCACCAATCCCCACTTTATTCAGAGTTTGTCCTATTCAAGCCTGTGCTTATTAAGAGTGCTTTGTCTATGTCAACTATATGTCAGCTATCTTAATGTTAAAAAAAGTGCTCTGTCAATTTTCCCAAATCATTTTATATAGTAGCTCTGCCATTTTGAATTTTAAGTGAGATTGCTCATGAGACGAGACCAATTTTCACTTCTCAGAAAACGTGCTTTGCTCCCTCTGTACTCCTGGAGTGCTCTGAATGCAGAAGGATCTCAGTAAAGGCATGATAGCCTATTTCCTGTCTAGAGGAACAGGCACATAGTAAATCTGTCTTATCAGTTGAAACTGGAAGAGAACAGATCAGAACAGTCCTACCCAGTACCTTCTTTCACAAACATGATCTGAATTTCCTTTCTATATCATCATTCTCAAGTTTAGCTGACTCTACAAGGTGATGGAAGAAAAGATTACTTCTACAGATAGTCAATTCTTCTGTTAAGACAAGTTAAGTGCAAGAAAATACGGGCTAATTTATTAAAAGTTATCAAACTAAAGAGAAGCAACATTGGTATCAGTGGACTAAACCTCTGAAAGATTCACAAAGGCCAGTCTTCATAATTCGTGTTTACCTCGGATAGCACCTACCTCTTATCCGGAGCTGCCCTGGAGAGATTCCGGTCATGCTGTCTCTCCTTCCGCCTGTCGTGCCTGATTTCCTCCCTCTCACGCGCCTCCCCATCCTCTGTGGGCAGAGTTGAAAATTACTTCATCACTACATTGCCCATTAATAATATGTTGAACAAGAGAATATAATCTTTAACCTTAGACAAAAATGCCATCAACTTCACTGTGGTGACAGTCGGCCCTTTTATCTTACTTGGAATTAATTTAAATCCAACCGTATTGGTTTAATTTTTGAATGTGAATTCCAGAATCATGCATGCAGCTTAAGTATTTAGGGGAAAGTGTACTGATGTTTTTAACTTACTCTGAAATTCATCAAAGTAGTAAGGTGGATTGAAAGATAAAGAGATGGTAGAAATGTGATAAAGCAAATTTAGCTACATTATTATTAAGAAGAATTGTTAACTGTACAATGTAGGTGATAGAGGTATGGGTGTTCATTTTACGATTTCACTTTTCAATGTGTTTTACAATTTTTGTAATAAAGTGTCAGGAAAAAGAATGATGTGTAAGTTTACCCTGATATATTCGGAGACTGCTGGCTTTGCTTGTGGCCCAGGGGCTGGCTGTGTCATGATCCCTGTCTACTGAGTGTGTGTCTGTCGTCATTTTTTCTGTTCTCTCTAGCCTGAAGGTCCAGTGTGGACAAGAGCATGAGTGCTGGAGACAGTCCGTCCAGACTCAGCTCTGTTTCTCTAGCAGACTGGCAATGTGACCTGTGCGTGTCATGAACCACTCTGAGCCTCAGCCCCTTCTCTGTAAAAGCAGTGACGATGCAATGCACAGAGCACCATGGCATCTGGTCGTTGTAGGCGCCTCATTAAGCCATTTACATACGGTCCAATGAAGTGGATCACGACTGAAAATCCCGGTTGCTTCCGCAGGGTTAAACTCCAGACTCCTATAACTAATTGCCTGCTCCATACCTACATTTTAAGTTTATCATGTCAATGTCTAAACACATAATCTCTTCCTCCCAAACCTCTACATTGTGCAGTCTTCCCAGTATTAGTGAATGGCAACTCAATCGTTCCCAAGTGCTCAAGCTGAAAGTTCTGGAGTCATCCACGACTACTCCTTTTCTCTCATACTTCTACCCAATCTATAATAAGCAAATTTTGTCAGCTCTACCTCCAAAAATACATCCACTACCTGACCATGTTTTCACTACTCTCATCATCTCTTATCTGGATGAATGCACTAGCCTTCCAAAAGTTTCCCTGCCCACCCCACAGCCTTCTAACACATGCCAGATCATGTCACTCTGCTCACAACCCTTCCATTGCTTCCCGTCTTACTCGAAGTAAAAGTTCATACTTCTACTTGGCTACACATTCTTACAGGGGCTAAAATCATCTGGAAACCACTCTTCCTATTTGACCTAATGACACTGACACCTCACTTCCTACTACTCCCCTTTCTCACTCCAATCCAGCCATTCTGGCCTCCATGCTTTCCCTTGAACATACCAGGCACATTCCCAAGTCGGGGCCTTTGTACTTCTATTTCTTCTATCTGGGATGCTCTTCTCCTAGATAAACACACGACTCACTTCCTTACATCCTTCAAGTTTTCTGAGCTAATGTTACCATCTCAGAGGTGAGGCCTATTGTGATTACCCTCTCCTTCTGGCACTTTTCTATCCCTTCCCTGCTTTTTTTTTTTTTTTAAGATCTACTTATTTATTTGATATTTATTTTGAAAGAGAGGAGAAGGGAGGGAGAGAATCATCAATGTGAACAAGATACATCTACCAGTTGCTTCTTGCATGCGCCTAACTGGGGAACCAGCCGCAACCAAGGCACATGCCCTGACCAGGAATCAAACCAGCAATCTTTAGGTTCACAAACTGGCACTCAATCCACTGAGCCACACCAGCCAGGGCTGTTTTATAATTTTCCACAGTGACTATTATCTTCTAATACACTATACACTTAACTTTTCTGGGTCTGCTTATACTCCCTGGAATGTTCATTACTATACCCAGGTCCCACCTGTCTAGCAGAAAACCCTGTAAAACAACCTTGCATGTAGTAGGTATTCAATACGAACTGAATGAATGAATAAAATTGTACTGGTCAAGGATTAATAATGAAACAAAAACTACCCTCATGATTTTCTTTAATTAAAATTACTCTCCTCACTCTAAATGAAGTAACATACCAGTGTAGACCACTAAACAAAGCAAGAGAAAAAATACAGGCAGATTTAACGATTAGAGATATATCAGCCTACAAGATAGAAAAATTCTGAGTCATTTTACCATATGGTGGAGCTAAATTATTCACATGGAGACTTCCTAAGTTTCCACAAAAATTCAACAAGAGAAAACCAAGGCTATCATCTGAGTAATATGCAGTTTTTTTAAGTATATGACTCAGAACTTTAAAAACTTCCACTGTAGTCCCATACTGAACATCTATCTACATTTAAACATATAACTTTATTTTTTTGCTGCTTCACCTTAATAAGGGAGAAGTTACTCTGTCATTTCTACACAATTTCTAAAATACTACATTTTCTTTTTATGTATATACTACTTTTGTATGCAGTAAAAATCAATGGAGACTTTCTAAAATGAGATATATATTTTTTACAAAATAAATTCAATTTGGTAATGAGAATGTCATACCTTTTTCCACATGGGTTTTAATCCCAGCTCTTCTCTCCCTGGCTTTCTGGGCCATTTCTCTGAGTTTCTCTTCATGTTTCTCTTTTTCTTTTTGAGCCATCTTTCTCTCTACTTGAGCACGCATTTCCACAGCTTCGCGAGCCTGTTAGTGAAGCCAGAAGTTAATCAGACACTATCGAGGGATAAATTACAACTATTATCTAACTCCCTGACTGAAGTCTGGCTTGAGAAAGCAGTTATACAGAATTCAGATTTGTTACTGCTTAGAACAAAGATTCTCTCGCCCACTAAAAGAGAGCTTGACTAGAGAGCACTACAAACTCGGATTTTACACTGTGGGAAATGTCTTAGTAGTTAAAACTATAGACCCTCCCACCACGCCCCCAAATCTTGAAAGTCAGTGCTTCACTAATGCTTTCTTAGAAGCAATCCAAAAAAAATAATAAAATTAAAGATGATTCCAATGAAGTAATTTTCAATATCAGTAACATAACGGGAACTGGTTATATTTTAAAAATCAAGTCAGCTCAAGATACGTAAAGCTTTAACCTACAAAAGAATTTTTTTAAGGGTGCTCAATATAATACTTTTCTATATTCTAAACATATGCATGATTTATGTGATTTTCAAAGTCACAAATTAATCCTTAATATTAATTGACAGCCAATACTATGAATGCCACTGTCAGTACCATTTGACTTGTCAAAAAGTGTATTTGTCCTTCCCTGCTACTGACCTTCTGGGGGACATCTACATCTAAAATAGAGGAAAATTATAAAACCCAGTAACAGAAGCTGGCAATCTGCAAAATGGCATCAGTCTTTACTAGGCAATCTATTATTCTGAAATGTGGTGAGGAAGCTGGGTTGCCAGCAGTGGGGAGCGTATCCGAGTCTATAAAGGTTGGGACCAGGAACAGAGCTGCAGCCAGCACCTGCCATCTCTGGCACTCATACCACAGCTGAGTGTCTCTAGGTACTCAGTGCCATAGCTACAATAACAGAGTCTTAAGGTACCCAAGAACGTATTTACAAACTCTCAGGAGCATTAAACAAATAAATTAAAACAGACCAACCTTTCGATCAGCAATGTAGAGGGCTTCAGCCAGTTTGGCAAAATTTTCATTGATGTGAACAGTCTGCAGTCCTCTTCCATCAGCAGCCAGACGTTTGTCTAACGGAATTGTATAACCCTAGTGTGTGAAACAGACAGAAGATGTCAGTCGCAGAGGAACAGCAATGATGTCTTTAAAATTATACTTAAATATGTCCATTCTGACAACCACTTAGCTGGAATTCTTTTCCTTACACTTTTCTTCACAATTATGCAACAGCAGCAGCTAATACTGAGTGCTTTGTGTGGAGGACTGTTTAGCACTTCACACATTATGGTCTCATTTAACCTTCACAGTAACTCTCTATAAGGCTGGTGACATTATTGTTTCCATTTCACAGATACAGATACTAAAGTAGAGAGGTTGGGTAATGTCCCTAAGGACATACAGTTAAATAAGTGGATGAGCTAGGATTTAAACTCAGTGTGATTTCAGAGCTCACATTCTGGGAAAATAGATTCTCATGTAAATAATTGTGAATTGTAATAAAAGGAAACCACTATCAAATAGCTAAATATTTGTTCCTCAATTAAATGTAACAGTCACACAAAGGCAGAACAAATCACTAAAACAACAGTATCTATAGGTAATATAATCTGCAGTACTGTTTAAATGTTTTGTCAGATTCTTGGAACCTTGTAAGATTTAGTAAATGGAAAAAAGATAAAGTCTGCTAGACAACTGAGATTCTGTGTTCTGAAATTTTGCATCCTATTCCAACAATTCAAGGAATATGCTTGAACATCCATGTAACTTTCAGACTTAGCTGTGTTTTTCCAGATTTCTAACTAGACTCCCAAATGTTGACCTCTAGTTCAAGGTATTTACTTCCGATACAAGGAAGTGTTACAAAATCAGCTCAAAATACCACATAGTTCCTACATATTAATCATCCCAATTAAACCACATGACAATTCTTTTATTTTAGGATGAGTATCTAACTTCCTCTAGGGAATAATTTATGAGTACATGTAATCCATGCGTTAAAGTGGTCTTCATCCATCCAAAACAGAATCATGAAATAAAGAATTAATGATTAGAAGATTATTTCACATCACTTTATAGAGTTCTGGAAGCTTTGGCAGCTACTGCGATAGATATATAGGATTTAAATAACTTATACTTGCAATGCTATAAACAGAAGCAAATAGTTTAAAAAACTGAAGCATTAAATATATCTCAGTATTCACTGTATTTGTCATATAGTCATTTAAATTGACTTTTTTCAAAAATAATTTTCGATATAAATTTGAGTTTCCTAAAAAGTACTATCTTTCACTGATGTGTTTTTTTATTCTATCTATTCCTTCTCTATGTGCTTCTGATGACTATGGTATTCATGTCCCTGGCATACTAACATTTCTATTACATTTTTTTCTATTTTTAAAAAAGGAAGAAAAATCACCTAAGTTGGGTGTTCCTTTATGAAAACATTCAGCTAAGTGAGACACTGAGGTTTCACCTGAAGTTACCTAGGCTGAAGCTCCCTCCTGGGTATTTTCCAGTAGGTTCTAATACTAAGAGATTGATTTTATAACAACTTAATTACCTTTGCATTTTTCCAGTTTGAAATACAAGGAGGAATCTTCCACTCTTGTTGTTCCTTCACAGTCATCTGAGTTGAGAAAAGAGCAGAAGAGGAGACACTTTTAGATTTATAGTCTAGCTAAAAACCCAGATGTACTCTTTTTCTTCAAAGGCAGATATACGGATGAATTTAGTCAAAGGCTAATTTAGTCAAAGGCTCATTCCATTTATTTGGTAGCACTATTTACTATGTTCCTTTTTACATGGAGTCTAATAATTTTAATATAAAAAAGTGGAAAATAATCTAAGCTATGTTTGACAGTTATAAATGCTGGTTAGTATTTTTCCATATTTAAAGTGATGTGACTTCTTTCAGATGAATGAATACTTGTTCTGTTCGGTAATAAAACATACTAAAAAAAGCCTCTCAGATGATCAATTAGAGGCCTAATGATCCCAGGTACTCACATCCTATGACTACAATAACATTCTTCATGTCAGCAGGCCTTGTTCATTCCATTAAAAGCAGGTGTTAGGTTAATAATAAAACTAAGAGCTAACATTTTACACAGATTTTCATAAGCACTCTGGAACTATACATTACAGTCTTGAGTGGGTTCCTACTTGATCTTGAAAAACAAATTAAAAAAGAAAACAACACATAAATGTAGTGCAAGGTACTTGTATAGCCATACAGACTTTATTCTATGCAAAGTTATTTATAGAATTAGTAGTCATGAACACAAAATAAGATTTTACAAATGGCAAAGAGTACCTTTCGGCTAGGAGAATGCATGACAGGTGCAGGAGGAGAAGGTGGTCCCCGGGGAATTTTCTTATTAATCCTGATGTACCAATAAAGCACAGAGAGTGTTACACTTTTTCCCTTTTAGCTTTTTACTTAGTTAAGTCTCAAGTCTCCCCTCCTCATTTTTTTATTATGTAAAGCTTCAAACACATACAAAAACAGAGTGTTTAATGAATGTCCATCTTATAATACACCAATCACTCAGCTTCAACAATTACGATTATATGGTCAACCTTGTCCTCACCACTACCTAGCTTATCTCCACAATTTTCTTGTAATTTCATAGAATAATATACCTTTTCCCATTTAGAAAACAGCTTTATTAAAATACAACTGACATGCAACTAATTATACACCCATATTTAAAGTGTACAACTTGATTCAGTTTCAATACAAGTATTTACCTGTGAAACCATCATCAGTCAAAATGAACACACCCAACATCTCCAAAAGTTTCTATATGCCCTTTCTTTTAAAAAAAGATTTTTATTTATTTTTAGAGAGGGGAAGGGAGGGAGAAACATCGATCGATCAGTTGCCTCCTGGTACAGGCCCCAACTGGGGACTGAAGCACAACACAGGTATGTGCCCTAACCAGGAATTGAACCAGTGACCTTTTGCTTTGCGGAACAATGCTCAGCCAAATGAGCCACACTGGTCAGAGGTCTGCAGGCCCTCTTGTTCTCATCTCCTTTGTCCTCCCCTTCTTCCCCACAGGCAACCACTGATCTATTTCCTGTCATTACAGATTAATTTGCATTTTCTAGGGTTTTGTAAGAACTGAATTATCCAGTATGTCATTCTTTTTATCTGGCCTTTAACTCAGCATAATTATTTTGAGATGCATTCATGTTATTGTATCTATTAAAATTTATTCCTTTTTATTGCTCAATAGTATTCCATTTATAGAGTCCTACAATTTGTTTACCCATTTGCTTGTTAATGTACATTTTTCTCCTTTGACATCTTTTTTAATAATAGTGGTTTGTTCCCATGAAGCCACCTACTTACTTGAACCTTGGAGGCTCCATTGGATCTTTCTGCATTTCCACCATACGAATAACCCTTTGTTTTGCTCCAGAGTTAAAAGCCACTCCTTGCTGAGATGGTGTGTATCTGAAAAATACAGATGAGACTAAAGGTATAGGTAGATCAAGCTTTCCATAAGTATTTTTCTGCTATTACAATCCTAAATTAAACTGCGTTGTCAATTTTTTCACAAAGTATTATTAGAAAATTGCAGAGCCAATAGCAATGCAGGTAAGAGAACTAATGGCAATTATGAGTTACAAGCAAAATGTAAACCACAGTCACATTAGTGCCAGTAATCCATCTCTGTCCACTTTCCACCACAGATGGCACCACGTTTGATTTCACAAATAAGAGGTCTAGAAAATAGTACCTATTTTTTAAGTCTGCATTTGAGGAAAATATGATCCATAATATTCTCAGCAGACAACTTATAGTTTGGAGCTTTTGACTAATTATAGTTTGTAAGCTGAGAAAGAATAATGGCAGCAGCCCTACCAACTCTTAATTTTCCTGTAACATCTACTTGTGAAGCATCTTTCCACATAAAGATTTAATGGAGTGAAACCCCTCAAAATCTGAAAAAATTATAAGGATATTTACTATTATATAAATGATATTAATACAATATTATCAACACTATATATATTATATAACAGCATTGTATTATATAATGTTAACAATATATTAATATTTATACCATATAAATACAATATTATAAATATATATTTATATCCTATAAATATTATATAAACATGTATCTACTATATAAGTGGAAAATCGTAAATAGTAATTGTGGTTTGGATCATATACTCTAAGTAACTGTTATTTTTCTAAAAACAAAGTATTTTGAAAATAGCATAGCTAGTATCTTAAAAGCAGTACCTTAAATTTTTTTCTTTTTCAACTGTCTTCCCAGAGTCAACAGGCATTATTTAAAACTGCATTTACAATTGTGACTAAATGGGACAGGGAAAGAATACCAGGATCCCCAAGTCCAACCAAGTCTGACATCGAACAGACTTCCAGACACAGTTCATACCTGATATACTGAGCAGGAGCCAGTTTATCAGCTGCTCGAACTGGCATGGCCGCAGCAACCTTCTGTGATACAGATTTTTCTAAGGCCACCCTTGTCTTTTCTGTTATCTGAAACACGGAAAACCACATTGAGTAGTTTGGAATTTAATAAAGATGTAAAGCATCACCTAAAATAATTCTATACGGCAATTCCCAGTTACCTCTTTAATAGCTTCTTCATCAGGCCTTTGCAGGTCTGGGTCATCTGCATTCATGACTTCCTTGGGAACCAGATCAGTGTACTTACTATAAATGACCTGAAATGTTCAAACACAAGCAGACTTAAGAAAAGTAGAGAATGAAAACAAAACAAAACAAAACAAAACCCCACTAAGTCATTTCAGAAGTCAACATGTCCTCTCAGCAAATGTATAAATTTAGGACAAATATTTTGTTTTCTAGATTTTAAAACCAAAGAAACGTAAAATAATATACAAATTGCTGCCTTGGCTATATAAATTAATAATTTTCCCTTGACCTCATGCATTTAAATTATTTAAGATCCAAATAAGTTGTGCCAACAAAATCTTATGCATCAGTGATCCCTGTATTTGAGGCTCACTAGGACTTCAAATTAATGATGATATAAACTGCCTACAGCACCATTATCTTGGATTACAAGCTCATCAGAATTTAAGTCAGGTTACCAAGTACTTCCAAATTCACTGGGCCTGGAAAATTTCATTGACTCACCCTACTTATAATGTTTGTTTCTTTCTGGCATTAAATTGATTCATAGTAAGAAAAGGAGCATATGCCATTGTTAAAACCATGAAAAAAACTCCTGAAAATACATTCTATATACACAGCTTGTTTTATACTCATTATCCAAATTCAGGACTGCTGTGATTTCTTCTAGATTCAACATGGTTTCCATTAGGCTGACACTGATGCGGTAGGCCCCTGACAAAAAATAAAATCTTACTTTCGTGTCCATCTATACTTCTCAAATACTTTAAAAAAAACTTACAAAACAGATTTTATAGAAAAAAAAAAGAGATACTGGAAATTCAACAAATAGCCTTCTACATTTTGCTGCTTGAATCAGGGATTCTTTGATACACACAGGAAGGATAACTTATCAATATATAAGATCAAATTTCTGGGTACTTGAGATCTTTAAAATTTTTCTGCAAAAAACCCACTTACTAACTATAAACCAAAGTCTTATATCAATAATTGCATTCTATCACAACATCCCTTAAAACTGCTAAAGGAAATGCATGCTATTCTTAATTTCTTACTCTGAACCAGAGCAGAAACACTTTATGACCCATATACAACCTGTTCCGGTTTTGCCTACAGCTTCAGCCTCCCTCTCTGTACCTCTCACTCCCTCATTCATTGCACTTCAGTCACATGGGCTCCTCTTTTTTGAACACAACATGCTGTTCCCCAGTTCTGGGCCTTTATAACAGTGTTGTTCCCAGCTCTTCAACAGAGTTCTCAATCTCTGAGTCTCAGTTCAAAGGTCACGCATGCAATGGTGTAGGCACCCCCTGGCTATCCTCACTAACGCAGCTAATCATTCAGTGTCACAGCGCTCTGTTCACTGTCTTCAAAGCTCTGCTCTCAGCATAAAATTATTTATTTTACTGTTTACCTGTGACCCCTATTGAAGTAATAACAATAACAAAAGCTGACATGTATTAAGCACTTATTTTATGCCTCTGTTCTTTCGCTTTATACATATTAACTAACAACTTTTATATCAATACTATGAGATAGGCACAATGATTACACCTACATTACAGACGAGGAATCTCTTACTCACAAAGTATCTCCAGTGCCTGTAACAATGTCTGGTCCACAGGAGGCATTCAGTCAGTATTGTTTTGTACAAAAGAAGGAATTTATGAATTTTAGAGCTGCTCTATCCCATACTGAAGGTGAGTATATTTTAGGCCCTATAGAATGTTCTATAAGCTGTTAATTTTCTAGAAAAAAACTCTCTCATGTTGAGAGACTAAAATCTCTAGCTTGTTTTTCTCAGGAATTAAGACAAGGGATCAGGTAAGAAGCAGAGATGATTCACCACAAAACGTGTACTACATGTGACCTGCTAGTGCCACCAACCTCTGCGTGTGCATTTTAGAAGTGACCCTAAAGCTCACTCCAGTTGAGAAGAGTGAGGCTCGGTGCATGAAGATCAAGCAGCCAGTAACTGACCTCAAAAGTCTCATTTCTCACCAGGATGAAAAAAATCTCCATGACAAAATGTAAAGTTACACGCATTCTCTAGAAAACAGTACCAGACTATGAAGGGTTAATTACTCCTACAGAGCAATCATTACAGGAAGAGATTCTAAGTAAATGGCTCCCTGGTAGTCATACATGCTCAACATAAAGTTTCGATACTAATTTAGCATGCAAGAGCCATTTGCTGCTTCTTATTTGGGTATTCCAAAGTTAATAACCCTTTAAATGAGTGTCAGTAAGACTCTAGCAGCTCACAAAGCTAAGCGAAGGACATCTGAATGAGCAAGATTCCTCCATGGTAATTAACACAAACCCCCAATTTTTATTGTCAGAGAACCGAATGTGCTGAGGAACTTCAGTATATCCCAGGAGGCAAAGGGGCTGGGGACAGTTATCTGAAAAACACAAAAAATTCCTGAAGGTATCAGGAGCACAAACGAGCTTTGTGAAAAGATAAACCAGTAACTCATCTGTGGAACAAAAAAAATTTTTTTTAATTACTGAAAGCTGGCAAAGGACTGGACTGACTAAAGGAAAAGACTATAAACATATTCTTGCTTATAGAAAATGTTTATGGTCATTAACACATGCGCACATATGTTGTACATGTGCACATATGTTGTACACGTGCACATATGTGTGCATTATAACATGTTCTGTGTTTATGGCTATTAACCTAAGGGCTAGATGGCATAGCCCTTACGCACTTCAGAGGAAGAAAGAACACACTACCTTTGGGTTAAGCTAGTTTGTGAAATCACACAAACAAGGTAATAAATAGCATACAAAATCATCTTGGGGTTAAAGTTATTGGATTTGGGAAGGCAGGAGAGGCTGAAGGCACTTTTAGGTAGTATCATGGAATATTTCCTGTGGAACTATTTTGGAAGGAAAAATGTAAACACCAAGGCTTTTTATTTTAAGACTTGTCACTCAATTTACAGTTGAAAAATATCTTGGTAGTTCTACCAAGATTTACTTCAAGAAATGTTTTCCCTCCCCATTTTGTATTACCATTAAGTCTTACACACAGTATTTACTTTACAGGGACAATAGATAAGTGGCCTTAGACTTGCCCTAGAATATTTTACCTTGGAATCCTGCCTTGTTCTTCACCTCTTATACCTAGCGTTAGCATTTTCCATTCTTGTTCTATTAATATTTCATTGAGAACTCTCTGGTTTCTGAAGATTACTGATTCCTCTGATATAAGTCAGAAATATTTGTACTATACTGCAAATTCAATAATCCAACAAACTATATAAAGAACTAGGCATATTAGCTTTCTGAATAAGATTTTTAAAAACTCATTTTGTATATTTAGTAGCTAATTCTTTCTTCTTCTAAATTAGAAAAACCAGTGATTTTAAAATAAAATATTACTGCCACTTCCAACTCCCCTCTCCAGGCCTTTGTAAATATGAGAGGTATGTCTGGTTAAGTCAATGAGGATGGCATTTAAAAGATAGTGCCAGTTATGTTAAATGTTATACAATGCTCAAGACAGTCCCAAACAATCAAGAAGTGTCCCGAATGCCTAATGCCAATGCATAATGGGTACTCAGTTAATGTTGAATTATTAAATGCACTAAAAACTCCATGTTAATTTATCCAATTAAAAAAATTAAAGTACATATTGATTAAACCTGTACAAAGAATTTAAATGTATATACTCCAGGGCATAAAGTCCAGCAAGGAAATACATCCACCTGAAACAATGTTAGAACAGTCCAGGGAGTCCCTCTATTCAGTATCTTTCTTTTTATATTCACTGAATGCTCTATTCGTTTTTTTAAAGAATCTTCATTGTGCTCTTTCGTCGTGGTTGGTTTTAAGACTTTGTTTTTAAAGCAGTTTTGTGTTCACAGCAAAATTAAAAGGTAGAGCTTTTGTACCCTGTCCCTACACATGCATAGATTCCCTCATTAGGGTTAGGATTATTAGGAACCTGAGAGTGATCCCTCTATAAACCACTACTAGTTTGGGGTTCATTTCTGGTGCCTGCATTATGGCAAACACGTAAGGCTTTCACTGTATAAAGGAACCACTCTTTAGAGACCGAAATCTAAAACAGTTCTGTTTTAACATTTCTACTCTACTTTTAACACAAAATAATCACCAACACACATGGTCATTAGAGAAGGGAAAAAACTTCCAGATATTCTCTGGAAATCCGATAAAAATTTGTGGTTGCCAGTCTTGGAATATAATGCAAAATGGACCGAAATGTATTTCACTCAAGATTACATGACCTGCCAATGCCCAATGACTGTCCTAAAATGCTTTTTCCTAACATGAGAGAGGAGGGGCAGCGCCTATCAATACGCAGTGATCATTCCAAAGACGGAGAGACGCACCAAAACAAAGGCAGCTGGAGTGAGGGCCTCCGTCACACAGGGTCAATTTCGCGTCTGTCCTGCACATGTAGGGATCTGTTTTTCCTGTTGCAGGAGTGGACTATGTTTCCTTACTGGGTTCAGAAGTGGTTTTCTATTATTCAATGAAACTGCTATCATTCCTAGAACAAACACTGGAGAATGCCTGTGTGTCAAGGTGTCAGGTGCTAAATTAGGTGCCTAAGAGGAAAATATAATCTCTGACCTCTAAGAGCTTACAGCGAATGACAGACCACTAGTTAATGAGTAGTTACAACAAAAGGTGATGACTGCTATGATAGAATAAATATAGGGAATAGGGAGGAAGATTCCTAATCTAGCCAGGGAAGATCAGGGTGGGTATCCTGGAATAGTGAAGAGCAAGCTGTAATTTGAAAGAAATAGTTGTTTAGTTAAGACAAAGAATAGGGGGAGAGCTTTTCTCAGCATACGGCTTCTGGGCGGGGGGCAGGGGCCGGGGCAGGTGTGGAGTTCCTAAGGTAAGAGAGAATGTACCACACGAGAACTGCAAGTAGTTCCTCATGGTACACAGGGAACACCTGGAAGTTATTTCTTCTTTAACAACCATCTACAATGGTGGTTATTTTGTACTGAAAATAAATAGAATGGCTAAAACTGGACTTTTTATTTTTGGAGTTCAGTTTTCTAATCATGAGAGTTGAGGCTAGGGTATAGGGTAGAAAGGTAAACAAGGGGTCAAGTATGCCATAAGGACCGTGGCTGGTTCTTATCCTAAAGGCCGTGGAAAGATTTCAAGTGTGCAAGATTTCAAGGAGAGAAAGATAAACAGAGAAATACGGATGCCTTTGTTTTCTCAGGTAGGCAAAGACAAATGCCAAGAAGATGGGTTCAGATTCTGCTGCAGTAATGCAAGCAAAAATGATAAGGGCTGAACTAAGTGGCAGAGAAGGGAATACACTTGAGAGATGTTAAGAAAATAAGATAGATCATGGTGACTACACAGATGGAAGGTCTGAGGGAAACATACAAAAATGGAATGATTGTTAAGCAAAGGCTTTTTATTAAAAAGATTTTATTTAATTTTAGAGAGAGCGGGGAAGGGAGGGAGAGGGAAACAAATATCCATGTGTGAGAAATACATTGATAGTTGCCTCTCGCACGCCCCCAGCCAGGAACCTGGCCTGCAACCCAGGCATGTGCCCTGACGGAGTCAAACCTGACACCTTCCAGTTAGCAGGTAAACACTCAATCTACTGAGCCACACAAGCCAGAGCATAAGCAAAGGCTTTTTAGAGAATATACTGGCATATGTGTCACACCTGAAATCTGAGTATTCTTGGACCCAGTAAGCCCAATTTATTTTATACAAAAATATTCATGTGCAAAAAGATGTTTGTATATGTGTCTTGAATAAAATACTGTTTACAAAACTAAAAAAATGGAAACCACCAACGCTTAAAAAAAATTAGGGGACAAGGGCACCATCGAATTCTATATAAATTTTTAAAAAAATGAAGTGGACCTATGGATACTAACACATCTTCAAAACCTATTAAGTAAAAGAAAGCAAGTCTATGGGAGTTATGGGTATTAAAATCTTATTCATGCAAAAAAAGGTATATATGTTTGTGTGTGTGTAAAGTGGGAATACATACACATATACACCTATAACAAAGGTCTGGAAGGCTATATATCATTGTAGTGATAGTGGCTACCTCTGGGAAGTGGGAGAAGTAGGCAGGACTGTATGTACTTTTGTAGTACTGGTATCTTTTACCATAAGAATATATTATCATTGTGTTTTTTTTTAATCAATAAAATAAAAGGAAAAAAACGACTCCCTGGCTTTTAGTACAGTCAATAGGAAAGTACCAGTGAGTTAAAAAATAAGAAAGGCAGATTAAGTGAAAAATTATGCCTTTAGTTCTGGATTTGAGATAGTACTTGGGGAAATCTGGATAGCTTTGCCATTATAAGGTCCTAGAGCCCAGGAGAGAAAACTGTGCAGACACAGATTTGACAGTCATCAGCACACACATGAGTGACATTTTAGCCAAGGGAATGAACTACCTTAGTCAAACAGAATGCACTGTGAGGAAGAAAAGTCTTAAAGACCTTCACCAGAGATCTATCTCAGCAGACCGGTTAAGGTGAAGCCGTATCACAGGGAAAAAACAATGAGAGCAGAACACAACTCCTGCAAGAAGCTTGAAGGAAAGGGAAAAGAATTAGGTGGAAATCTGGCAGTAGGTAGAGGCAGCCTTACAGTAGTCAGAGACAAACTTTTCTTTCAAAAGATGAGAAAAGCAAGCATAGTCAAATGCTAATAGGAAGGAGCCAGCAGAAGAGAAGCGAAAAGTATAACCTTAGGAAGGATAAAGAAAAGGTGGTGTTATAAAGGGAAGGGAAAGGGATGAGATTTAAAAAAACACTAAAATACATGTGGCAAGATTAGGTTTAGGTAGGAAAGGAGATTTGCTCATAGAGATGAAAGGAAAAGTCAAGACTAAAAGACAAGAGCACAGGATAAAGAAAGCTGATGACAATTTGCTTATGGTATGGATATGGAAGTAGATGGGGAGTCACCTTATTAAGCTGAGAGGGGACAGACAGGAGTAGGAGTTAAAAGCTGGAGAAACACCAAGGGAGCCCAGTTGAAACCTGAGATACACATTGCCTGACTGCATAACTGTTTCCCAAGAAACTCATCAGCCAGGACTAGGAACAAAGGATGAGATATCATCCATGCTATTTGAGAGGGTAAATGAAACCAGGAAAGAGATCGAGCCAGCTACTGAAGGCTCTTAAGTATCTTCCCCAACATCTTCAACTCTAAAGAAATCTTTAACCCTTTTTGGAGCATTTATTTACGAGAAACAAAACAAAACAAGGTCTTCTTAAAAACAGTTTCTTGCTTAAGTATAGCCATTCTGGGATGAAATTATTTTAAGTACATTTTATTTTTGGTCTTTGAATAACTTTATAAGTAGGGCCATCCTAAATCTGGATACCAAGTACCAGTTTTATACTCAATTGAGGAAAAAAGAAGTCTGTGTAATTATTGTAGCCAAATAAACTATAAAACAGTTAAGTATCTATGTATGTAAGTACTTTGTAAGTATACGAGAGAAGATACTTTAGGCGAAATTACTTATGGATTTATAGTTCAAAAAATTTGTTAGCATTTAAAAAAGGTTAGTACTTTTAAATAATTGTTTTAAAATGTAAAATAAGGAAAAACCTAAGCATATATAAGCTATCATCAATTTGGAAAATTTCAAAGGAAAAAGTCATTGCTCTTATGAAATCATAATGTCATGTTCATATTGTTATGAAGTCCTATCTTCAGTTAGCCTATGTAAATTTCACTGCTACCTTTAACATAAACTAAATGGACAGAGATTTATTATTTCAACGCAGTTAAAAAATTCTGCACAAAATAATTATCAATGGGGAAAAAATAACTGAGGATTACCTTGTCTTTTGACTGTCCTTGTCGAGCAATTGCATCGTATTTAATTTTTCCTTCAGCATCCACCTGAATGGCCAGCGCATTTGACATTTTTTTCTTCCGTCCCATATCCAGTGGATACTGGGCCACATGAATCTCTGGAAAAGCACCTCCATCTCCAAAATCCTATACATTGAAAAGAAATAAAAAACATAATAGTAATTTGAGATTCAAGTTATACTCATTCGTTCATCAAATAATGACAAAGCTTTTATTATGCAAGAAGCTAGAGGGATAGCAATAAGTAAGACAGTTTTTTAATCTTGAGGAGTGTATATTCTACTGGGCAAAGATACAAAAAGCATAATCTTTGGCTTGTGATAAATGCCTTGAAAGTAACCAAGACTGGAAGAGGGGCTACCTTTGATACTGTGGTTGGGACTGTCTTTGTGAAGAGTAGGGTGAACCCAAGCCTGAATGATGAGCAGTCAGTCATGGGAAGACCTGAGGGAAGCATCTTCTAGGCAGATCAAACAGCAAGTGTGAATGCCTGGCTGCAAGAATAAGCTTAGCACGTTCTAGGAAACGAGAGCCCAGTGGGGCTGCAGCTTACCGAGGACAGAGGGCCAGACACATAGGTGATAACAGACAAACCAAATTATGGAAGGGCTTCTTGACCATGGCAAGGAATCTGGTTTTTATATATGTGGCAGAGAAAAATTAAGCAGAATATTTCAGAGAAGGAAAAGATTTTTAGTTTTAGCATAAATAATTTTCTTAGTGAGGAACAGGTCAAGCTACAGTTATGGCAGATATATAAGGACTTTTTTTCTTGGAACTAGTTTTAATAACATGATATTAGTATTCAGTATTCCATGAGAAGCAAACAAATAGAATAGGAAAAATCAAAAATAAGCACTATCATGTTTCTAATGGTGATTATATATACAATTATTTAGGAGAACTAAGACTTATAAAGTAGAACAACCAAAGTAAAGTCTGTCATCGAAGTTTAATATACGAAAAAGCTATGCTAACATCAAATAAACATGCAAGTTAATATAATTTTGTTAAAATATAATATTTGCTTAGTACCTTACTATAATTTACAAAATATAATTTATACTTCTATTATTTCATTTAATTCTTATAATTCTTCAAAACCTTCTATTTTCATATGGGAAAAATTCAAGTTTAGAAACGTTAAGGGATTTTCCCGAGGTCTCATGGCTAGCATATGCAGGACTTGAACTCAGCTCTTTGACTCCAAAAAAGCCTCTGTATTTCCTACAGAATTGAAACACTTTTTTTTAGCTCAAAAAAAAAAAAAAGGTAAATCACTACTAAGAAATGATAGGAAAACATATTAAAATGAATCATTTAGAGAGAGTTTGATGAAAATAATTTATGAAAAGAACCACTTTTATAAAACTTCACCCTTCAAGAAATATTTCAGTAAATCATGGATATATGATTCCCTAGGTAAAATATGCATAACTGCCTAAAAAAAAGGTTTGGCATTTTTAAAAGCAAACAATAAAGCTGATGGAGACATTTTCTTACAAATGAGGCAGAAACAGTTAAAGCAGTTCCAAGGAAGGTGCTACCTGTACCCAGACATCAATCTCTCACATGCTCAGACTTGCTAGGGTCCTTCAGCCACAATAAGCACCTCAGAACTGCAGATGTGGCATTATATGGTCATTAAGCTTGCCAGAAAATCATAGCTTTTACTTTGAAAGCCAGAACAAAATGCTTTCTTCTGCAGAACACTCATTCCCCTCGAGAAGCATTCATGGTATTTCAAGATTAGCTGGCCATTTTGGTATGATTTTCAAATAAACTGTTCTGTTCCACCAGGATATATGGAACCTCTGATAGTCAAGTTAAGAGTTTAAAAAGCTAATAGTTCTTGACTATCATAATGCTGAAATGGAAGCAAGGATGAGATTTCTGTTGTATGTAAAATAATGCTTGCCATCTGCAATCTTTGAGGCCAAATGAACATCTATAATACCTCAAAAACAGACACTCGAGTCCTTTATTAGATATGCCAATCACTACCTTTTTATCCCACACTAGCCTCCTTGGTGATCTTTTATTTTGCTCTGCTTCTCACAAATTACACTATCAGCAAAAACAAAAGCAACAACAAAAAATCATTTAAGACGGGCCTTCACACTCTACTGTCACTGAGGACCAGAGAACTGCTGAGGGGAAAAAACATGAACGTTTTAGAAGACAGGATCTAGTTGCGTGTTCCTCTTCTAGACTCACACGGAGTTCCGGTGGGCAGGGGGCATGACAAACATGGGACAGGCTGAGAATACAGACGGCTTCTCGCAGGGTGCTAAGCAACAAGTTTCAATCCAATGAATCCTTAGTTCATTCACTACGACTACACTTGGAGACACATGAAAAAAGCTATGGGCATGAACCCTTCACATGTGTAAAAATCATAACCATATGACAGAGTACAACAAAGAGATAAAATGAAGATAACTGGGTGCAAAAATAAATGATATGGGAACCAAAGATTGTTAACAGGGCAGTTACTCCTTGGGACACAGAAGAGGAAAATCTGCAGGAGTCAGAATGAATTTTGGGAGAAGAAAAAGGCTTGATGATACAGAAGAGGTCTTGGGGATGCAAAATGAGTTAAATATCAAATGTTTGCTTTTTTCCCCTAGATAAAAAAAGGGGACAAGTATGGGAAAGTGTGCCTTGGAACTAGGGAAAGGAATATGCACTGAATTGATGTACAGGATCCTGAGTTGTCAAAAGGATGGGTGCTGCCAAAGAAGTTTATTACTTCGAACAAGCTAAATATATGAAAAGATCATTCTAGATTCTTTCCTATCCCCTCATGCCTCCAAATCAACCATCAAATTCTCTTATGCCTCTTAAAAATTTACCTAATATGTATATCAGGCATATATTAACATTCTCAAAATGAAGACAAGAAAACAGATGAATAAAAGTTAGTATTGGCCTGGGGTCACACAAATAGTAACGCTGTATGACGCAAAACCAGTTTTGTTTTTTAAACTCCTTGTCAGTGTTCTCTCCACTATACTCAATGGGAAAGAGACTGGAAACAGGAACGCTGGTAGAGTTTTCCTGGGAGGAAGGTTGTCTCTTTAGGGCTACATGGTATTGTGCATGTAGGGAGGAGGAGGGAGGGAAAAGTACCCAAACATGAAACCACTTTCATTTTTTCCCCTCTTACTTTCCCATTATTTTCCATATGCTATAATCCCTAGATTTATGAAAGGTATATTAGTTTCTTTTGTACATGTTTAATAGTTTGGCATTAAGAAGAGATATAAACCAGTACAATTCTCCAGTGATCAGAAAGCAGTGATGATAATAAGTAAGAAGAAAAGATTAATCTTCAGAGAGAAGTAAACATAGTCTTGAGAGGTCACAACCAGAATTTCTATCACACTGACACTCACATGTGGAGACTCTAGGGTTTAGATTTATTTTACAAAGGTACTATAAAATATGTCAGCACAATTTAATAAATCCACACTGAAGGTCCATACTTACCTCTAATAACCGAGGTATCCAGCCCTTCCGGTACCCGTATGGGGGAGGTTCCCTGCGGGAGGACACCAGCGCAGTCTGTCGTGATCTCTGGGATCTTGCCTTTTCTTCAGCCTCAAGCTGGTCCTGAGACAGCTGAGTAGGTGCGGGTAAAAAGCTATAAGCAGAGATAATAAAAGTCAGACTTTATAAACTGTTACAATTAATTTGATTATTGCAATTTGGCCACCAGAGACTGTTTTCCTGTAAGACTTTCTCCTTTGAGCGACAGTGCAGTTTTTGATGATCCAAGGCAGAATTCATTAGTCATTTTGGTATGCCTGGAAAGAAATAGGTACTCAGGGACATACAGTGAAAACACTTAACTAGAATCCAGGCAAATGGTACCCAGAAACAAAAATTAACAGATATTTCACATATTAGACAAATTATTGAGTTTTTATGCTTCCAGTTTTCTTTTCAGGTAACAAGCAAGTAAACATTCCCAATTACCCAGAGGCCAACGGTCTAGCAGCATATGATTTTCTTGGTGTCTCTGCTCATACTCCTTATTTTTAACTATTTTACTCTTGTGCATCTTACTTTTAACTATTTTAGTGTCAATATAAAACAATGAAGATTAGAACTGAATCCAACAAAGAGGCTGATAAGAGAAAGAAACACAAACTGCCTATTTAAGTTTCACTTCATAAGGGTATTTAGTTCAGAATGCAATTTAAAACTTTCGAGATCAGCCCTGGGCGGTGTGGCTCAGTTGGACTGGCATCATTCCCACAAAATGAAAGACTGCCCGTTCGATTCTGGTTGGGGCACACGACTAGCGGTGGGTTTGTCCTTGTTGAGATGTGTGCGAGAGGCAACCAACTGATGTTTCCCTCTCATACTGATGTTTCTCTCCCTCTCATCCCCTCTCTAAAATAAATGAATAAATAAATAAGTAAGTAAGTAAGTAAGTAAGTATTTTTAAAAAAGTAAATAAAACTTAAGAGGTCAGACTTAAAGCCTAAGGATGTAATTTGTCCTTTTATCCAAAACAGCCTTTCTACTAAACCAGTGATTTTTCAACCTTTATCATCTATGGCACACATAAACTAGTTATTAAAATTCTGTGGCACATCAAAAAAGATATTTTTTGTTGATCTGACAAAAAAAAAGTATAACTTTGACCCATTCACATTGGATGGCTACTGTTGTGTTGGCTGTTGTCATTTTTTAATTTGACAATCGCAGGGGCGTTCAACCTGCCGCCCATGGGCCACATGCAGCCCGGGATGACTGTGAATGCAGCCCAACACATAATTCTAAATTTCCTTAAAATGTTATGAAATTTGTTTTGCGATTGTGTGTTAAAATTATCTAATGTGTGCCCCAAGAAAACACTTCTTCTTCCAGTGTGGCACACAGATGTCAAAAGGCTGGACACCCATGAAGGGAAAAAAAGGTCAGGTCTCCGACTAAATAGTCAGGTACTGCATGTTTGGGATCTAATCCAGTGGGGAGGGAGGATGTCAGGTAATGGGATGGCTAAGAGCTCAGAGTTCAAAGCCTAACTATGCCACTTACTGACCTGGATAAGCTACTCACTTCTCTGAACCTATTTTGGCAGACCAAAAGACTACCTACATCATAGGGTTGTTATAAACTTTGATAAAATCCATTCAACCTCTGTTCCATAAACATTTGGTTATTTGTAGCTGTTCTGATTCCCCATTAGAGTTAGTTGCCCACATCCCCACTTCAACAAGACCCTCTGTGTGCCACTACTATAACACTATCTTACTGTACCGCAACTCTCTTCATTTACCTTTTTCCCCTCTCTCACTAGACTGTAAGCAACGTGAGGACAGGAATCAAGCCTTCTGCTTCTTTCATCCCTAATTCTTCTGGCATTGTCTCATTCACAGCAGAGGCTACTGAAATGTTTGCAGGAGAAATAAATTCACTCTTACCCTTCACACTCACTATCTTATGTCACTATAGCCTTCTTGCTTTTCCTAAAGTCATCTTAGGATCTTTACTTTTGCTATTACTCCTTCTGCCGTAAAAGTTTATTTACATACTAAGAACATTATAGTGCTGTTATAGGAAACTCTTCCCCAGATCTTTATTGAGTGCTTGCTTCTTGGCATTCATGCCTCTGCTCCATTACACCTCCCTAGAGCTGTTTTATGACCACTTTGTCCAAACCGCCACCTCACATCTTTATTTTATTCTTAATACTTACTACCTAATTGCATTATTAATTTATTTACTCATATATAGTTTGTCTCTCCTAGAATGTAAGTTCTGTGAGGCAAGGAGTAGTCTTGATTCAATACTGCAAAACCTTCACTTACGACAGTGCCTGGCACATGGTAGACTTTCAATAAATAATGGAATGAATGAATAAATGGAGTCCAAAGAATAAATAACCATAGCTATTTTCAGTAAACCATGGATAAAAGATAACTACCAAGAAGCCACATTTTTACTACGTTTCTTTTTTTTTTTTTTCTTTACCTTCTATAGGAAGAACTAGTCATTAAAATGACAAAAGAGCAGGCAGCCTGCCAAGTAGAGTTTGGAAATCGAGTAAACAGGTAAACTGGCCTGGATTAAGGTCAGAACATATTCTAGCCTTTCAGAGGGTCTCTTGTTGTTCCCTATAAAGGATGACAGTCTCGCAAACAAGCACATTCCTGGTGGGGAAAGAGGAATGGGGAGAAGAGACATACAGAGGGATGCTGGGGGCAAAACATCTACAACAGAGATATCTGACAGTGTCTGGAGACATTCTGTCAGGATTTGGGGGCTGGGATGGAAAGGGAGCAGGGGTGTCACCGGCATCTAGTGGGTAGAGGCCAAAGATGCTGCTAAACACCTCACTATGTGCATAGAACAGCTCCATTAAGGAATGAATTCTTCAGTCCAAATGTCAATAGTGACACTGTTGAGACCTCTTAATGTACTTCTTCCCCTTCACTAAAATAACATATTACACACAAGTGATATTACTGCATACATAACTTTAATTACAAGGGGGTACCCCCCCAAACTGGAATTATCTTCTGGAGGGCAGACCCCTTGTAGTGCAGTCTTCCCTCAGGGGGTGAGTGTTCTAGGAACCCATCTCTACCAGTGTGCCAGCTGGTGCTGTTGTGAGAGGCTGTGTGGGGTTCAGTGAATATTTTAGAAGACTCTTTCAATGCATTTGCCCATTCCATGATGGGTGATTTATGAGTGCACCTGCCCACACTGTGATGAGTGTTCATCAGTTTTTGACCCAAAATGGCACGACCCTCTGTGCCCCATCCTCTATATATACTCTATCTCCCGGAAAGACTAGAATGAAAAAAGTCCTCAAAAGCCAATGTGGGAGAGGTAAAACAAGAAACAGCAGAAACACAAAATCAAAATTGACAAGTTCAAAACTGTTGTGAGCAGTGGGAAAACCAACTTAATAGATGTATTGCATCAAGTGGAAAGTACTTTGAAGGTGACTGAAATTTAAACACTTAAGAATGCACAATTTTTATAAGTAAATTTCGTTTTTGGGGGGTCCCCCTCATACACTTGAATTTAGACAATTAACCAGTATGATTTTAAGTCTTTAATTAGTAACAATCACTGGTGACAAGACTGTAACACATCGCTATGTTAAGTCCCTAATAATCCCTGGTAGATTTTGGAAATAACACTTCACCTGGAAACTTGAGACCATCTCAAAAATCAAATCAGCTAGAACTCACTCTGCAAAATCAGAAGCTGTGCAGTCCCCAAGTCAAGCTATATAAAGACTGCAGACTGCCACTGCAATTTTGAGCACACAATACCCACATCATCTCTGGTACTTTTCCTGTGTGTCCTCAAATTTCACCTTTTCCACAAAGCCTTTCCTCGTAACTCCACTCGTCTTTGTCATAGTACTTCCCACCTAGAGGGAACTCAATCAAACGTTTGATGCCCACAACATTTACTAAAGGAAACTCTCCATTCAGCTCATTCCATCTAATTCTTTTTGCACTTCAGGTTAACAATACACAAACATTCCGGGTTCTTTGTTTCATATCTGTATGCCTGGCTCACCATCTTTCCTACAGCCGAAGATTGTCAGATTTCCTTCTTGCATACATACAAGCCCTAGGATAGAGCAGGTCATTACCAAAAATCAATTCCCAAAATAATTTTCTGATCCAAATATTTTTAGGATTCATAACTGTCATCAGCCAGGAAATACGTGTGTGAGAATGCAGTGTGTTTTGGGAGCTCAGGCGGGTGTCCTAAAACGACTCTTTCTTCGCGCAACACCTCTTTGAACTCAACTCTCCCTATTGGGTGCGCACGGAAAGTTTTTCTACTTAGATGGGGCAGTAAGGTCGCGGACTAGAAGGAGTTACGTAAGTCCTCGGAATCTCCCACTTCAGCATTTTTTCATAAAGGCAAGGACCACTTTACACGAGGTTACCAAGGCAACCAGGAACAACAAAAAATTTGAAACGGTCCTGTCTACGTTAGAAATTCTAAGGTCCAAAGTTTAAGCACGGAGCAGCGGCGCGAATAGTAGACAGCGGCCACTACTGTGGCTAATTTAGAATCTCACTTCAGTGTCATTCCTAACCTACCTCTGGCCCCAACCCCGGAATCCTTGTTTCGGAGCAGAGACCAGAGAGAGATTTGAGCTAACAGCCGTTAAGCCCAGGCAGTCGCCTCCCGCCCGCCTCACTCCGCCCCAATAAGCCAATTCCCTCCACATCCCCATCGCATCCACTGAGCCCCGGACCCGAGGGAGCGCTCTCCACGCCTTCACTAGAAGCTTAAGAGAAAAGCAAGTACGACTCCTCCGCAGCTGAAGACACAGAACTATTCACCACGCCGCTGCTTTCGGCCCTAGTGAGGGGGCGAACTCAACCCGGGAAGCCACTCAGAAAAGACCCCAGCTTCGGCGAGGCCTAGTCGCCCCGACCGCCGGCGGAAGGACCTAGCGGTGGTCTCGGCCCATGTTGCTCTGTGCCACGGGCCTGGTCGTCACCCAGAGAGTGTGGACAGAGAAACGAAAAAAGTGGGTACTTCCAGACCCTTCCGTATCGAGGACCCGAATTAACAACCCACCTGGTGAGCGCCATCTTCTTCCGCTTGCTTTCAGCGCGAGCGACAGCACCCAGAGGCGGGTCTTTCCTGGACTAGTTAGGAAAAGGCAGGAACGCGCAATACGCAGGCGCACGAGCCGTAGGGCCTGCTGGGATTTGTAGTTCTTTGAATAATACCACAATTCGCTTCCATCTAACCAGACTAAGCAGGGGTAAGCGATTCCGTTAAGAATAGCAAAAACACCACTCGTCCGCTGTAAAATGACAGGGCGTTAACGAAGCGGAGCGGCCTTTTATGTTGCTTTATTCTATTCCCAATTCAGTCTCATTTCACTTTTAGGGGTCCCAAATATAACAGACTTCCTGAGACAGCTACATTGAATAAAAGGATGAAGAGTTTTAAAACAATAGAAAGTCGTGAGACTGGCGGAGGGAGAGTTCTTGGACACCGAAAACGTTCACACGCAAAATTTTTCTTTAAATGCTATCCCTTACCAGCAGACCCCAACCTCCAAACATTCTCTTGGGGAGGTATTGTGTGATCCTTAGTAAGTTACCTTTAGAACTATGAACCTGAGAAAGAAGACACAAGCCAAAAAGGGCTTCTGGTGGCTAACAGCTGAAAAACAAAACAAAACACCTTGCTCAAATTAAACAAACAAACAAGCAGCCTTGCAGCCGTTTCTACACAAGAGCCTCTCAGAGAACTGTACTTCAGAGAGAATCCTGCACTGAGCTACCAGCCTGCACTCTTTCTGCTGACTGAGCCGGCCCTTATAAAAGAGGTTCTGGAATCTTGTTCCAACCAAGAGACCCAAGAGCTTCCCCAATCCAATCAGAGCTGTACAGCTCTGACCCACCGGAGTGGCTCTATTCTGACCAATCAGGACAGTGTCTTTTGGACCAATCAAATTGTGAAGATTTGGAGTCCTCACATACAAGCGGACAGACCAATTAGAGATGCTGTGGGGACTTCTCTCCACATCAGCCAGCTCCCCTCTGTCTCTGAGAAGTGCAAAGCAGGCCTTCAAGGAGCAGAGCAGAGCTGTTTAGTGGGTGCCCCATAGCTGTACTGTGTCACAATTGAGCTGCTTTGCACTGAATAGTTTCTTTCTTCACTGCACCCTCAAATTAGGGATGCCTGCTGGTGTTGAACTGACACCAGCCACCATTGGCTGACTTTATGTGTTTTACATAGATTGTGTTTTACATAGATTATGGATTAGACATAAGCTTTGATGAGATGATAAAAATAAATGGCATCTGCTTCAAAATAGTGGAAAGGGGAAAGTGAGTGCAGTATAGATGAAATGAGAATAGCTCTGAGTTTTGATCACTATTGAAGCTGGATAACAGGGTCATGGATCTTTGTGGTAGTGTTCTACTTTTGTATATTTGAAATTTTTTGTGATGAAAAGTAAATGCAAACTTTCAACTGCAGTATAGCATGCATACAGGAATGTGCATATACTCTTAAGTGTATCACTCTTTGAATTTTCCCAAACCAAACACACCAGTTTGAGCAGCAGCAGAAGCACCCCCCTCCACACACACTCAGTATGATTCCGTCGCTGGTGTGACAAGATATTCCAGTTCATCTAGTACTTTTCCTGCTCTAGACCTGGAATCAGTAATTTCTCTAAGGAGTCTTCCTTTAGGCAAGAAAGAGATATTTAGAGAAAAAAAATCTGGATGCTGCAAGCACTCGTGGGACTGGGTTGATTATTGTTTGGAAGGCTTTTCAGTGGTCAGAGCCAAAAAAATTTACACACATTATTTTTTGAGAAAATGCATCATGCTTTCATACCAATATTTCTAAAACTGCAAAGATAGGTTTAAACAGATTCTACTTAACTTTGATTTTATGTGTATTTCTTCTGCAAATCTTGGTACTTAATGGCATAATTGTGTATGTGAAACCATGGATTAGGGAAGACTACTGTACCATAACAGGAGACTGATGTCCCATCATATGCACAGCCCCAGGGATTATGCAGGGGATGTGTAGGGTTGGGGGGGGGTGAGGGAAGAGATTGGGGGAGAATCCTTAGAATCCTGCGTGTCACAGGAGATAAGCCAAATGAAAAAAAGCCATTATTATTTCTTTTTGTCAACGCAGGATTGTTGATCACATTGTGTAGGGTAACAAGCATGATCTGGGAGTCTGAAGACATCAATTCAGGCTATAGCTTCACCAGTAAACTGTATTATCATGGTCAAGACACAGCTTCTTTGGCCTCAATTTTATCAAACTTAAGATGCTTGTCATGTTAACTGCCTTGTGTGTGTGTATAATAGCATGCTTATAACACTTAATTAAGGTAATGTAGGTGAATGTGTTTAACTCAACTCTAATGAACTATGTAAATATATTAGCTACTACAGTTAATATTTTGGTTGACAGTGATCTGCTTTAACCTCTGCTCCAGGAATGTATCATTTCTAAAAAGAGAATAAAAGGAGTGAATTGGAGAAGGTCCCAGAAGCCAAGATCAGGGAGCTTAGTTTCAATTCAGCAGGTAATTTGGAGATGAAGGAGGACTTAAGAGAGCCTGGGTCCAAGAAACTGGCAGGAAAGATAATTCTTAAGGCAGAATGGGTTTCTATGGTGATGAGAGACAAAGAAGGCCACTGAGGACAAGGTTACAATAATTAACATGGGAAATCAGCAAGACACAGACTAAGACCTGGGATGTAGGGTTGAAAGAAAGAGGTAAGGGAGAGCTTTGAAAATCCACTCTCATTTTTCACAGAGGCATGTCCATGAGAAACATTTCTACCAGTCAATGGTCCCTTGCTCTCCTTGGGGTATATGGAGAATAGGAGCTGACTTTAATAGTAATCTTAGCAAAACATAATTAAGAAGGCAAATCTACTGCAAAAGTAAGACGATATACTCCAAGACCAAGTACTTTATTCACATTTGTGGAGGAGGGGTTTTGTGTCCAGTTGTGCTGGATCTTCCCTGTAGCATTCATTCCTCATTATTAGCAGTTGCTAGCTCATAAATAGCCCAGTGAAGGCCAGAATTGATGCTGCTCCAGGTTTCAAGGAACAGACTACTCACTCTACTCTTGGTATTCCAGATAGAGGATAAAACTTGTCCTCAGGGAACCTAGGGTCTAAGCTGATTCCTAACTAGTTATGGCTCCATAACCACAAGTATCATTAGTAGTAGTAGTGGATTCTGGAGGCAGCTTTCCTGGGTTCTTTTCCCAGCTTCCTAATTTACTAGTCGTGCATCTTGGGCAAGTCACTTCACTTCTCTCTCAGTTTTCTCACTGCCTCTCCAAACCCTCAAAATGAGGAACGTGTATAATCTAGTCTCATAAAGTTGTTGGGACAATTAGATGAATTAATCATGTAAAGTGCTTAGAACAATCCAGCATAGAGTAAGTGTAAAAAAGTAATAATTATTTCCTGGCCGTAATTTAATTGGCCTTAACAACATTTATTAAGTTTCTTGAACCTCAGCTTTTGTAGTAAAGTGAGACAATTGAATTCACTTTTATTTCCAGGGTAACTACCAACTCACATTCTATTCTCCTATATGATGCATGTTTTTATTGCAATGCTAGTATTTTATGCTTTGATGCCATTATGCTTTAGTTATTGCTGCTTTATTTAAATTCATTCCTAGTGAAAAGTGGCCCTGCCCCACCTCAGTGTTCCTCCTTGTTAGAAGTCTTTCATTTGCTTTCACAATCTTTAAAAAAACTTTAAATGTGTTGGTTTCTATTGAAGTGTAGTTTCAAAGGTTAGACTTACAAATTACTTAGTAACTGCAAAAGAAAAAGTGTACCTTTATAGTGGAGAGATCTGGCTGTCATCACTTTGGTATTTCTAATAGAGGGGCAGTCCAACTTCCCGTGCTTCCATTATGTGATGAGGCCAGACCTAACTTCCAGTTCACAGGAAGCTTGTGACCTAGAGGAATAATATAAATAGTGCAGGGAAACAAACAGAAAAATCCAGAATGTGAAACACTCTACAGGATGAGTGGCCTAGACTCTTCGAAATGTCAGTGTTATAAAGAAAAAAAGTAATAGAATAAATAAAAAGAGACTGATGAGACATACCAAATGCAATGAATAAAAAGCTTATATTAGAAAAAAAAGCTTATTGGATTTTGGTTCAGCTGGTGAGAACTATAAAAGATATTCTTGGGACATGTGGACAAATTTGAATATGGAGTTATAGGAGACTACATTATGAAATTTTGGCTAATTTTATTTGGAGGATTAATGACATTGTGGTTATGTAGGAATAAGTAAGAATAATGTCCTTATTCTTAGATGCATGCCAAAGGGTTTGGGGATGAAATGTATGCAACATGCTTTCAATAGTTTAACTCAACTACAATAAAGAGGGGTATGTGTGTGTGTGTGTGTGTGTGTGTGTGTGTTCACAGTGAGGGGGAGAGAGGGGTTGGAGGGAGACAGTCAGAAAGCAAATACAACAAAATGTTAATAACTGTTGAACCTAGATAGGGGGAGGGCACTGTGCAGGTGTTTAATGAACTATGGTTTCAACTTTTTTATATATATGTATGAACATCTTTATGAGAAAAATTTAGGTCAGAAAAGCAAAGTTAGAGGACTCACATTTCCCAATAATCAAGACAGTGTAGTCCTGGCATAAGTATAGACATATAGATCAATGGAATAAAAGGGAGAGTCCAGAAATAAACCTACATGTCTGTGGTCAACTGATTTAAAAAAAAGCTTTTTAAAGATTTTTATTTATTTATATATTTTTAGACAGAGGGGAAGGGAGGGAGAAAGAGAGGAAGAGGAACATCAATGTGTGGTTGCCTCTCTGGTGCCCCTTACTGAGGACCTAGCCCACAACCCAGGCATGTGCCCTGACTGGGAATCGAACCCATAACCCTGTAGTTCACAGGGTGGTGCTCAATCCACTGAGCCACACCAGCCAGGGTAAACTGATTTTTGATAAGAGCGTTGCTATGGAATAACTATCTCCCCCAAATATGTTGAAATCTAACCCCAAATGTGATGGTGTTAAGAAGAGGGGTCTTTAGAGGGTGATTAAGTCATGAGGGTGGAGCCTTCAGGAATGGTATTAATGCCCTTTTAAAGACTATCTGATGACCCAGGACTCCAAGGCAAACAAAGACACTCCTATTAGGCAAGACATTTGAAGAGTTTAGAGACTACTTACCAAAATTTGAGGACAAAGGCCAGGTCTCTGTTTGGCAAGGTTAAATTCTTTACTACAGAACCCTGGAAAACAGTAAGCTAAGTGAACGGAGCAGGTCGCAAAAGGCCAGATATTGTATAATTCCATTTACATAAAATTTTTGGAATAGATAAATCCTTAGAGACAAAAAATAGAATAAATAGCTACCTGGGATGGGGCGGGGTGGGGGTGGAGGATGGGAAAGGTGAGACTGCCAGGCGTACAGGGTTTCTTTTCAGATGTTGAAAGTTGTATAGTGCGGATGGTGGCACAGCTCTGAGAAGACACTGAAACACCAGTGATCTGTACACTTCAAAAAGGTGAACTTTATGGAATGTGAAACATTTAGTAAAGCTGTAAAAGCAAAGTCAAGTGAAACGCAAAATTTATTAAATGAATAAATAAGTGAATAAAAAAATGATCTAGTATCCCTTCATTAATTTTTTCCCCAAATGAGCTTTAGAATTATTTTGTTCAGTTCTTTTTAAAAAGTCTGTAGAAATATTGATTGTCATTGACTTGCTCATAAATTATCTTAGAGAGAGAGAGCTGATAGCTTTACAATTTTATGTGCAGGAACATTGTTTAGGTTTTGAGTTATTAAACTCTTTCAATAACATTTTGAAGTTTTCTTAAAATAGATTGTACACATCTCTCAGGATATTGATCCTTAGGTATTTCATTTCTTCGTTATCATGAATGCAATCTCTGTTTTTATATAACTAAATATAACAGTAATTTTTATTAAGCAAGCCAAAAATGTTCTGAAATGTCCATTTATGAGTAGATTCAATTTTTTTTTTTTTTTTTTACTGTAATGACTTAAAGTGAGGGTCATGTTCTCTTTGGTGAGATGTGCTCTTGTATCATTTTCCTGGGACGGAGCAGTTCTCTGGGTCGGTGCTGGGAGAGCAGCTTTGGGCTCAGCTCCTTGCCTCCTCCAGCTCTGAGGCTTCCTATTTGAAAGCACTCTGAGACCTGCTGACCCCATTTTTTCCAGATTTAATTATTCTTTCTGAAAGTTGGCTCTAACCTTAAGAGGATTTGAAACAGAAGGCTCCAGTGGGGAAGAAGCTTTAGACCCAAGATGACTATATCCCTTTCTCTATTGAGCAGCCTGGCAGGAGAACAATTTGCCCCTTGCCCTGAGCACTGTCGTTTGTTTTGATCATTTTCATTCCTGTCCAGTGTGCCCCGGCTCGCAGGCAGCCATCTGATACCTGGAGTGACTCCTGACAGGACTCCCTTGTCTTTTTTCTAGTAACAAGATACTTTACCAGGATACGCCTGACTGGGGAGAAAGGAGCTACAGTGGGTGGGATGGCTATGATTTAATAACCCTGAGGGGGGAAATACTGGGACAATAAGAATAGTTACTGTTAGCTGATGCATTCCTCTGTGCCTATTTGCTCATTTAACGCTTTCAATAACTCTATGAACAGTTAGCCCTTATTATCCCCATTTTACAGATTGAGATATGGAGGCTTAGAAATATATAATATCCCAAGATAACAAATTAAAAATGATTAATCTGGAACTGAAACCCAAAGAATATGATCTTAACCACTATTCCTTGCTGACTGCCAAGTGTGAGATTCTATCTTTCTAGGAATTCTGAAGTCAGACCTGAGACCTGCCTCCCTGGCTTCTTAGTCCTGTAACCTTTCAGCAAGTCCTCCTGCTTCGTACGGCTGCGATGATGACGTGAGATGAGAGGACACATGTAAAGTGCTTCAGTGCTTGGTGCACAGTGAGTGCTAATATATATCAGCTGTTATTCTTCAAAAATGTATCAAATGCTTTTTCTGTACTAGACCCTGTGCTAATCTGGGGGACTCGGAGTTAAATACTGAACATCCCAAGTCCTAAGGACCAGGGGCTTGGTACACGTGGGCTCTGTGGCCTGAGTCTGGCCCTCAGAAGTATTCTGTTTGTCCCGTGCATGCTTGAAAACTTTTGTATTAGCTGCAGATATTTATTTATTTATTTAAATACACATTAATTAAACATGCAGTTTAATTACCAGTTTGTCAGTCTCCCAATAGATTGGGGTTCCTTGAGAGCAGAGACCGTGTTCACTTTGCCTTGAAGTAAGTTCCAAATTATTTACTAAGTGAGCAATGGACAACATTTCTACTCCAATGGTATGCCTTTACCCATAATTATTGAGCATTAATCTCCAAGTATTCTATAATCTGATTTAAAATCCTCAAACTTAAACAAGAAACTGATACCAGGGCTTTGATTTAGTTTGTGCTCAATCATTTTTAAAATTTGTAACTTTGAGGCATTTTATTATAAAAAGCTGGTACTCATATACATAAACTAATGAGAACTTAAAATTCATCACACATTTATTTACTCCATTTTTTAGCTTGACCTTCTAGTAAATCTTTAGCTTCATTGATTTTGGCTGCTACTGAAGAAGATGCTCCCTCGTGCGGGTGATTTAAAAGCATAATTCACCGATAGGCATCTCTGGTTCTTCCTTCATTGGCAGTAGGGCTGATAGCTAGTATTAATGCTGCTCCCTGTCTTGTCATTTTGTAATAGTCACATCTGTAATGGTCACCACTGAAGGCCCTCTTCAAGTGTAGTTCCAGGCTTCACATGCAGGCAGCAAAGAATTAGCACAAATGTTTAGTAAGTCTCACAGATTTGGTAGACTTTGAAACACTTGTTTGACTTGAGGCTCCATATGCTGCACAGCTTGCAAAACTTAATGGCCTGCAAATCCTGCAGCAGCGACGGTCAGTCCAGCTGCTCCCGCTGTATTGGCCGGGGCTCTGGCTTGGCTCCCCTGCTTCCACTGAGAGCGCATTTCATCCCAGCTCAGAGGCTGCAGATACCAACTCCACGCCTCTACTGGAAAGCAGTGTGGCCCCTACCAGCAAGGACAAAAACATCCAGACCTTGTTGCAGACATTTAAAAATTGGGAGCTGTAAAGATTTTAGTTTAATAAAAATCTAGGTTTTCAGCTTCTTTTGAAAACCAGTAAGTTGGGAACACTGGGCCTCCATTCTCACAGTATGTGATTTGCCGTGTGGTAATGTGGGCCACAGTCCCCACCGCTCCCTGTTGCATTCCATACTGAGGGAGTCACTGCCTATTCATTGTTGCAGTTGCACTGCTTTTCTTATGATAGAAGTAAAATGCTTCATGTACCTATGATGCTGTCATAAGAAAACAAAAGATAGATCAAGGGAACCTCATCAAAAAATGGAACCTTAAGAAAAATGGATGATGTTTCTGTTTTTGTTTAAAAGCCAGGATTATTCTCATGTCTGATCTGCTTCATTTGTTTTTATTACCTCCTTGGCCTCTGTAGGTATTTGAGTTTTCAGCCCCTGGTATAAAAAGATAACTTCAGAATGTGGTAAGTACTATGCTGGAGGGAAGCCCAAGATGTTTTGGAAGTACCAGGGACAGGCACTTGGCCAGGCCTGGGGCTTCAGAGGATACTTCCTGACCAAGATCATGTGCGATTAGTGGGTGAGGCCCAGGAGGACAGTGGCAGAGGTTTGGGTGGTGGGTGGAGTGGGAGAGCAGTGTAAACAGATGGAACAGCATGGGAAAGGGCTCAGAGGTAGCAGCAGTAACATCTGTCTCTTCTCCGATTTATTGACCTGCCTTTGACTTTACTACACAGATTTCTTCCTAGGGCAGTGGTGTCTCTTGCTCTCTCATTCCTGGGAAAGAAAAGATGACTGAACCCCTTCAATGACCGAACCCTCCTCACTCCATATACCAGCTGCACTCACATTCCTAGGCTCTCCTTGATTCACCAGGCACATGGGTATCCTTGGAGACCACCCCTCAAAATCCCATCAATACAGCCTCTTAAAAGAAAAGTCTTTACACTCATTACCCTGCTACAAAGCAACAATAATATAGGGTTCTTTTTCAGAGGATGGTCTGAGAATATTTTAGTGTTATAATGATAGAAGTCAGAGTCTCTGTGGCAGGTGGAATCTACACCCCTGTATAGAACAAACCACCCTAAATCCCTGTTCCTGACAAAGGCAAATCGAATTCCTCCCAGGGAAATTAGAGAATCCTTTAGAGATGAGAGTGTTTCTCCAGGAGGAATCCAGAAAAGTGGGGAGAAGGAATCAGCTGCTCTCAACATGAGAATGGCAGCCTGTCTGAATGGGCAGGGCCAGACCCTGCCCATAGGAAAAGTAACTATCTTCATAGTGGGTAGATCCTGTGACCTTTTTTTCCTTTTTTGAGGGCATCCATTCACCCAAGGAACTGGCAAGTTTAGTCAACTGAAAGTGAAAAACTTGAGCCTATCCTTGTTCACAGGCAGGAGGAGCCCATTCCTACCAGGGGTCTGAGAGATTGAGCAGAGCCTGTGTGAAGGCTGAGGATGGAAGAGATTTCCTTTGTGGAGTTCAAGGTCAAGTCAAACTACAGAGGAGAACTCTACTCCAAACCGTAATAAAATACCATTCAACACTCACTAGGATGGCTATAATAATAATAATAAAAATATGTATATATATTTGGGAAAATGTAGAAAAATTGAGATCCACGTACATTGCTGGTGGGAATGCAAAATGCTGCAGCCACTTTGGAAACCATTTTGGCAGTTTCTCAAAATGTTAAGCATAGAATTACCATATGACCCCGAAGTTCCACTTCTAGGTATGTACCCAAGAGAAATGAAAACATGTTCACAGAAACTTGTATACAATGTTCATAGCAGCATTATTCACAATAGGCAAAAAGTGGAAACAACCCTGTAGGGTAAGTGGAAGCAGTCTAGCTTCCTCACCCAGGTGTCTGGGTACCTAAGGGAAGCAGTGTTCCCATAGCCTTGAGACTGGGTCGGATAAACTGTTCCCATAACATGAAGTGAGCTCACATACGCAGAATTATGTTATGTTATGTAATGTTCTGGCATCTCGCTGGCTTTGTTCCCCTCTAGTACTGAAACAGGTAGGGACTCCTTGCTGGGGGCAGTGATGATGAGAGACACGCAAGGGGACAGGTGCCACGCTGGGTGCCACGCTGGGGAGCAGGGGCCACAACATGAGATGTGCAGATAGACACACAGCTTGCAGTGTGCATGGCATGCCCACCCATGAATAAAGGCACGCCAGACATCCCAATGGCTCTGTGAATAGTTTTCTGTCTGCATGAATACCATGAACCTGCCTGGCCTTGAAGGGTGGTAACACAAACCCAAATATTCATCAACTGATGTTGTCATTTTTAAATTTATTGATTTTTTTATAGAGAAAGAGGAAGAGGCGGGGAAACAGAGAGAGAGAGAGAGAGAGAGAGAGAGAGAGAGAGAGAGAGAGAGAGAGAGAGATTGGTTTGTTGTTCTACTTATTTGTGCATCCATTGGTTGATTCTTGCATGTGCTCTGACTGTTGATTGAACCCACAGCCTTGGTGTATGGAGACAACACTGACCAACTGAAATACCCAGCTGGGACCTCATCAACTGATGACTGGGTAAACAAAATGGGGTATACCCATACAATAGAATATTATTTGGCAATATGAAGAAATGAAGTATCAATACATGAATAACATATATACAACTTGAAAATGCTAAGTGAAAGAAGCCAGTCCAAAAGACCAGATATTATGATTCCATTTCTGTGAAATGTCCGTAATAGGCATACCCCTAGAGGCATATGGGTACAGAACACAACTTGGTGATTGTGTGGGACTGGGGCCAGGGGGGGAAGGTAGGGAGCAGGGACTGGGAAAGAGAAGTGACTGCTAATGAGTATGGGTTTCTTTTTGGAGTGTTGAAAAGGTCTTAAAATTAGTTGTGATTACTAGATTGTACAACATTGAATATAATAAAAAACACTAAGTCGTACATTTTAGAAGGGTAGATTTTAGTGTGTGAATTATATCTCAATAAAGCTCTTATTAAAAATGAATCTCTGCTCCAAGTTTCTACAGCCTCTTTCTGAGATGACTGGAAACCACATACACTTTTGCCTCTCTCTCTCTCCCTATTTTTTTTCTGTTGGTGTTCTTTAATTCCTCAGCCTCCCTTTGCTTATTAATTCTTTATCTGCTAGTTTTTCTTAAGGTTCTCTCATAGACCGATATGTAATATCTAGTGGTCGTGCTCCATGGAAGCAAGCTCCCAACTTTAACTAGTTGTATAGTCTTGCAAATTAGTTAACTTCTTGACCTCAAGTTCTTACTTGAAAAATGGGAGTAATAATTATACCTCTTTATAGGTTAAGTGTGAAGATAAAATGACTAAATATATGAGGGCTGTTTAGAACAGTACCTAGTACAGTACATGCTAAATTTTATATTAGCATTTGTGATGATCATTTATATTTTTAAAACCCTAGAATAGTATTTAGCACATAGAAAGTGCCCTATAAATATTAGATATTATTATTTACTTATTTTTTATCACAGAAGGTAATGGCTAACTTGTGCAAGACTTTATCTATTATGCTATTGATGAACACGGAAAGTGTTTCCAATTTGCGATTACTCATAAATAATATGGTTTTGAGTATTTCTGCATCAGTTTTTCTAAACACTAGGAGTGGATTTCGGAGTCATAGGGTATGCGGATCTTCCTATTTTCACATAAAGCCAAGCCATATAACAGAGCAGTTGATATGGTTTATAGTCCCAGCCGCACACTTGATAGACTCATCTTGTAAAATTTTACACCTGGTATGTAATGGTGACTGTTGGGAACTGCCCTGACTGGTTTCAGAAGCTGTAACTGCCCCCATGACTAAGGCTGAGTAAGAGACCTTGGGACCATAAGCCACTAAGCAGACAAAGCTTATCTCCCTGGCAGGGGAGCCACCTCTGCCCGCTTTCTCTTCACTCTGCTTGGCCCTGGGCAGATGACTGGTTAGCCAATGATGGGTAAGATTCCTCAAGGGAGGGATGACCTAAGACAGGCACGGTCTTGAAGGAGCCCTCAGGGAAGGACTTGGGGGGCTATAGAAAAAGGAGGTGATGGACCCTCGCCCCTCGTCTTTAACATAGCCTGAGTCCTCATTCTGTCTGCAAGAAGTTTTCTAATCTCTTGACTTACTTCCCCTGCCTGACTTAAGCCTGAAACAATGACAGAGGGCAGTGCAGCCCTGGGCAGAAACAGGAGGTTCCCCAGGGCAATCAGGCCTAAGGAAATGCATAATGCCCTCAATTTTCTGATAAGGGTCCAAGCATAAAATGAGTTTGTTTTCCAAAGTTTTGTGGTCCTTTTGCTAATTGACCCTGACTCAGAATAAGCCCTCATATTTATTTGAATATTATCTATTGTTTGATCATTACTGCCTGACAATGATGAATGAAGACCTTCCTTGAGGTAATGCTCCCAGAAAAGCAATAAAATCCTGTCCAGGCAGGGCAGGGTCGGGGCGCTCTCTCACCCAGAGAGTAGCTGTGCTGTCCCTTTTTCTCCACAGGACTTCTGCAGTCCATGTGAATTTGTTCGTCGCATCCACAACACACGGATCCCGCTGGTCGGAGTCTGCATCAGGTGGCATCAATTTTAGTTTGCGTTTCTGTGATTACTAATGACAGAAATGCCTTTGATTTCATCTTTTGTGAAGTTCCTGTTCAAGTCTCTTTTCTGTTTCTTATTGGGTTAGATATCCTTTTCTTGACTTGTGAGAATTCTTCATGTGGTTTGGAAATTAATATTTGTCTACAACAAAAGTCTTTTGATGAACACAAAATTTTAATTCTTTTATTTTTATTTATTTTTTTAAATATATTTTATTGGTCATGCTATTACAGTTGTCCCATTTCCCCCCCTTTATTCCCCTCTGCCCGGTACACCCCCTCCCACCCACATTCCCCCCTTTAGTTCATGTCCGTGGGTCATACATATATGTTATTTGGCTTCTACATTTCCTGTACTATTCTTAGCCTCCCCCTGTCTACTTTCTACCTACCATCTATGCTACTTATTATCTATATTCCCCCCCTTTCTCCTCTCCCACTCCCCTGCTGATAGCCCTCCATGTGATCTCCATTTCTCTGATTCTATTCCTGTTCTAGTTGTTTGCTTAGTTTGTTTCTGTTTTTGTTTTAGGTGTGGCTGTTAATAATAATGAATTTGTTGTCATTTTACTGTTCATATTTTTTATCTTCTTTTTCTAAGATAAATTCCCTTAACATTTCATATGATAAGGGCTTGGTGATGATGAACTCCTTTAACTTGACCTTACCTGAGAAGCACTTTATCTGCCCTTCCATTTTAAATGAAAGCTTTGCTGGATAGAGCAATCTTGGATGTAGGTCCTTGCCTTTCATGACTTGGAATCCTCCTTTCCAGCCCCTTCTTGCCTGCAAGATCTCTTTGAGAAACCAGCTGACAGTCTTATGGGAACTCCTTTGTAGGTAACTCTCTCCTTTTCTCTTGCTGCTTTTAGGATTATCTCTTTATTTTAAATCTTGGGTAATATAATTATGATGTGCCTTGGTGTGTTCCTCCTTGGGTCCAACTTCTTTGGGACTCTGTGAGCTTCCTGGACTTCCTGGAAGTCTACTTCCTCTGCCAGATTGGGGAAGTTCTCCATTATTTTTTCAAATAAGTTTTCAATGTCTTGCTCTTCCTTCTCTCCTTCTGACACCCCTATGATTCGGATGTTGAAATGTTTAAAGATGTCCTGGGGGTTCCTAAGCCTCTCCTCATTTTTTTGAATTCTCATTTCTTCATTCTGTTCTTATTGAATGTTTCTTTCTTCCTTTTGGTCCACACTGTTGACTTGAGTCCCAGTTTCCTTCCCATCATGGTTGGTTCCCTGTACATTTTCTTTTATTTCACTTAGCATATTCTTCATTTTTTCATCTGATTTGTGACAAAATTCAACCAATTCTGTGAGTATCCTGATTACCAGTGTTTTGAACTGTGCATCTGATAGCCTGGCTATCTCTTTGTCACTTAGTTGTATTTTTTTCTGAAGCTTTGATCTGTTCTTTCATTTGGATAATTTTTTTTTTTTTTGTCTCGGCAGGCCTGTTACATATGAGGGGCGGAGCCTTAGGTGTTCACCAGGACTGGGCAATCCACATTTCTGCATTGTGACACTGTATGTGGTGGAGGGGTCCAAGAGGGAACAATAGTGCTTGCTCTGCTCTCTGCCAGTTTTTGGTCACTTACCCCGCTACCCACAAGTAAACTGGGCCCTTCTGGTGCTGATTCCCAGGTGGGTGGTTTGTGTGTGTTCTAGGACTGTGGGTCTCTCTAGCAATGGGAGTGAGTTTCTCCTGCTGCCATCTCAACCCCCACCAGTGTTTTCAATCAGAGGTTTGAGGCTTTATTTCCCCAAGCTGGAGCCCTGGATTGTGCGGTCTGTTTCTCTCCCCAGTTGTTCCTCATGGTTTATCTGCACATGAATGTGGGATCACCCACTCCACAATCTACCACCTTGCTGTGTTTGCCAGGTGCTGCCTTGCCGTGAGTCCTCTCCACCCAGCTGCCTATCTCCACCCCTCCTACTGGTCTGGATGAATGTTTCTTCTTTAAGTCCTTGGTTGTTGGACTTCCATACAATTCGATTTTCTGTCAGTTCTGGTTGTTTTTTGTTTTAAAATTGTTGTTGTCCTTCTTTTGGTTGTGCGAGGAGGCACAGTGTGTCCACCTATGCCTCCATCTTGGCTGGATGTCCAGAAAATTTTAATTCTTTAGAAAGCAAACTTATGAATCTTTTTCTATTATGGTTAGTGCTTTTTGTTTCTTGAATAGAAATTCTTCCTTGTTCCAAGGTCTTGAATATACTCTCCTGTATTATCTTATAAAAGTTTTATAGTTTTTCCTTTTATACTTAGGTCAGTTTAACCTGGAATAGACTACTGTGTAAGATGTGAGATGGGTTTGCAATTTCACTTTTTCTTAGGTGAATGCTCAATTTAATCAGCACCATTCATTTAAAAGTCTTTCCTTTCTCACTGATCTGCAAGCCGCCTGTTTCATGTAGCAATTATCTATGTGTGCAGCTCTTCTGTGGGCTTCTCATTCTGTTCCTCTTACAGCAATTCTTCCTACCCTGTTGTCCGTATTCAATAATGTGTTTTGTCTAGGCCCTTTACTTTGAAAATCAGCGTATCAATTTCCACTAAACAACAAACAAACAAACAGTTTTCCCAATCAGTATACATCTCAGGATCTAGTCGGAGGGTGGTGGGCAGGGACTCTTTCTTTTCTACCTGGAAGTGAATGAAGAAGAATGTAGACTGGGTTGCTGTTGGAAGTTACCCCTGTTCTAGGGACGTGAGTAGGGGTTGAAAACAGTCAGAGAAGAGCAGAGCCCAGGGAATCACTGAGAACAGACTCAGACCATGTCTTCTGGGTTCCTTTTGTCTCTGAGAGCTGCCGCTCTGTCAGTTCAACTTGGCGTTTCTGCTCTTTGGACTTGCAACCGAAAACATACTTAAGCGATCTTAGAGACGGACTGGAATGCAGAAGCAAGTAAAAAGGCCTCTTCATGAAAGGAGAACAGCTGTTCCCCAAGCTATAAATTTTATTTTAGAAGGCAATATGTAATGATAATGATAATGATGGTAGTTATAGCTAATATTTACCAAGCCAGGCACTGTGCTATGAAATGTACAGATAATATATATCACTACATTTATTATCTTCTTCGATGGCCATGACCTCCCAATATTATTCTTTTCCTAGACCCAGAGATGTTAAGTAACTCTCATGATGTCACACAGCTAACAGGATTCAGAGATAGGTCTGTCTGATTCCAACACAGTTTTTAATTGACTTAGAATTCTTTATTAAGTAGGGAAAATTAAATGCTTCTGAAAGAGTAAGAGTAAGGTTTTGGAAAAGGGGAATTCTGCCTTACTACTAGTAGGAACATAAATGAATATAACCTTTCTACAGAGCAGTTTGACATTATGTATTAAAAACATTATGTATTACAATGTTTTAATTCTGAAAATATTTATATTCTTTTAACTAATAGGTCTGTTTTTGAAAACTATATGGTACTCCAAAATAAAACTTTTCAAGGGTGCTCATAGCAGCAAAATTTTTAGTAGCAAAAATAGTTTTGATTAAATATATGCTAGGAACTAAAATACTAATACGACTATTAAGACTAACGTTTTAGAATTTTTAATGACAAGGAAAATATACTGTCTTAAGTGAGAAAAGCAAACACAAAACAATATTCACAGCAGGGTTTCTAATACATATTATTTAAAAGGCTAGAATGATATACTGTGAAATGATAGTAGTGATTATCTCTGCAGGGTGGGATTATGGATAATTTATATTTTCTTCTTTGAAATCTTCAAGTTTTAGCCATGAGTTTGCAGAACATTTTATTTGTGAAAATTTCAAGTGTATTCAAAAGTAGAGAGAATAGGAAATGAACCTGATGAGTTTATCACCGGCTTTAACAATTTCCACAGAGAGCCAGTCTCGTCCATTTGCCCTTTCCTACTCCCTTGCCCAGGTTATTTTGGAAGAAATCTCAAATGTCGTATCTCATTTGATGTAAAAATGTTAGCATGTGTCTCTAAAATATAAAGACTCCATTTAAAAAACCCACAACCACAGTACCATCATCACACCTAAACTTAAAAATAATTAATTCCTTAATAGCATCATATCATCAAATATCCAAGCAGTATTGACATTTCTCTGATTATCTTAATGTTTTTATGTTTTATATATATTTTTATGTGTTCTTGGTTTTGCTTTTTGATCCAAATAAGTTTTACCTATTGTGATTTACTGATAGGTCTCATTTCTCTTTTACTTATAGGTTTCCATCCATCTAATTTTTTTCCATGCAACATTTTATTGAAGAAACTAGGTCATTTGCCTGTAGGGTTTTCCATAGCCTTGATTTTATCTTTGTGATGTTGTCCCTCCTCTGTCATCCCCTGTAAATTCTTCATTAGATTTAGGGACTTGATCAGATTAAGGGTTTTGTTTTGTTTGTTTTTGAGGTGGGGTGTGGGAGGGATAAAGCAACTTCAGAGATGGTGGTGTTTACTCCTGTCCAGAAGAGTCAAAGTCTGGTGGTCTTTATTATGATTATAGTGGCCAGTTATGATCATTGCTTCATCCACGAATCATTAGGAATAACAACTTGGTGGTATCCTATCATCCCTTCTCCATTTGTGAGCTGGAATACTTCTGTAAAGGAGAATTTTCCCTTCATCAACTATTTGATTACCATTGACAACAGACAACAGAGAATGAATGCCTGTTTTTTTTTCTTTAATGATTAGTTTTTGAAATAATTAGGTGGTTTCCTAGCATTCTTCAGAAGTGCCTTAATTTTTTTCAGAGTATCATTATAAACACAGAGTTAAACATACCTGATGTGCTTTAATCCATTGATGTTTTTAGCCGATTGATGATGAAATGTTCCCACTTTTAGTAAGTGGGAGGCTCTTTGTGTTGACTTCTGAGTCCTTTTGACCCAACCCCAGTAGCCTTTGATGACTTCTGTGCTTTGTGTTACGACAAGATATTCCAGGATCATCGTATTCACTTCCAACTTCAGATGTGGGATGACTCATTTCTCTAAGTAGTCCCATTTTCTCTGAGTAGGACAATCTGTGTACTAGGAGGCAGTAAATAACTGACGTTTTATAAAAGGAATAATAGACACTGGATGGTGAATGACAGTTAAAAATAGGTAGAACTGTAAAAGTGTTACAGCCCAAGACCCCTTTAGAGACAGGGACATAGTCCCATATAACTCAACATGAATGTCCACCTATTCAGCAAACTTACTTTACAAAGATGGGTAAGACTTTCAAAAGGTACACATGCATGGATAAGTCTTCACTACCTCGACAATTAATGTAAATAGAATGCTTCACTCACCTTAACAGTGGTTCTTGGCTTATGGTACAGAAAAGAATCATTTAGAGAACTTGTCAAAATACAGATTTCTGGACTTTGACAAGTTCCTCTCCAGATTGTGGGAGTCTGAAAATGGAATTTGTGTTTTAATAAGGCTTAGAATTTGTATTTTAATAAGATTTCCCAGTGATTTTGAAGAAGGTGGTCCTGCCAACTACCCTCTGAGGTAGTTGCCAGATAGATACATAGACAAAATAGGGGAGGAGGGGATGTACCTCAAAAGAGTGGACCTTGGAGCATACTTCTGATGATTAAACCACATTTTAAAAATGTAGTGATTCTCTTTTTCTGATTGGAAAAGGATTTTATTCTCTGTGGAAAAATTTTTAAAATGTATTGACTTTTAGCGTGTGTGTGCGAGAGAGAGGCAACAAATCATTGTTGTTTCACTTATTTATGCATTCATTGGTTGCTTCTCGTATGTGCCTTGACTGGAGATTGAACCCACAATCTCAGCATATTGGGATGATGCTCTAAACAACTTAGCTACTTGACCAGGGCTGCTGTGGAAAATTTTTTAAATAATAGAAAAGCAAACAGAAGAAAATAAAAACCACCTGCACACCTCTTACCCTGAGACAATGTCCATAACATCAATATATATGCTTCCAGACTTCTAAAGGGCATATCAATTGATCAATTGCTTTTTTGTGTGTGTATGTGTGCCAGCAGACACCACCAGTGACCTGCTTGGAGTCTCTCAGCTAGCAAGTGGGAGAGTCCACACTGCAACCCAACTCCTGGATCCTGAACTTCGTTATGCTCAAGGACAGAGAAGATTTTCCCCAGCCCCCACCTCAGTATTAATTTAGACATAGGTCTACAGAGCACTTTAAGAATTAATTGTGAAATTAAAAAAATTATCTGTGTCTACCACCAGGCTATAGAGTTCTTATCAGGCAGGGATATCATCTTACTTATGTCAGTATCCTGAAAACAAGGTCTCGTGCTTAATAGTAGCTCAGTACCTGGAACATCGTAGATACCCAATAATGTTCCCTCCAGTCAGGGGGAAAATTAGGACTCCATAGCCTCTCACAAAACTGAGTTGCAGGTGCCCTCGGTTTCCCAACACTGACCTGGTATCCTCCCAAAGAAGCAGTTTTGTAGCATCCTAGTGTTCAAGAAACAGAATACCAAAGGGGACCCAGGCAGGTCTCTAACTGTGTGTACCACACCACCTAAAATGATCCAGTGTCCCACCAGGGGCACCTATATCGTAGTTTAGAAAGTCCCCATGTAGATGATGGTGTTGTGGATGTAGTGTTTTAGGTGGTCCTTTGTGGGATGTCTTTGAAGGGGTAGATTCTGGATGAAGGGGGACTGGATGGAAGTCTATGGAAAAGTCTAGAGATGAATGCATGGGAGCTTGACAGTGTTCGTGGTGATGGGAATGGGGAGGAAGGGAGAGATGGGGAGGGCGTATAGAAGGAGGTGAGGATGGGCTGAGTTAGCTAGTGGTGAGCGAACTGAGAAGAATGAAAGGATGACCTGAATTTGGATCTGGGGGCCCTGGAAGAACAGCAGTGCCGGGCAGGCACGGAGATTCAGGGCCAGGAAGCTGGCTAGGTCCTTCTGGGAAAACCAAGAGAGCAATTCTCTATCACTAATCTTTGTGGGAATATCTTCTCCTTTACTTTTGTCGAGAATATCTATTGTTAAAGATAAGGATTTGCTCCCCCTCAGATTTTAGCAAAAGAGGCATGATAGGTGGATGGCAGAGCCTCCTCTTCCTACAGAAATGCCGACTCACCCACCCCCTGCATCAGCAGAGTGACCAGGGTTTCTGTCAGCAGCTCTCAGGGGAAGCTGTAGGACCCTTTCCTCTTTCAAGATCAAATTAGCCCTTGACATGAGCCACAGTTCCAATTGCCCTTCTTTTCTGATGAGAAGGTGCTCAATGCCTCCTCTGCCCTCCTTTCCTGGCTACAGAAGGGTGGTGTGAGAGTTAATTTCTCAAGAAAACTAAAAAAGACACAAAGATCCCCAGTCTCCATCTCATGTGAGCCAAGACCTTCTTTGGGTGTAGAGGGTCAGTGCAGACAAAGGCGCTCTGATCACTCTTGATGGTTTCTCGCTCTAATTGTAGAAAGTATTTAGCTATTGTTCCCTAATTGCTTGCTGCAGTTGGGTTTGAGCATTGTCTTTTTTTTTTTTCAAGCTGGTTTCTGATGAGTTGTTCTTTTTTTTTTTCTTTCTTGGTCCATTGCCATTCCAGCCCCTGGCTGTTCCATTGGGGAAATGAAGGAGGTGGCATGTATTTCTGGAGAAGCCACATTCCCTCACCTAGTTGTTTTCATGGCTTCCCCTCTCCTCCTCTTAGATGCCTTATGCCTAGGTGCCTTATGCCTTAGATGCCTAGGAAGAGAATTAACATTTACTGAGCATCCATTTGGTATGTGCCAGGCATGGTGCTAGCTCTCACATAGGCTGTCTTTCTCAATCCTTGCAGCAACCCTGAGAGGTAGATACTATTACACCCAATTTATAGGTGAGGAATCTAAGGCAGAGGAAGGTCTCACAGCCAGGAGTAGCTGACCTAGGATTTAAACCCAGTGAATTAGAGCCAAGATCCAAACCCAGGTTTTTCTGATTTATGTTGCCTCTCTCAAGAGAGCCTGAGAGCTTTTATAGACTTTGGTATTGACGCTCCGACCACTATGGGAGATTTGGGGAATCCTGCTCCCTGACCCTGAAAGTGCCTATTTCTAGGTTCTCTGCTGAAGGTCTGGGATTCCTGTGTTGGTTCATGACAGGTGGAGAGATTTTCAGTATAATGGTAGCAATAACAAGGAGGAAAGCCACCTCCCCACCACGGTCCTACAGGAAACAGCTGGCATGTTCAATGGTTTCAATGCAGAGTGGAATGAATGGACTGTGTGGAAGAGCTATGGGCAGTTAAGGGAATGAACAAGTGGTAGGGAAGCAGCCGGGCACTAACATAGCAGGAAGCCATCACCACCCCTAGGTCTAAAAGGGTACCATGTGGCAATGGTGTTCCTGAGCCCAGCAAGAGCTGGGACTAGGGCAGAGGTAGCCTGATGGGAGCTGTGGTTGGACCGGACCCCATCCCCTGCTGCCACACAGACAGGAAATGTGTGTGTGAGTGTGCGGGTGTGTGTGTGTGAGAGAGAACAAACATAGATACCTCTCTCCTTCGGTCTCCTGTCTCCTGCTCATGGTCAAACCTATCTAGAAGACAGACGGCAGGGAAGCCCTGGGGAAGCAAGCAGTGCTGGCCAGCGTCCTGGGGCAGAAGGCAGGGCACAGAAGAGTGCAGAAAGCACTTGGGGAGGGTACAGAGGATACTCAGCGTGGGGATTACTCACGTGTGCCCTCTGTGTCAATCCTAGGAGGTAGGACACGGCTTACATAAGCAAGGAATCATGGAACGTGAGCGTTGGGAGAGCCCTTTGAGTTCTGCCAGTAAACTCCCTTTGCTTTGCACAAGAGGATCCTGAGTCACAGGGAGGGCAACTGACAGGTAGGTCCAAGGTCTAAGGCTGTCAGCCAATTAGTAGCATAGGCAGGACTAGAACCCACTCACCTAGTTCCCAGTTCATCCTGCCTCCTAATCTGAATACTGAGGTCAATTAATGGTTGGTAATAAAAGATCAGTGTTGAGCCAGCTTCCCTATTTCCTCTTAAAACTGCTCAAAGACCTCAGGGCACAGTTTACTTTGGTTCCAGATACTTGCCTCAAATTATTCCCTCTCTAAATATATCTGTGATCAGAGTGGGCTGCCCAATGCAGAATGCGGGCTCTGGGGTCAGAATCATTGGGTACAATCCCAGCTTTGCCCTTATAGAGTGATCTTAGACAAGTTACTTAACTCTCTGTGCCTTTGTTTGCTCAATTATAAAATGGAGATAATAAAGATATTTATGAGGATTATATGAGAAAATATATTTAAAGCACTTAATAAATACTTAATAAATGATAGCATATGTACTTATTTATTTGCATAGAAATGTATATGGAATATGTATCTATATATATGTATCTATATATATATCTGTAATAAATTGATTTAGAATTCTGCCTATGAATTCACATGGTTTTTATTCCTTACTGAGAGAGATCAGCTGTTTTTCACAAGGATTTTTCCTCTCCCTTATGGCAGTTAAGACAACTTATATGTCAGTTATAGCCCAATGAATCTGAAAAAAAAAGAAAAAAGGAAAAAAAACTGAAGGGCCTGGGTAATGTGTCTTTTGGGAGATTCTTCAGCCAGGCAGAGGCAGATAAGAATTCATGTTACTTTTTTAGTCCCCAGGTTGCAAATTAAGTCAAGATAACTCACCTTGACTTATTTCCTCCCAGGTATTAAAAAAAATTTCCTTTAGCCTTTCATCAAGCCAGGGCAGCCTGACCACCTCATGGATCAGGCCAAGCAAGTTTCCATGTTATGGTTATTGAAACCTAGAAGTGTCCAGAGCCAGCAGACCCCAACTTCTGCTTTTCCACCCCAGCACACAAATGTATATACACAAATCCTCTGACAAATGATAAATGGCCCTTTGGGGTAGCAGGACCCTGACCTTCTGGCCCTAAGTCTGGGGTTGACTGCTTCTGTTCTGCTGGGACATTCTGTCCTGGGAAAGCGCTAATACAAGCTTCCTGGTCTCTGGCTCATGCCTCCTTTTGCTACCGATATGGATGCAACCCCTTTAGGGTGTTGCTCACCTCTGAGATGCTGTTAGCACCAAATGTGGCTTTCCTGCTTCCCTTACCAGAGGCCTCAAGCTTCCCCTCCTGCAGAGAACACAGTTTCTTTATCACTTCGTCTGCATTGGTCTTCTCTCCTTGCCTTAAGGAAGGACCTTGTGTTTTGGTTTCTTTTGCTTTTCCTCTGGTTGGCTGCTATGTGATGCTTTCTCCCGATGTTCCACTTCTCGGGCAAGATTTACAGCACCCTGCATGAAACCCTCTCTTAGACAGTATTTACTAACCCCAGCAAGGGCTGCCCCAGAAACACAACTGGGACTCTGGCAGATTCTGAAAGAAGATAGTTGCTTCTCTTTATGTCTTTGGTTGCTCAGTGCATTTTCTATTAGCTTCTTTGGTTATATCCCATCTCAGTTTAAAACATGTTTCTCAAACACACCAAGCTCTTTTTCGTTCCAGGGTCTTTGCACTTGTTATTCCTTCTGCTTGGAACACACTTCCTCGTCTTCCCCATGGCTGACTTCCTCATCCATCAGGTTACAGCATCCTCAAAGAGGCCTTGTCTGACTACTCTGTCCAGTTGTTCTTTCCCACACTCCCTTACTCCTTTCCTTCACAGGGTTTATCATATCATGCAACTTCCCTGTTATTTCTTTGCTTGTCTATTGTCTGTCTCCTCTTACCCCACCCAAATGACACTCTACAAGGGCCGGGACCTTACCTGTTTTGTTCACATTATATCCTCTGTGGTTTTACATTGTCCATTTTTAACTTAAATATCTTTTATGTCTTTTATGTATTCTGCCATATCTTTATGCTTTTTTTTATATGACTTTTCCTGTGCCTGAGCTGCTCCTTAATACCCTTCTCCTGGGGAGCCCCTATTCAACCTTTAATTCCCAGCCTACAGGTCAGTTCTTAATTTATGGAGCACTTCAAATTCTCCTGGGCAAAATTAATTCTCCCTTCTTTGTGTTCCTATACCTACTCCTCCCACCACTTGGGAGTTATTAATTTTCTAATGTTAACATCTATATATTGCAAACTGAAGGTGGTAGAGGCTATATTATGCAACTCCACACTGCTGCTGTCTTTGTTTTGCAGATGTCTTCTCCCAGTTTGTGGCTTGTCTTTTTCTTCATGCCTTTCAGTGAAGAGAAGTTTTTGAATTTAATGCAGTCCAAATTTGTCAAAGTTTATACTACCTAGAGATTATAGAATGTTTTCCTTGATTTTCTTTCAAAAGTTCTAAGTTTGCTTTTCCCCTTTAAAGTCTTTAATCTACCTGGAATTAGGTTTTGTGTGGGGTTGAGTTAGGAATCTAACAGATAACTAGTCGCTCCAGCTTATGCAAGGTCTGTCCATAAAAATTCCAGCCATTGTTAATGTAACGAGAACAGTTTGCATGACATCGATGTAACCTGGCGGCCAAGGAGAGTGGACTGGAATGTGCATGTGTGAACAGTGACGACTTCACTGTACTACTGCCACATTCAAAATGACTGAACAAGTAGACCAGTGAATCTGCGCCAGATTTTGCATTGAGCTTGAACATTCCTCCATGGAAACTAATCGGATAATCCAGAAGGGTTCTGGGGACGATACAGTGAGTGCAGCACAAATGAGTGTTGCACAAATGCTTCCAAGATTGGCAGCTTCATCACAACCCGCCCACTCACGCGTCACGTCTCGTGCAGAGTTTTTTGGCAAAACATCAAATCACCCAGGTGATTCAGCCTCCCTACAGCCCAGATTAGGCACCCTGCGACTTCTGGCTTTTCCCAAAACTGAAATCACCTTTGAAAGGGAAGAGATTACAGACTGTTGATGAGATTCAGGAAAATACGATGGGGCAGCTAAGAGAGATTCCAACAAAGGATTTCGCAGAGTGTTTTGAAAAGTGGAAGAGACACTGGGAGAATTGTGAGGTCCCATGATGCCTACTTTGAAGGGGACTGAGGTGCCATTGTCCTATACACAATGTTTCTTGTATCTTCTTTAGTAAATGTTTCTATTTTTTAATATTATATGGCTGGATACTTTCTGGACAGACCTTGTATACTGAACAGGTTATGTTCCTCCATTGCTCTGTAATGCCAGCTCTGTCATATCAAGATTCCAAACATGGGAGGACCTGTTCCTGGGCTCTTCAGGCTGTTTCATTTTCCCCCTCTGCCTATCCTTACATTAATACCACATGTCTTCATTTTATAGTTTTATAATAAATGGCTATATATGGAAGGGTATGTCCTTGAAACATGTTACTCTTCCTCGAGAGTATTTTGGCTATGCTTTGACCTTTGTTTTGACATGTACATTTTAGATTACCTTGTGAAGGTCCAGAAAAAGTCCTGTGGGAAATTTAATTGCATTGAATCAATAGATGAGTCCCACCCCCAATTCTGTTCCCCCAGAAAGTAGCTCAAGAGATGTTTGTAGAATGCATGAACATCTGATGAATGTCTCTAAAGTATATCTCATGAACAAATATTCGATAGCAGTCAGTGAATGAATAAATGGGGCCAATGATAATTAAGATGAATCAGCACATTCTTAACTATTTAGCAGCTGCAAGTAAACTGCAAATAATTTTTTTCCTCACCTACTTGTTCTAATACCTTATTTAAAATACATGACCTGTTACAGAGGATATATGAAAACCTATGTTAACCAATGAAATAACCTTTTTGATTAAACAACATATAATGAACAATGCTTCTCCCTGAATCACAGAGCACGATGTACGCTTTAAAACAAAGGCTGGGTCCTGGCTGGGTGGCTCAGTTGGTTGGAGCGTGGTCCTGTACACCAAAAGGTTGCAGGGTTGATTACCAGTCGGGGCACATACGTAGGTTGTGGGTTTGCTACCTGGTCAGAGCATATATGGGAGGTAACTGATCAATATTTCTCTGTCACGTAGATGTTTCTCTGTCTCTCTCTCTCTAAAAATCAATAAAAACATATCCTCAGGTGAGGATTAAAATAAAAAAAAGGCCTGGGGTTGTCAGGCCTGCCATAAATGCTAACAGCCTTTTGCATATATTACAGGAACTGGCTTCTGGAAAGTAGGCTGACTCCAGCAACTGGTGTTCTCACTCCAGGAGACCTGCTGACTCTCAACCATAAAGAGAGGACTTCTGCTTGATTAGTTTGGAGATAATCATCGGAATGGACTGTGTCGACTTACACTAGAGAACTTTCAACCTTCCTCCCACAATCTTTGTTCTGCTTTCCCTCTCCCTCCTGATAAAAACTCTAGCCTGCACTCAGATGTTAAAATGGGCTTGGCGGCACTTGAATAAACCGCTTTCCTTCTCCCCAGCACCTGTCTCACGAGATTGGCTTTCGTTGAGGAAGGCAGCTGAACCTGCGTTTGGTTAGAAACCCACAACTCCATCCTCTACTGAACACTTTCCTAATTGGAAAGCCTTTTGAAAAACAAATCTTCAGGAAGATTCCGTGTCCGCAGCCCCGGCAAAGAAGCAAGGCCATCTGATAGGTAAAGTATCTGTGACCCCTCTGCCTTTCCCGGTTCCACGGTCAGGCGGGACCTCATGGTTCTTTGTCCGGGGTCCCTACGGCTTAGGGAACCAAAAGAACTACAAGTCCCAGCAGGCCGCGCGGCGCCCCGGCCTAACCAAACGGAATCAGGGGGTGGAGGAGAGCGACACTGCCCGAAAACTCCCGTTACCGGCGGCGGCGGGAGGCCGGGCACAGAAGCTGGGTTTCCCTCAGGGTGAGTAGGGCGGCCACTCGGAGGCGGGAGCTGAGCTGGGGCCGCCAGGGTCTCATGGCGCTTGGAGCAAGGGGCAGCCAGTGTGGACGCTCAGGGCGCCACCCCTGCTGGGGCTACTGCAGCCACCTCCGGAGCCGGGAGGAGACCCCAGTCGGTGACCTTGTCACCCTGGGCATTGGCGCTTGGCTCGGGTGACTGGAAGTGCCCTGCCTTCTCTGCAGCGACTCTGTTGCCTGGCTTACCAGTGGGCTGAAACGTGGACTGGCTGTTTCGGTGGCCCAGTCTTGTGTGTAGGCAGAGCTGAGCTGCAGGAGGGCAGCAGGTGGCTCACCCAGACATCCTCACCCCCAGATAGTCTGTGAGCTCCAGGACGCAGGCAGCTGGAGCAGGAGCGTTTCCTGAACAAGAGCAGCGGCAACGCAGAAACCTCGATCCTTCTAGCAGCTAGCTGGATGTGCGGCTTTTGCCAGAGCGCTCCTTACTTCCATCACCTTACCGAGCCCTGTGCTTTCGTTTTTTGGTTGCACAATGAATGAGTGCCCACGACAGCCAGTGTCTGGAGAGCAGCCTTTGAAAGACACCTAATACAGCTCTCTCTCCAGCTTAAGTGGCATTTACTTTTTACTGACAAGGAAGTCATTCAATTCAACGAGTATTTATTGATTACTTTCACAATGCTTGGCACTTCGTGGGTGCTCCAGAAATATTTGCCCAGTTGAAAGTGAACTAGAGTTTATCTGTGCCTTCACACGTTTTCTCTAAGCATTTTCTCATTGCAGTGGTTCTCACATGTAGCGTGCATCGCAGTCACCCATAGGGCTGTTACAACACAGTGCTGGACCCTCTCCCCAAAGTTTCTGATTCAGTGTCTGGGCCTGGAGCAAGAATTTGCATCCCTTAGAAGGTGGGGTGTTGCTGGTCCGGGGACTTATTTTTGAGTTCTACTGTTGTATAGTAAAAAATTCTATGACCTTAAAGCTCCAACTCTTTACACTTGGTTATGGGCTTCTTCTGTCCTTGCTTGCTGGTTTGATTTTGTAATTATAGTAAACGCATGAGTGTTACTTTGTACACTGTTAATCCCCCCACATTACCTTACGGACAAATTTTAATGTAGCTTATACGTCCTGGAATACATCATATTTTATCTTATTGTGTCATAACTGGCTTGGCTATTTCTCAGCAGCCCTTAGGGATGCAAGGCTTGGCCTCTGCTCAGAGAGTTTGCCTTTCATTTCTTTCTGATATACACATTTTCTTGTCAGACAAGGGACCTATAAGAGAATAGTGCTTGATTCAGGCACCCATTCCTTCCCTCTTCCATCCCCCTCAACTTACTGATTTATCTCCTGGGTTTAGATTTTCACACTAGAGGGATTCCAGTGACCCAGCTCAGGGCCCAGCAAGCCATTTGTTTACCTTTACCCTGTGCTCTCTTGGTGGGAAAGACACACCTGTGTTCAAGTTCAGGCTCCAACACTCACTAGCTTTTCTGCTGGGTTTCTTACCTTTTCTAAAACTCAACTTCCTTACCTGTAGAACAGGGCTCTAATAGCGTACAGGTCAGAATGTATTGTGTAAGCTACGTGAGGTGTTTAAGCACTTGGCAGTCTACCTCTCCTGTTGGAAGCTCAGGCACTTAACCTCATGCTGGCTCTTGGCACTTGGTTTGCCACTGTTTTCCCTGAACCCCTCTTCCCAGAATGGAGACCTTTTATTCTTGCTTGGGCGAGATTTATTTTCCCTGTCTACTCTGGGACCTTGGCATCAGTCAGGGATTCCTTTATTTACTCAGTATTGATTCAGCCACCTTCTGGGCATCAAACACTAGGAAGGCGAGGGTGGCCACATTGGGACTGCATCACTCTCAGGCGGGGCAGATTGTAAACCTGCTCAGGCCACCTAGAAGGTCCCTGGACATTGACTCAGCATCTCTCCAGACTGGAGACACAGTGGTACCATCGTCTTGTTTGCTTTTTTCCCCTGAAAACCTGATTACTTGAAAAGTATGACTGGGTCTTTTCCAGTCTTGGGAGCAGCCCAGAAAAAAAATAATGCTCATTTGTTTAATACTCTGTCTAGGAAATGGGAGGAGGCTGTGGTCCTTTTATAGGATTAAAGCAATTAGAGTCCTTAAGTGCCTTTCCTCTGGCTGTTCTCACCTGTGCACCAGGCAGGGCAAGGTGATTCCCGGCTTATTGTCCCGGAATGTGGCATGGGGAGGAGGCTGGGGACAGATGATAACTGAAATGGTCTAGCCACTCACTGGCCCATGAATTGGAAGTGTTTGATTCCCCATTTAGTTCTGTCCAGGGAATGGATATTTTATTTGGCCATCAACTTCCATTTGTAGAACTTTTCAGACTTTTGCTGTTGCCTCATTTCATCCCCCGCTGGGGTGTTCCCTAATGGTCCAACGTGATGGATTCCATTCTTATCATAGATTTGACATAACACAGCTCTCCTTAATGTTTCAAAGAATCAGTTGTTTCTAGTGAGGTGATTCGGTTGCTCTGGTGACAGGGTATTGATTTCCAGGGCTCCCCACAGCATCTTCCACATGCCTGGCACTGTTTGGGTGCAGTAAGTAGAGGGTCAGAAATCATATTCCCTGCCCACGGTGACTGATGCAGTTAACCTGGGAGCAGCGTTAAGAATGCTGGTGAACAGAGGTGTGCGAACGCCTGCCGAGGAGGTCATGTGCCATAAAGAAAGGGGCCCAAGCTCTCACTCCACCATTGACTAGCTGTCGCCTGGGGCAAATCACACACCCTCTGTGCTCCTGGGATTGCTTACTTATACCTGGGTTGATGATAACATTTATCTCATTCCACTCGCTTGTGTGGAATACCTAATAAGATAAGCAGTACAAAGGGCTTTGGAGAGGTTAGTTATTGCTAATATTATCTTATGATTAGGTTTAGGGTCTTGGTGGCATCAGAACACTCCCCTCCCCCAAGTGTGTGCTTATTGTGACAGGAAACTCAGGTGAACGTCAAAAAGGCAGGTAAACCAAAGAGGGCAGGTGATTCATTAGCAAAGCGTTTAATAATAAAAGGTGTTTTTCATGGACAGACATATTTCACAGCTGACAGGGTCTTTTAAAATACCCTGAAGGAAGCAACTCATTTGCATGTTAAAGACTCACTGACACCTTATGGAAAACTCCAGCTCCTGTCTATTTAGACACAGTTTGGCTCCTATATCATCTGTTTTATGTTTTTCAATTTCCACCTCTTTTATTATTGAGGACATTTGCATGAAAATCGGGTCTTGGGAGCTGTGTCTGCTTCACCGCTTCCCCACCTGGAGGTTGTCTCAAGGCTAGGGGTGGCCTCATCGCCTACAGGGACAGACGTGGAGGATGGTGAGCTAGGAGAACTAGGAGTTGGGATTCAGAGGAGGCAAGGGCTGGGATCTGGTGCTGGGAGTGACTGGAGGAGGATGGCTATCCAATTGTCAGACTTGCTCTATGAGTCTCAGCTGGGGACCTACATTGTTATTGCCTCTGCCCAGGCTCATGGGATGTAGTTTATTCATTCATCGATATATTGATTCGGTAAATGCTTTTGGAGCACCTACTGTGAGCCAAGCCAAGGTTTGGCAAACTATAGCTTGAGCACCAAATCTGGTCGCTCCCATCACTTATCATCTAGACTGCTTTTTGCTTTGAGCTATAATGCAGAGTTGAATTGTTGTGACATTATAGCTTGCAAAGCCAAAAATATTTACTGTGCATATGGCCCTTTAGAGATGTAGTTTGTTGACTCCTGTCCTAGGCAGGGGGAACAGTAAGTACAAAGGCTCCGAGGCCAGGAGGTGCCTGGCATGTTTCAGGAAAAGGAAGGTGGTCAGTGCCATTGGAGTGCAGTGAGCAAGGGGGAAGTGGGGAGGGGCTGAGACCCTGGAGGGAACTGGGCAGTCAGGTCAGGTCGGACCGTGTAAGTCATGCCGAGGCCTCAGCTCTTCATCCGAGGGAGGTGAGAACCACTGGAGAGTTGAGAGCAGAGGAATGCACAGTTGGATTTAGTTTCCATGCTTAGAGTGGACTGGGAAAAAACAGACTCACTTATTCATTCCGTCATGTATTTTTATTGTCAGACGTACTTATTAGCAAATTGTACCCTTCGTATCTAGCGCAAGAGGCAGATACAGGGCCAGATACTTAGAGATGAAAGCAGTGTGTGATACGACGGAGAGGAAGGAATAATGAATTCTAATTGGCTCCCTGAAGGCTTCACTGAGGGGTGATGGGGGATTGAGTGTGGAAGGATATATTGGGAGACGACTTTGGAAAGGCAGGTTGGGCAGAGGATGTGGTGGGGGCCTTGAAGGCTGTGCTAGAGAATTTGGACTTTTTGATAGGTGGAGGGGAGGTAGGAGTGAGGCGAATGTTACTTGTGGGTTAGGATGGTGAAACTCAAGTGGCAAGGTGAAGGTTAGATGGGACCTGGGGGGGAGTTTGTAGTCGGGAATGGTGGAGTGGTTCAGGCAGGATGTGATGGCCTTCACCTCCTCCTTTATTAATTGTACAACGTTGTGCCCAACCCTGGACCCTGAGGTGCGAGGAGTTCTTGTATGTAAGTTCTTCAGATTTTCAGAAAAGAAATGAAGTGTAAAAAAATAACGGTAAGGAAGCCGCATTACTGAGAGTGGTAGACATTACGTTAAAGCAGCATCTCACAATGCTGATTCTCACAGTGACCCTGTGAGGCAGGTACTGTCAAGAGTTCCATTTTGCACTGGTTTGGCAAAAACGTCCGTCACGCTTTTTCTGTGAAGTAACACGTTTTTCATTTTCACCAATAACTTAATTGATTTGTATATTTTGAGTATGTCGGCCATCTCCCTCTGTTGGCTTCTAGTGGGCAGAGGCCAGGGGTGCTGCTGAACATCTTCCCGTGCGTAAGACAACCCCACAGCAAAGAATTATTTGGCCAAAATGTCAGTGGTACCAAGAAACTTCAGAAACCACTTTTGACATGTTCGATCAGTCACAGCGCCTTCTCCATGCACTGCACTAGTCTCTTTTTGCATTTCAGTTGTGTTTTTACCTTTCTTGAAATAATAAAGTATAATACGCTGAAAATGGTGTGTATGTTCTTCCATCTTCAATATTAAAATGGCTGCACAAAAATTCACCAATTTTGATGTTTTTTAAAAATGAATGCTGATATGACAGCTGTCACAATAGAATCTAATAAAATTGTTTCAAATGAAGTTCAAGATAACTAAGCATTGTTATCTTGAACTACTAGGGCATTGTACAGAAAAAATGTAATGGACTTTTTGGTCAACCCAATAGATGACTACGTGGAGGCCCCGAGGGCCCATGACCTGCTCAGGGTCACACAGCTGGTGAGGAGTAGAGCCAGGACTCTTTCCGGCTCATACTGCATTCCTTTTTTTTTTTAAGGGATCAATTCCCTTTTTTAAAAAAATCCTTACATCAGAATATGTTTATTGATATTAGAGAGAGAGGAGGGGAGGGAGGGAGGAAGAAGAGAGAGAGAGAGAGAGAGAGAGAGAGAGACAGACATTGATTGCTTGTCCCCAATACACGCCATGACTGGGGATTGAACCTGTGACCTGGTATGTGCCCTGACTGGGGATCGAACCTGTAACCTTTTGGCATACGGGATGATGCTCCAACCAACTGAACCACTTGGCCAGGTCTCATACTACATTCTTAACATGGACTTCTCTGCAGGCCCCACAAGGACAGTGACTGGATCACTTCTTATGGACCTTTTTGTACTGATGATCTTGAACAAGGAAGGTGTGAAAGTTGCTGAGGGCACTCCATGCTTCCAGGTCTCTTTGGGAATCTGTGCCTTGGAAGAAACAAGGTGGAGGATGACCTGAGCATGTCCCCTATTGGATAGAAAACACTATAGACTGAGGGTGTAGAGATCACAGTGAAAGGGTAGGATTAGGTGGGGGTCTGCTGGGCTATCAGAAGTGGGGCACACAGAAGTCTGCTGGGAGCTGACAGGCAGGGGAGCAGTATGACCCTTTGCCACAGCCTGGCGTTGGGTGAGGAAGTAACAACAGCAGTGGTGGTAATAGCGGTTGCCACTCTGTTCCTACGGCGCAGGTGGCACCTTGCCAAACATTGTGCACGATTTCTTCATTCCTCAACACCTGTCAGATAGGCACAACTGTTATCATCCCCATTTTACAGAGTCACAGGATTCAGAGAGCAGAGATTGCCCCTGCTTACCCAGTTTGTAGGCGGCCTTGTCTGGACCCAAACCCAGGCCCGTTGGACTCTGGAGTGCACGTTCTTTTTTTTTTTTTTTTAATTCTTTATTTTATTGATTAGTCTATTACAGTTGGCCCATTTTCCCCCTTCACTCCCCTCCACCCTGCCCATCCCCTCCCACCCACATTCCCCCCTTTAGTTCATGTCCGTGTGTCATAAGTTCTTTAGTGTCTACATGTCCCATACTATTCTTACCCTCCCCCTGTCTATATTCTACCTACTGTCTATGCTACTTATTCTCTATATCTTTTCCCCCTCCCTCCTCCTCCCACTTCCCTGTTGCTAACCCTCCATTTGATGACTTCTTTTTACTGTTCATATTTTCATCTTCTTTTTCTTAGGTAAGTCCCTTTAACATTTCATATAATAAGGGCTTGGTGATGATGAACTCCTTTAACTTGGCCTTGTCTGAGAAGCACTTTATCTGCCCTTCCATTCTAAATGAAAGCTTTGCTGGATAGAGCAATCTAGGATGTAGGTCCTTGCCTTTCATGACTTGGAATACTTCTTGCCAGCCCCTTCTTGCCTGTAAGGTCTCTTTTGAGAAATCAGCTGACAGTCTGATGGGAACTCCTTTATATGTTACTGTCTCCTTGTCTCTTGCTGCTTCTAGGATTCTCTCCTTCATTTTTACCTTGGCTAATGTAATTATGATGTGCCTTGGCATGTTCCTCCTTGGGTCCAACTTCTTTGGGACTCTCTGAGCTTCCTGGACTTCCTGGAAGTCTATTTCCCTTGCCAGATTGGGGAATTTTTCCTTTAATATCTGTTTAAATAAATTCTCAATTTGTTGCTCTTCCTCTTCTTCTTCTGGTACCCCTATAATTCGGATGTTGGAATGTTTAAAGGTGTCCTGGAGGACCCTAAGCCTCTCCTCAGTTTTTTTAATTCTTGTTTCTTCATTCTTTTCTGTTTGGTTGTTCCTTTCTTCCTTCTGGTCCACTCCACTGATTTGAGTCCCAGTTTTCTTCCCCTCACTATTGTTTCCCTTTGCGTTTTCCTTCATTTCTCTTATCATAGCCTGCATTTGTTTATCTAATTTATGTCCAAAGTCAACCAATTCTGTGAGCTTCCTGATCACCAGTGCTTTGAACTGTGCATCTGATAGTTCGGCTATCTCTTGGTCACTTAAAAAAATTGGTTCTGGGGCTTTCAAATCTGTTTGAGCCATCTTTTTTATTTTCCTCTGGTTTGGTTGCGGCTGTTTTGCAAGGGCGGTGGAGCCTTAGGTGTTCACCAGGGCGGGGCACCCCAGTCGCTGGGTTGTGACGTTGTATGTGGGGGCGGGGTCTGAGAGGGAACAATGGCACCTGCTCCGCTCTCTCTAGGACTTCCGTCCCCTCCACGACCTCCCACAAGCAAATTGGGCCCTTCCGGTGCTGGCTCCCGGGCGGTGGGCTTGTGCACTTTCTCGGACTCTGTGGGTTTCCCCGAGAAGTTTCCTGTGAGGCTGAGAGAATCTCCCGGCCTCAGTTCCCAGATGGGGCTCTTAAGCTTTGAAACCTGGCGGCACTGCCCGTTTTCGCTTAGTTTGCCTGTGCGCAAATGTGTGGCTGCGGACAGCCAGCTGCCTTGAGCCCCTCACTGGGTCTGCTAGTCACCTCCCGCGCCCAGGGTCCGCCACCGGTCCGTCCGCTGCCGTCTGCGCCCTGCGCGCCCGCGCCTGCCAGCCAGCGTTTCTTCCCACTGGGACCCTTCGACCCCTCTCCGCAGGCCTCCGACTCCGCCGCTCCTTACCGGTCTGGATGTACTGGAGTCCGACTTCTGTTCAGTTCATTTCTCTCTGTTCTGGTTGTATTTTTGTTTCTCAATTTTTGTTGTCCTTAGTTTTGGTTGCGCGAGGAGGCACAATGCGACTGCCTATGCCTCCATCTTGGCTGGAACTTGAGAAGTTTTCATAAGTAAAGAGAATATAAAGAAAATAAAGAGTATGCTATTGTAAAAAGTGCTGAGTCCAGAAAGAGTCAAGAAAAGAGAGAGAGAAAGAAACAGAACAGGCAGGAAAAATAGGAAGCATAGAAGAAGATGGTAAAGCCAAATCTAAATCCATAAATTATTATATTAAATGCAAACAGAAAAGAATCAACTATGTGCTGTTTTAGAGAAACAGTATGAAATGTAAGTTGGAAGTAAAAGAATGGAAAAAGATATACTTGTGAATACTTAAAAAAATCTGTGGCTACATTATGAGGCAGGAGTCAAAGCAGAAAATGAAGACGAGGCTGTTTGTAGCAGTAGTTCCCAAACAAAGGGGAAGCAGAGGCACAGAGCAGTGAGGGGACGGCCACAGACTGAGTCCAGAGCAGAAGACATGAGGTGACAATGCGAATGTTTCTGAACACCTGTGTAAGGTTTGCACCTGCAGGTGGCTTGGTGGTGCACTTCTCCTGGGGACACTTCTCATGTGGGAGCTGCAGCTATGGCCCAGGATGTTAGTCTGATACGGAATTCCCCGGAATTGAGGGGGAAGCAGCCCACCGAGTGCATGGGCCCCAGAGAGTGACTGTGTGGCCATGCGGTGAACTGAGGCAGATCCAAGTAGGGTGGGAAAAGGTATCAGGCATGCAGGAGCCCACTTGGTCCCACTGACCGTGAGCGTGGGTTTGGTTACACAGATCTGGTCAATAGGTGGACACTGAGAATCTAACAGTAAAGCACCCTGCAGTGCTGTGAGGGCTGTCACAATGTTTGCACTCTAAGAGCCCACAGTCTAGACAAGGGCAAGTCTATTCTAAGCAAGAAGCAGCCAAACATGGAGGGCTTACCTGGCTGCTCCTGACCAGCTGCCATTTTGGCTGTGGCCTGACCATTTCTGACCTGGGCATAGGGGGCTATGACGCCTGCGTGTGCTTGGTGGTATCATGAGTCATAAGTAACAATTGTTGACCCACTCCGCTGCTTTTCCCACCTAAAACGGCATCCCTCATCACACATTCATCACCTTTCCTCTTACCCTCTTTGATTTTCTTCCCAGCACCTAATACCAGCTGGCATTCTCATCAATTATGTCTGTTTGCCTATGCTCTGTCATCCCTTCTGAGTCTAAGTGCCTCACGGGCAAGAACTTTGTTTTGTTCCCTTGGTCCCAGTACCCAGAGTAGTGCTTGGTGCTGCTGAAGGAAGAATGAGGCTGAAAGTTGGCTCATGCTAAGTATTTTATACACATGATCTCATTTTGTCCCAGTGACTTTTGAGTTGGACATGCTTCCGTTTTACAAGTGAGGAAACTGAGGTGCAGTGAGAGTAAGGAAGTGACCCAAGGTCATACAGCCTATTAAGTGGCAGAGCCTGGATTTGAATGCTGGTTGCCTATGAAACTCAACTGTTCCTCTTTCCCTGCTTTCCTTCTGCAGGGTCTGGGGACATGGCCAGAAGGGCTGTCAAGCTCGCTTCATGGACCAGCATGGCGCTCGCTGCCTCTGGCTTCTACCTCTACGGTAACAAGTACTTGGACCCTAATGACTTTGGCGCTGTCAGGGTGGGCAGAGCAGTTGCTACGGTAGGTTTTTTTTTTTTCCATTTGGGGCTGGAGAGGAACTACAGATTACATACAGGTGTTCATGCATGTAGCAGATGGACATGCCAGTCACATGTATGTGGAGATACACATGTACCCTTACATGTACAAAGCTATACAGTTGCACAGGCATGGCTGTCTACCCTCACGTACTGATCAATATTCCTGTATGCACAACCTTTGCCGTCCTGTAGTTAGAGAGTGGGATTGCACAGGATCTCTTCTTAAATTTTTATTTTTTAAAAGAATTTATTTATTTATTTATTTTTAGAGAGAGGAGGGAGAAAGAGAGGGAGAGAAACCCTGATGCTTGAGAGAAACCTCAATCAGTTCCCCTTTGCACGCCCCAAACTGGGGACCCGGCTGGCAACCCAGGCATGTGCTCTGAGCAGGAATCGAACTGGTGACACTTCAGTTTGTGGGTCAGTGTCCAATCCACTGATCTATACCAGTCAGAGCTGGATCTCTGCTTTAAAGGCTTACATTTTAAGTTCCATATCTTATTTTAGTCACAGATTCAGAGGGTGGTGCTCCTCAGCAAGTATCTGGAAAGAAGACTTTGCTGCTTTGACTAAATTCTATCAGAAAACTTGGTGTCTCCCTCTCTCTCATCAGCTGGTGGGAATGGTTCCTGCTGTGGGCTCATACCCAGAGCACCTAGGCCTCGGCAGACTTTGGGGATCCCCTCCCGTCCCCGAACTGACAGAGAATCTGAGTTGACTATGTGACCATTGATGGTTATGGTTTTCTCCAGTGGCTCAGGCACGTCATCCTGGTGTGACCATGTCCTCTTTGTGGAAAGCAGCTTTCCCAGACGGGCCTATTTAATTGTCCGCTTTGCTTGTGGGTGGATCACCACGGGCCTCATGCCTCTCTCCTCCTCTCTGTGCTGCAGGATGAACTCATCCTTTCTCCCTTCTGGTGAAGTACATTCTGATGCACAGTCTGTCCCGGTTGTTGTCCAACCACTCCCTTACCACTTGGTGTTGTCAAATCTCCCTGGCCTGGCTCAGAGGGGGGGCCACTGTGGTGCCTGCCCTCTAGGGGGCGCTGAGGCAGAGAATCAAGAGGGACAATAGATGAGCAGGCTGTGGATGATGAAATGATTTCCATGTTTACTGAGTGCCTTTTTGAGCCTAAAACTGTCTTATATGCTTTGAGGAGTGAAAACAACCTGTTCCACCTACACACAGCTTTGAAGGAGCTTCTGGTTGAGAAGTGCTCATGTGAATGGGTCGGAAAACAATCTGAATCTAGGTACAGGCTCGAGTGGGGTGACTCAGACGGCCACTGCTGTGGGTGGGACCTCAGACACAGGAGTGAGCCCTTGGCCTGGGAGTCAGGATGAGTGCAGGGGGTGGGGGGAAGCAGGGTTTGATGGAACCTTGAGCATCTGAATAGTTGGAAAAAGTGGTGGAAGGTTTTTACCAGTGCTTTATAAGTTAGCCACTATGCTGTGCATTCTTTGAAGGACATGGTTGTGACCTTGACCATCCTTCTGCACTGCTTAGTGACCTGATCTTGCTCGTGGTTGGTATTCAACAAGTATGTGTCAAATGAATTAAAGCTTTGGAGGTGTAAAGGAACAAACTCCTCTCAATATTGTCTTTGTAAGACACTTAATCTCTAGGGTCCTCAGTTGCTCAGTTCTAAAAGGGAAGGTTTGGGCTAGGCAGTCCCCACAGTTCCTCCTTGCCTGAGATATCTGGCAGTGTGTGATCTGATTCACCAGGAGTTCTGGCCAGGGGGCCGAGAATAAAAGCTTGTGCTATTAGAGGAAACATAAATGTAAAATGATGTTATTTGTGATCCAGAGAGGTGGAATAAGTTTATCCAACAGCACTCATTCAACCAGTATTTATTGGGCATTTACTGACGTGATGATGAACAAACAGGAAGGGCAAGGCCCTGTGCCTGTAGAGGTGAAATTCTAGCAGAGGGGGGAGAGTCCATATACAAGGAAACAAATGAGTATGGTAATTTGGGGTGGTGGTTGTTATGAGAGACAACCAAGAGTTCCTGGTGGCTGGGGCAACTTTACATCAGAACTCTGCTGAAGTGGTATTTGTGCCGAGCTCTGAATGACAGGAAGCAGCCAGCCAGGCTAAGAGCTGGGGGCAGAGCATCTTAGGGGTGGGACTGCCCATTCCCCCAGATATACTCACCTGTGTCAGGGGCCTGCCGCTTGAGTTCTTTGGCAGAGGAGTGATATTTGGTGTCTGGGCACTAAGTTTTCCCCTTCCTTGGTTCTCAGACAGCTGTCATCAGTTACGACTATCTCACCTCCTTGAGGAGTGTCCCCTATGGCTCAGAGGAGTACTCACAGCTTCAGTCCGAGGTAAGAGACCCAGGGGACCCATCTGAGCCAGGCCAGGACTGACTAAGTCCTGAAGTGGCTGCAGAGCTGGCACACTTCCAGTGTGGGGACAGTGTGGGGATTGACGGTGGGGCCGGGGAGGAAGGAGGGAGGGACCACCTCATTGGAGGTGCTTTAGTGCCCATGGGCTCTGCAGGCAGGCTGGCATCAAGCTGGATCCTGTGGTACCAAGGCTATGAACTGCAAGGTGCTGTTGGGGAGACTCCTGTGCGTTTCTGGGGAGCGCCAGTGTCTGGGATGACTCAGGAGGGACGAAGGCTCTGTTCCTGAGATAACTAGGCTGGCTTCCAAACTGCTTTGTCAGGCAGAACCCAGCTGGAAGAGGTTAATAGCTTTTCCGTCCTCTGGAGGCTGTACTGGGGCCTCTCGCAGGCCTCGGAGTGGGGCTGCTGACCCCACACACTCTGTCCGCACTTGGAACAGGGTGGCTGATTTTGATGCTGTGACGAGATTTCCCAGAGAGTTAGGGCATCAAGCAAGAGGGCAATTTTTGTTGATGCAAGTCGAGTTTGGGGTCAAATGTAGATACTTTTGGTTCCTCCAGAGAGAGGTTTGTGATAGATTTACGTGTCTTTGCTCAGCCTGGAATGCCCTTTGCGCCTTAGAAAATTCCAAGTCATCCTTCCACACTCAGCCCAAACACCCCCCTTTCTCAATCATCCTCGGTGGGTGGAATAATTAATTTTTTAAATTTTATTTATACTTTTCCTTATGGACATTTTAGCCATCCATAGGAGTAGAGAGAATAGTATAACAAACCCCTACAAAACTGTTAGCCAGCTTCAGAAATTATCGATATCTTACCAATCTTGTCTCATCTATTCCCCCTTTATTTATTTATTCCTTTGTTCGTACTCATTCATTCATTCGTTATTATTATTTGCTTAGATATTTAAAAGCAAATTTCAAGCTTTGTATTATTTCGTGTGTAAGTACTTTAGTATGTTTTTGTTAGAGATAAGGGCCTTTAAAAAAACCTAACTACAACACCGGGATGATACCTAACAAAATTAATAAAAAATTAATAATATTCCTCGGTATCTTCTAATAGTCCACATTTAAATTTCTCTTGTTTTACAAAAATGTATTTTTGAAGTTGGTTCATTCAAATATGGATCCAAACAAGGTACATGCAGGGTCCTGCAGAAGCAAAGGCTGCATGAGTGTGGTTGGCAGTAATAATATGGGTGTAACCATTTATGGTTTTAATTTGAGCATTTCACCTAAAATGTCGTATAGTGTGCTTGAGTGTGATATTGTTATGTTACAGAATTATATGCTTATGGTTTTGTAATAGTGGCATTATTTGTGCCAGACCCTGTATATTGCATTTGGTTGATGTTTCCCAAATCTTTCCGTGCCCCCCCCTCTTTTTAAAAAATTTTTTTTGAGCTATGGCTTATTGAAGAAACCAGATCCTTTATCCTGTAGAATTTTCCACATTCAGGATTTGGCTGGTTGCATCTTCAAAGTGTCATTTAATGGGAAATAGATTTACATGGTACACAATTCAAAATATATAATATTTGAACATACAAAATGATTCTTTTATTCCCGTTCTTCAGGTACCCATTTTTCCTGCCAGGCAATCATAATTTCCTGTGTATTATTTCAGAGATAGATTCCTATTTGAATTTAAGCACTCTTATCTTCTTTATTCCTGCCACAAATGATAGTTGGTTACATGTGTTTCTGTTTAGATTATAGATTCTGTTCAATCAGGGATTAGGTCTTTCTTTCTTACGTCTTCTACCTCTAGTGATGATGCCTAGGGCTGAGCTGATTTAATATCTGTTTCAATGCCAGGCTGTACCCTGCTAGCTCCTTGCCTCAGGTGAGGTCCCAGAAAGAGAGTAAGGTTTGGAATCAGAAGACCTGAGTTTGTGCCTCAGCTTTGGGGAGGTCATTTAACCTTTCGTAGCCTCCATTTCCCTTGTCTGTAGGCTGGAAATGGTAATACCACCTACTAAGGATTATTTTGTGAAATGCACATGTAAATCAGGTATCAAAAATAAGTCAGATGTCTACTAAAAGGTATGCTCCATGAGCATAGGGAGTTGGTCTGTGTTGTGTATGTCCATGTCTGAAGCATGGACAGTACCCAGGTTTGTTGAATGAATGAATGAAATGTGAGTTTGTATTGGAAGATCTCACAGTCTGTGAGATTTAATGCCTCCCTGCTTTTCTCTGCCCTCCTTTGTCCATCTAACTAGTGCTGTGGGCCCTGGAATCCACCAGGGCGACATTCTGCAGAGAGGTACAGGCCAGAGCACAGGGGCAGAGCAGGCAGGGGCATGGGTGCCGTGGAGACAGTCACCCTTTGTGTATAAGTCATCCGAAAGGCAGTGGTACCGTGGTCCCTGGAGGAGTTGGCAGCTTTGGGGGACGAGTAAGGGAAGTGCAGCCTGGCATTTGAAAAGAGGGCAGCCTGTGGTAGTCAGCATCAGATAACAGGGGTGTAGGCTTGTCCCGGACTTGTGCCTTGGAAGGAGGAGCTAGCTGGCACTAAAGAGAATAAGTAAATACTGCAGGAGTGTGTTCTTCCATCAGAACACTTATCTGTTATCATCCAGGTGACTGATAAAGGAATGAGTGAAGGGTAAAACATAATTACCTTACCTGTCAGGCAAGCGTCCCCAGGTCCCAGAGTATGCCAGGGCCAGGAGACAAGCTTGGCAGGCAGCGACTGCGAGAAGCACATTCAAGGTTGATGCCCAGCGGGCTTGCATCTCAGTGACTCAGCTCTGCATCAGGAGGGGGTGGGGGCCAATGTGAAGGAGTGTTTTCTAGGGGTGCAGTGGCACTTGGCTAGGCAGCTGAGGGTGTGAGGCGGGGCCCAGGTGCTTTGGAGAATGAGATCCCTGGTGCTCAGGATGCTTAAGCGCAGACAACATGTATGAACTGGTCTGTCCACAGGGCAGAAAGAAGTTATGGCTGAGGCAGATATTCACTCAGTGGGCTGGAGGATGTAGGACTGAGTTGATTTTGACTGAGGGGTTGGGGAATAGTGGACATATGTTAGTTCTACAGCTCAGGAACTAAGCTGTTAATTCTCCATTCTCATGGAGAAGCAGCATCCCAACTTTCTTTTGGGGAACCGCTCATATCTCACTCCAGCCTCAGCTCCAAGGGTGGGCATGTGACTTATTCAGGCCCATTCCTCTGGCCCTAGAGATTGATTCAGCCTTTGCCAGGCTGGTCAGTGAGCATCAGCTCCAGAACTTTTGGGGGTGTCCCCCACAGGACACTGTCTTTTCTACTGGTTTGGTTGAGAGTAGAGGATGTTGGTTTAGGGCTGCTGGCAGCCATCTTGCCATCATGAGGGGAAAACCCATCTGTGAATGGAGCCCGTACTGTGGAGCAGTGAGTCCTTTGGGTCCCTCGATCTGGCCAAGGCTGACACTAGACCACCACCAGACTTTTCAGTTGTGTGTGCCAGGAAATTCTCTTTTTGCTTAAGATGTTTTGAGATCAGCTTTATGTTACTTGCAACCAAATGTGTCCTGATACACTGGTGAATCTTGGAAAACCAAGCTGGATCTTGAAGTATAATCCGGGTTCTGAAACGTCACAGAAGGACTGGTAACTCAAAGGAAGAAATGAAACTCAGGCATTCTAAGGCCTGAACCGGGTGAGCTTGTAAGAACAGAGATGAGAAGCTTGATTTAATTAAACGCTGGCTTATTTCAGTCAGCCAGAGAGGCAACTCAGAAGCACAGGGTTTGCCTTGCTGGCTCCTTATAATTTTGATGAACATGTTTATGATTTCTGTTTTCCTTATTTTTACATCTATTAATTGGAATTCTTCTAGAAGGAGGAGGTATACCTTCTCCTTCAGTTCTTTATGGAATTATTTTTTATCACTATGAACTCATGGATATTTATTTTATCTATGAGTTGCATGCAACCCAAAACAATTATTATTCATGTTGCTTCAATATTTCAAACTTTGGCCATTGGGAGCTCCTTCAGGTTGTTTCCTGTATTTTTTTTTTATATGCCTCATCATTTTTTGAACACTATCTTAACTGTTTAATACCATAAGATGCCCCAGGCTCTTCTTATACTTTCCTTGCCCCAGCCTTGCAATCAATCACTTCTCCTTTTATTGGAGAATGATATTTGTAAACCAAGATGTGGGTGCATATTGCTTTGTTTTTAGGCTCTCCCAAGAGACAGGGCCAGGAAATATATATGTATACTCGTTCTTGCACACACACATCCACCTATCCATCCATCCATCCACTCTCCCACTGACTTACCCATCCATCCATTAAAAACCATGAGTTCGTACTGATATCTTCAATTCAGTCTAACATCACAGAGTTCATTTAGCCTTCTCCCTTTCTTATATGTAACTTACTTCTCTGAGAGTGAGACACCTGCCTCTTATTATCTACAATATATTAACTTATTTGTTCAACCCTATTGTATCCCAATGTAGTTAAGGACCCCCAAGGTACACAGAAACAGGGACAGTAGCCTAAGGTGGGTGACTGAATTCAGTAAGGGTTTTTTGAGTGGGGTTTGGAAAGGCAGGTAAGATTGAAACCTTTGGCATAGGGGACAAGATGATTTTGGTGGATGGGTAAAATTTTGGAGACCATCCTTAAGAAACGGATCAGTGTCTGGAGACTAGAGTAAGGGTGAGTGAAGGGACATAACTGGCACATACAATTGGAGCTAGGTCACAGAGGGACCAAATGCCAAGTTTTATACCATAAAGAACCAAGGAAAGTTCTAGCAGGTGTGTCCATCCCATGGCCCATGGGGCTTCATGCGGCCCAGGAGAGCTAAGAATGTGGCCCAACACAAAACCATAAATTTACTTAAAACTTTTTTTATTTTGCTCATCAGTTTTCATTAGTGTTTGTGTATTTAATGTGTGGCCCAAGACAACTCTTCTTCCACTGTGGCCCAGGATGGCAAAAGGTTGTACATCCCTGTTGGCAAAGTTTTATTAAGCCCTAAGTGAATGAGAATGCTTAAAGTTACCAGTTACTGAATATTTTTTGAGTTTTTACTCTGTGTCAGACAGTGAGTAGAAGAGTAAGCCTGAGAGAGAGAGAGAGATTACACGTGCCTTTTCCTTTCTTAATCACAGTCCTAATATAGGAGGGGACCTTGATTGCTGCCTGACTGGGAAGCTTTTTAGCAGAATTCAATTTCTTGTTACCGACTAGGTCACGGGGCTGCTGTGGTATCACATGCTTTAGGTCAGCAGTATGTGCGTGCCATATTAGTTTCTATAATACTTGATATTTGGGCTTGAGGAAGTAGTGATTAACGTTCTTTTCCCCCTTGCCTGAGGAGCAGAACCAAGGAGTTGCAGGACTCTGCCAGGTAGAGATCAAACTGTCAGCCTTACTACTGATAAACAGTGGGCTGGAGCATGTGGGTCTGTGAACAAGTGGGCTTGTTGAACTTCACCCCTAGATTAGCTAGGCTTACCTACCAGGCGCAGATGTGGCAGGACAAGCCTGTCGGGTGTGCCTGCCTCCTAGGTCAGGAGGAGCTGAATGCCAGTGCTCTGCGGGTATGTATTATAGATCCCAAAGGGGAAGGAGAGAGGAAAAGCAGAGCAGACCATGCTGTGTTTCTTCTCCCAACTCACCAGCTGCAATCCCCCCTGCCACACGCAGTGAGGGACAGGGCAGGGAGAGGCCTTGCACTCTCTTGGGGCTCCCTCCACGTGCTTGCGTGAAACTTAGGGATAGGAGCTACACCTGCAATATCTACCTTAAGAAGAGCAGGTAGTTTTAAATTTTATGCAAGAACTTTCTATGTCTACTAAATTTAGCTGACCTTTACACCTGACCTTGTTTAAGGACACAGGTGCTCTGGGCTTGAGTAGGGGATTGCAATTTTGGCATTACTGAAATTTGCATTTAAAGGGAGGGTCATATGCCGTCAACTTTAGAACCATGGCATATAGTTGGGTGTTTTGGGGGGAAAGGGACTCAATTTCTGACCAGTGGATATTGGTCAGGGGAGTAGAATAAGGGGCGAGGGTGGGGTGATGACTCTATTTATATAATAATTATTCCATTGAACTTGAGAAAGACATCTTCGGCATCAGCTAGCTCCATCTCTAATGTACAGATGGGGAACTGGGGGTCTAGAGGTGTGATATGATTTTTTTAGGCACACACAGGTTTGTGGCAGGTCATAGACTTGGTCTTGGACATCCAGGTCTTCCTGAATCTTATGTTGTTTGCATTTTATACATGGTTGTCTCCATTACTCATTTCCAACTGAAGCACTGAGCTTGTGGTGCTCCCTGGGGTGGGTTTGGGAAACAAGGAGAGGAGGAAGAAGGACAATAAAGCCTCCTTCCTGGGATTTCTTTACTCATTCACTCAATCAACAAATGTTAGTTAATTCAACAAATTAGGAATTTGCACTCCTCAGTGTGGGGGGCGGGGGTGAATGTAGTCCTTCTAAAGGAATTGGTAGTGACCAGAGGGGAGAGGGGAGGGAATTTCAGGGGAAGGGGAGAAGGGTTTGAAGGAACTAGTATAAAGGATACATGGACAATAACAAGGGTGGGTGTGTGGAGATGGGAGGGAGGTAAGGAGGGCTGGGGGCATGGGCTGGGATATGGGTAAAGGGCAGAAAACTGTATGTGAACAACAATTAAGATAAAAAAAAATAAAGGAATTGGTAGATGCTAGCTCTGTGCTTTGGGAAAGTGGTTCTACTCTTAAGCTACAGAACAACTGTTAGTTTGGAGGGTAACCATACTACCAGCTTAGTGAAGGTATGGTAATTCGATAGGCAGTTTAAAGGTCTTTTTGCTCTGCAAGGGGAACTGTAGCAGTGGCCGGCTCTTTAGGGATATTCTCTGAAACCTGGGGACTGCCCTGGCCAAGCCCGCACATGGTCTCCACCATTCTTTCATCTATTTTAGCCCACATTAACTGAGCCTACTGTGTGCCAGGTCGTGTGTGAGGCTCAGGCTCAGAGGACATAAAGGAAAATAAGATGTGTCCTTTGTCCTCCAGTGTATCACAGTCTAGTGGGGGAAGCCAGTGTGAAATCAACAGTTGCAGAAGGATCGATTTGTCTTCATTTCAGTGCTGGCCCCAGACAGCACTAACTCCTAGCCATGAGGAATGGGGGTAGGAACCCTGCACAAGAGGGGCTTGTAACTCAGCCTGGGGGGGGCAGTGCATGCCCAGGAAGGCCTCCTCCAGAGTAGTGGTGTCTCATTGTGCCACAGCTCTTCTGCACACGCGGTGTCTGTCAGCCTGGGGTGGAAGCTTCTCAGTGAGCCTCCGTGCACTCTGTCCCCCTTCTGCTGGCCACTGTGGAACATTTGCCTGGGAGTGTTCTGCGTAGAGGAGGAGGGAAATTGAATCCTTGCCCTCTTGGTGACTGGCTTTTTCAGAGTTTGTGATAATTTCTGCAGGAGCATGAGCTGCATTTAATTTGCTCTGGTTGGGTTATCTAAGGACCAGGCTCCTGGGACAGGAAGTCTGCGATTGAATCCAGCACCTCCTTTTTAGTGTTCTGTGTACCCACACCTCTCTGAGCACTGCATCTCGAACCTGCGCAACTTTCTGCAGTGGCCCTGACCCCAAAGCCCTCTTATTTGGGGATAGTTCTGTAGGAGTGGGCTCTTGAGCCTTGGTATGATCTGGGGAGAGATTGGGGGTCCACTCCCATCAGTGGGGACCCTGGAGGAAAATTTGACATGGCTGCAGCTTCCCTTGGAGATGGGGCTCACTGGGCAGTTCTCAGGCAGACCACACAAAGTCCTCAATTGCTTTAGACTCACCAGTGACCTATGGACCGTGGCTGATAACAATGTCCCATCTTCCCATGTCTGCATACCTCTTGTCTTTTTAAAAACATGTGAAATATATAAGACCTAAGAAAAGGTATAAAAATTAATTTAGTGATTACCCTGTACTCACTGGCCTACTTCAAATTGTAGACCCCCCGGTGCTTCTTCCCTGACTTCAACCTTCCTCCTACTTAAACAGACATGAGCACAAGCTTGCCTTCCTTTCCATGTGCTTCCTTATAACCAACCATTCATGTGTTTGCATGGTATTTTCCATTCTGTTGACTCTTTTTCCATTACTTGGTTTTGTTCTAGGGAAAAATATCTGTGAAATTACAGATTTGATAGGGTAACTCTCTCTTTTTGGGGGACCTAATACTTATGCAAATACGCATTCTGGGTACCAGCCAAAATTGCCTCTTGTACCACATTTTTGCACACCATCACTGGTGCTGGTCACACTTTGAGAAGCTCGGGCTGCACTGTCTATAGTAGGTGCTGGGCCAAACTCTGGCTTGCAGCAACCATTGCCTCAGTCTTTCCCCTGCTGGGTCTAGCTACTCTCTTTCCAGCTCTTCTCCACCCTCAGCTCACCCTGTTTATCTCCTGGGGCTGCTTCAGGTTTGAAGCTCCTTGATGGGATGATTTTTGCTGCTGCTGCTGCTGCTCAGAGGCAGTGATCTCTTTCCAAAGGCCACAGCTGAAATGAAACAAAATAAGCCCCTGGGTTTCTAGTGATGGAGGTGGGGGCTGTTGCTGCCCCTCCCTCCTGATTAACATGAGCATCACATCAGCCAGTTTCTTGTTTGCGTGCTTCTGCAGCTCCTTTGCCTACACGAGCTGTCTGGACACACAGGGTTGGCTTCCTCCTGCTGCAGAGCTGCTGTCCACCTTCCCTGCCACTTGGTTCTTGTGTGGTAGGTGGAGGAGGGCAGAGCACTCTGCTCCTCACAGATAGTACTGTGTTGAGGTACGCCACTAACCTGCACCCAGTGGGGCAACAGCTGGGGAAACCCCCAGCTGCTGCCTGTTTCTACCCATCTCACACCCATCCCAGGCTAACCACAGCTGGGCTTCTCACTGCTGATTACTTTTCCCTCTGAAAAGTAATCAGCAGTGAGTCCCAAGTGGTTTCCGCCTGTGCTGAGGGTAGTGAAGGGAAGTGGGACGAAGCTACGTGATGATGGGTTCAGGGTAGGCATAAGCTGGTACTTCCTCACCGCTAAGGCAGCTTATAGTACTGGAGTGGATTACCAAGGACAGTTGTGAAATCTGTATCTGGAAGGTCAGCATTCCAGAAACAGGAGTGATTCGGTCTGCCTGTCTGTCATGGACGGGAATGTGACAGCTCACTGGTGGTTCCCAAACTTCAAGCATTTAGATTCCCCTGGGGAACGTTATAAAGTGCAGATTCGTAGACTGTACACTCTAAAGATTTGTGTCCGTGATCTCAGAGTGAGGCCTAGAAAGCCATGTTTGTAATGAGTGCCTGGGTGGGCGTCCGATGCTAAGAACAAGTGTTAACATTCTTCAACTTCATAACAACCCTGTGAGGTCGATACTGTTGTTTCATCCCTATTTCACAGACGGAGAAACTGAGGCAGCTTGATTAGGTGGCTTGTCCAAGGGCCCACAGCTGGTAATTAGGGGCATGAGTTTCCTGTGACTGCCGTAACAGAAGCACAAATTAGGTGGCCAGTGACAACAGAAATTTATTCTCACAGTTTGGGAGACTAGAAGTTGAAAACCAAGGTGCTAAAGGGCCATGCTCCTCCTGGAGGCTCTAGGGAAGGACCCGTCTGGCCACGTCTGCTTCTGCTGGCTCCAGGCACTCTTGTGGCCGCAGCATCCCAATCTCTGCCTCGATCTTCCCTTCTCCTTCTTCCAGGGACACTTGTCGTTGGTTTTAGGGCCTCCCTGGGTAGTCTGGGATGATCCCTTCTCAAGATTCTAAATAAGGTCACAATCACAGGTTCTGAGGGTGAGGACATGGCAATATCTTTTGGGGTGCCACCATTCAACCCACTACTGGGTCTTGGATTTATCCCAGATAATGGGGCTCTTTAACTTGTGCCTTTAACCGCTTGACTCCATGGCCCTCTTATCTAGAAGGGCTGAGCTTGTGGGGGTCCCGCTAGGCCAGCAGTTCAGGTGTGGATTTCCTTGCTGTATCAGGGAGTTTGAACCATTTGTTAAGCCTTGAGAAACCACTATTTTCCCCTGCCCCCTCATCCCTCTGCAGTTTCTCTGGAAACCCTTTGAACTCCGAAATTCTCACAGCTCACTGTGCTCAGGAGGTCAGGCCACCGGGGCTGTGAGGCCACATTTGGACTGGCTTGGCTGAGCTGCATCCCTTGCGCCTCAGTGGCCATGCCTCCAAAATGGGAATTGCTGGAGTAGCCAGTGGAAAGGGAAGGCCGTACTCTAACTAATAAAGTTGATGGAAGGCTCTCTGCAGCTGCAAGGGCGATCGAGGCGCTTGTTAACAACAGTAATAATCCAATAGCCTCTTCTTGATTTCCTGCCTCTTACTGTCTTGGCCCCAAGTGGCTGTTTTCTAACAAATTAAAATCTACTCAGCCTCCTTCCTGTCCCTGAATAAAACTACCCTCAAAGCTCTTGCCTGTTGCAAGCCTTTTTAATAGACTTTTCCTTGTAGAACCGTGAGACATATGTCCAATTAGCAGAATAACTTCACTTAAATATACAAATAAACTTGTTGACTGATAATGCGGGGGCATGCGTGAGGCTAATTTAAGGCAGTGTGGTTCAGGAGCTGGGGTTCTGCCCCTTCCCCGTCTGCAGTCCGTCTCCAGCCTCTCCTCTCCAATTTTGTTCTGCTAACAGAACAGACCTTCGGGCCCCACACTCTAGAGGATGAAGTGGGACGTCTTCATGCTATGCCCGCTCATGGCACCGAGTACCTAAGCCACTCATTCATGTAGTCAATTGTGCAGCTAATATTTATTGAGCACCTACTACGTGCCAGGCACTGTGTGAGGTGCTGGGTATGCAATGGTCTGTTCTTGAGGAGACAAGAGGTAATTATCAGTTGATGGAACTCGGAACGCCCACTGTAGGAGGGCAAGGACTCTGTCAGCTTGTCTGCTGCTTTATCCACTGTACTTGGAACAACACTTGGCCCACGCCAGCTTCACTAATTACTTTTTTTTTAAAGATTTTATTTATTTATTTTTAGAGAGGGAAGGGAGGGAGAAAGAGAGAGAGAGAGAGAGAAAGAAACATTCATGTGCGGTTGCTGGGGGCCGTGGCCTGCAACCCAGGCATGTGCCCTGACTGGAAATTGAACCTGCGATGCTTTGGTTCACAGCCTGCGCTCAGTCCACTGAGCTACGCCAGCCAGGGCCACTAAGTACTTTTTTAGAGAATCAGTGAGGTAAGCGAGCAAGATGATGCCAGATCTTGCTGCGGGCCCTAAGAGAGAGATGAGGTGGTCATGGGATGAAAAGTGACTTAAGTGGGGACGGGCCCTCGGATGGGTTTTTTCAGCTGAAACTGAAAAATGATGAAAAAACCAGCAAGTGAAGAGCTAGGGGAAGACTGTGAGAGGAAGAGGCAGGTGGGCCACGGAATTTTTGGGACCCACTGCAACAGGAAAATATGGGGCTCTGGCTGGGGGTGGGGAAATCAGCCTCCCCTTCCTGTGGCCCCGTACCCCAACCAGCAAGTCCACCAAGAGATTGCAGCCTCAGTGCTGGGACGTGCTTAGGACGTGGATTGGGGGTGGGTGAGAGGTTACTGCCAGGTCGCCCGTCGACCTTGCTGTGATGACGTGGGTCTGGGGTGGGGAGAGGCACTGAAAGAGTGTGACCCTGACCCTCCTGTGTCTGCACCCAGCGGAGGTGAAGGGCGACGACAGAATGCAGGCCTCCCTCACCTAGGTGCCCTGCTCACCACCAGGTGGGCAGCAGCTGGGACTGAGGGGTGGCGGTGGGGAGGCCTAGGAGCCAGAGTCCTGGGGGTGAGGAGTGGGAAGCCTATTGGGAAGCTAGGACTTTGTGCAAGCTGAATCTCTCAGTGTGGGCTCCCTTGTCCCATCAGGCTTCGCTGACAAAACACAAATTCAAAGGCAAAGTTAAGAATTTCAAGACAGCTACTGTCTTAGTTCCCTAAGGCTGCTGTGACAAACTATCACATACTTAGTGGCTTAAAACCATAGGAGTTTACCCTCTTACAGTTCTGGAGGTTAAATGTCCGAAATGCTTCTCACTGGGCTGAAACAAGTGCGTCTGCTTCTGGAGGCCCCTGCATTCCTCGGCTCTGGCACCCTTTCTCCATCATTAAAGCCAGCAGTGTGTGGCCAAGTCCTCACTCTGCCGTCTCCCAGCTTCTCTTCTTGTGCCTCCCTCTTCCACTTAACAGAACCTTTGTGGTCTACCTGGGTCCACCTAGATAAGCTGAGATAACCTCTCTGTCTCAAGGTCAGCCAATTAGCAACCTTCATTTCATCTGTAACCTTAATTCTCTTTTGCCATGTCATAGGCCTTATTGTTGGAGGGGGGAGGTGGCATTATTCTGTCTCCCATATTAAACCACAAGTGCGGGGCCCTTCTGAGTATGGGGCTTGGAGTGGCTGTACTGGTCACATGCCCACGAAGCTAGTCCTGGGGCGAGGAAACTGCAAGCCTAAAAGCCCTGAGACGGGAATGAGTTTAGCTTGTTTGAGGACCTAAAAGGTGGCCACTGTGATGGGCTAGAGTGAAAGACAGGACATGTGGCACGAAATGAGATGGGAGAGGCCAGCTCGGGTCAGGGACACAGGAACAACAAAGGGTTAGGAACGGCAGGCTGGGACCTGCCTTTGAATCTTTAAAAAAAACCTCTGTATGAAAAATTTCAAATACAATGAAAAAGTAAAGAGAATAATATGAGGAACCATATACCTGGCCCCTAGATGTAAAATATATTGCTGTCATTCATTCATTTCTGAAGAATTTTAAATTATAGAAATAACTTTTCACCTGCAATTTCAGTGTGTGTCTCTAACAACAGATGTTTTTCTAAGCATTCACGCTATGATCACCATGGACAAGAAAGTGGCGCTGTCCGCAAGTAACAGTGAAATTAACAAGAGTTCTTTACCTTCATCTAATTCCTACATGTGTTCAGTGGTCCCCCAAGTGCCCTGCCTGTTGCTCTTGACATTGCACCTGAGTGTTGCACCTACTCCCTCTTAGAGGGAGGCCTCCTTCTCCCAGTCTTTCTGAGTTTTGTCTAGTGGTCCTTCCCACCAGCCCCCAAGATCTCAAGGCTGTGAGGAAGTGAAATAGAGTCCTGTTCCACACCTAGGTCCATGGCCTGAACAGAGGTGATGGGGAAGGGAAGGGAAGCAGGCTGGCTGGATAAGTTATTCTGCTTGTGGTCTAACATTGGTTTTTCTGGTCTGTAATTGCTATTCTAGCAATGCCCTCCCTCTTCCAGCCGCAGAGTAGCTGTTGAGAACAAATTAATTATGCATCTCCTCAGTGTGTGTGATTAAGGGGCACGTGGAGGGAAGGGTTCTCTTTAGTCTTTCTGGCAACTAGATACCCAGATGGATGCTTTTCAGACCAGAGAGCGTGTGTCCTGGGCTCCGGTAGGCATCTGGGTCTGCCTGTGTGGTGGACAGGCAGAGTCACGAGTTGCCAGCAATATTATTAATCTCTTAAACTTGCAGCATGTGCACTGTTTGCTGAGGACTTATACACTCATAGCTCATTTTTTTGGATTTCAGGAATGCTAGGACAACTTTCTTTTCTTAATACCTCCCTAAATCATTGCTGATGCTTGTAATTCCACCATTAGAGATTAATTCCTTTGGCCTAAAACTCAGTTCCCTATTAAAATACAAGTATTCTTGGCAGCTGTGTAGCATGTTTTATTCATTAAGCTTTCTCAGCCATTAGCAGCTGCCCTCCCCAGATGACCCCTCTTGCAACTTCCTTTTTGAATGACTTTCTGTTAAACAGAACTATATTTGGAACCTATTTCATTCCACAGAATTCGGCTCTCAGTTGCTGAGGGTGGAAAAACAGACAGGTGAAGAAACCTCTGCCAAGGCGACAATGACCGAAAATGACTTCCTGTGTTACCACTTCTAGGGAGTATTTGCATTTTAACTGGGATTTTTAGAAACATGGTGCTTAATGCAAAGGAACCTGTAGCCCTTCATTCTATCATGCTAGTAGTCTTAGCCTTAGATCTGTCCTTTATTGGGCTCCCTTACTGAGGCAGAGGTGAGAGAGGGCCCTGGCAGGGCCACCTTGAGAAGAGATCCAGTTTGTGTAAAACTCAGATTCTTCATTGGTTTGGAGCGGCGTTCCCCGTGGGCAGCGAAGAAAGTGGAGCTGACCACATGTAACAACGTCGTGTCTGTTCTGCAGAGGTGAGATCGAGTACAAAGGCAACTTTAGTTAGAGTGGGGCTAGAATGAAAATGTCTTTAGGAACCCAGTAAACACAGTTGCAGACTGTTAGAGTCAGAAGACACCCTAGATGGGAAAACAAATATATTCCATTTCCCAATTCCAGTTGATAAGTAGCGGTTGTCTTAATGCAGAGTGGAGACAAGTGAGTCTCCGCCCGGGCTCAGTGATTGCATGTCGTGGTAGATTAGTGATGTCTGATGTGTGCCGTGGGTGTAGTGAGAGGGGAGACATGTACGTCACCCACTTGCTGTGCCTGATTCTGCTCAGTCTCTCCTTTACAAATGAGCCAGCTGAGGGCCAGACAGCTGGGACCGTTTGTTCAGTATTACATTAGCAGGGGCAGTAAGTTAGGGGCAGAACTGCGTCCTGGTTCAAAACCTTTTCTTCTGATGTATCCTGGTATTCTAAGAAGCATTTCAGTGTGGTTAAAGAGCCCTGTGGTCTGGAGCCAGTTTCTGGGTTCAGGTCCCAGCTTTGCAACAAGTCAGCTGTGTGCCCTTGGCCAAGTTATTTAATCTTTCTGAGCCATGGCTTCTTCACCTGTGAAATAGGGGATAATAGTTGTGCCTACCTTATTGAGTGGTTATGGAATTAAATGAGATATTACACACATAAAGTGTTCATATTAGGGCTTAACACTTAGTAAGTACTTCATAAATGTTAGTGACTTAATTAAAGTGTTATATTTTTATTGCGTTGTCCTTGTTGATTCTTGCCGGGCACGGACACACAGCCTTCTCATGGCCGTCCCTCTCAGTATCTGCCCCTCAGCACTTGCTTTTCTTTGTTCCTTATCAAAAGTTCTGGGAACCTCTGGCTTTGAAGTGCTCCTGGAATTTGTAGTTTGGTGATGGAAGGTTTCAGTCTAATAACCAAGTGTGAAATGGTGCAGGATCTATACACGTTGGCAGTTCTGGGGCAGCTTTTGTTGTTATACTTCACTCTCCAAAGACATTGGTTTGGGTTTGGAGCATGCCATGCCGCCTGGAGGCCCTGTGTGGTTCCCAGGGACCCGCTGCCCAATTTCGTCTGGTCTCCCCTCTGGTGGGACCATCGTGATACCATCTCCCCCAATGTTCTCTGTTGCTGATCCCTTAAGCCAGTGTGTTCCCTGAACCCCGACCTAGTTTAGAGACTGGGCATCAACGCCCAGCTGGTATCAGTCCCATCCCCTTATGCCCACCTCTCCTGTCGGCTAAGAAAACAGGGCCCCGTCAGAGCCCAGACCCCAGAGCTGTGCTGCGGTCCTCTCCATGTCTTGCTTCAGCTATGCAGGCCCTTGGTCATGGTTCCCTTTGGATGACCTTGAGGGGGACCCAGGGAGGCCTTGACAATCAGGAGGAGTCTGTGATAGCCCCTGAAGTCTGGCCCAGGGGGAGGGGGAAGGGACTTTGGGTCGACTCCTGCAGGATGAGTGGTCACTTCCTGTTCTATTTGACATGCTCTCACTTTGGGTCACAGTTCTCTTGTACCCTGGCCCTGTCTGGGCCTGCTTTCTTGCTTTCTGTTGTCTGGGCCTCGAGTAGAGCAGATGGTCATAGCCCCACAGTTGCAGGAGGGGCAGCAGCCCAGTTATTTCCAAGGGATGCTTGGAGAAGGGGAGGACTGAAAGCCATGCTGGGGTGGAACTCCTGGCTCTGCTGTTAATTCTGGGCTGGTGGGAGGCAGTAGCATCCTCTGTGAGAGGGGGAGCAGGAGGGGAGGAAAATGGGCCAGCTAGGACTAGGAAGAATGAAGGGGATGGAGGTCTGGGTCCAGGCTGAAGAGAATTTGACAGGTGAGAAGGTGAGAGGAGTGGTGAGATTGTGGAGCCGCCGTGCACAGGGTGGGGGTGCAGAAGATGGTGCAGGAGGTGATGGGTCACTGTGGGTGGGGGGTGGGAGATAGCAAGTGAGTGGGGAGGTCAGAGATGAGGCCAGAGGCTGCTTGGGTTGCATCAGGGGGGCCTGGTAGCTCCCTGGTAGGAGCTGAGTTTTATACCAAAGACAGTGGGGACTTCTGGAGGGTTGTCATTGAAGGTCGTTTCCCAGTACGCACTGTGGCAGTGTCCTGTCCCTTCCTGACCTGCCTGCTTGGGCTGCACGGGCTGTGCCCTTCCCAGTGCTTATACTGAGAGGCCTGGGGCCTCCTGGGCTGCCCTCGCTTCCTTCTCCCAGTGGCCCCCCTGTCTCAGTTTGTTTGTGCAACTGGTGCTTTCCAGGCCCTGTGTGTTCATGAATTTGTTCCTAATCTCAGTGTTGTTAGCTGGCTTACTGGAACAGCTCCCGGGAGCCCCGACGTGGCCAGGTGCCATGGCGGCCAGGCGGCCAGGCGGTCCAGCCGTGGGGTGTAGCCAAGGCTTCGCTGTGGCGGGAGTTGGGGTTGTGAGCATGTGAGGAGGGTAACAGAGTGGGCCTGGCACTGCAGGCACTGGCTGCCTGGATTTTTTTTTTTAACACATGAGGAATGCTTAATAGTGTACTTGGAGGGGCAGCAGAGTTTGGTAGAAAGGGATAGGTTTTGGAATCAGAAGACAGTGGCTCAAACCCTATACCTACTACTTGCTGGCTGAGTAACCCCGGTAAGGCCTTAACTTTTTAGAGCTTCAGTTCCTGCATCTGTGTGGTGTGGAGAATGACAGTACCCACCACAAGGCTCTTACCTGGGTCAGGTGAGCTACTGTGTGGGCAAGGCTTCCCGTGCTATAAGTGACTGTGCCTTTGCTACCAAGGACCATTATCGCAGAGTGTGCTGTGAACAAGATTTGTTTCCCAGCAGCTCATGTTGTGTGCTAGTCCAGTGAACCAACAGTTCAAGTACAAACTAATGATTATGGAGAAGAGTATGTGAGAACGACAAAGCAGGGGCCTATTTATGCTTGCACGGCGCTGACAAATCACTTGGCAACTTAAGTTTGGTCCTCATTTTAATATGAAATTATTAACTGAGCTTGGGTGTTAGTAAAACACAGGATGATGGAACACATGTATACTTGGGGGCATTCCCAGCCTTTATCAGCTGTTAAGGAAGACATAAATTGGATGAAGGCAAGAGTCTTGTCTTTAAATGACTCAGGGTGGATATTTGTATAATGTGTGAGTGAAGTGCTATAACTGATTTTAAAAAATAAACAATTGATCCATTCTGGAATTGTGGTGTCGTCATACAACTTAGTGAATATAGTAAACACTGTTGAATTGTACGCTTCAAAATGGTAAATTTTATGGTATGTGAATTATATCAGTTTTAAAAATAAAAAATAACTAAAGCAATAACATTACTAAAGTTTAGAGTAAAAAAGTTACCCATCCTTTTACCAATTCAAAAAGTATGATTTGGATGTACTCTCTTCTGACCCTTTCCTGGTGTATCCATAGTGTTGTGTTAACATGAAAGGAACTGCCTTTCTCATTTAACACGTTATCCTCGGCATTTTTCCGTGTTGTTACGTAATGTTCACTTAAAATGGCAATTTAATACCTCATTCTGTAACTGGTGCATAAGTTACTTAACTATTCCGTTTTTCATGTCTTGGGTTATTTTTTTAGGAGAAATTTCTAGATGGTAGATTTTGTCAATAAAGGGTCCGATGGAAGTGATGCCTGCCTGAGTGTGGTTGGTAGGGTAGGAATACAGGTGTGATAATTTATAGTTTTAGTTCCACCTAAAATGTCATCTGTGTGCTTGAGTGTGATATTGTTATGTTACAGACTTATGTGCTTATGATTTTATAATAAAAGATTTTGTAGTAAAAGGGGGGGTTATTTGGGCTGGACCCTGGACATGAAAAGAAAGATAAGCCACAGACTGGATGAAAATATTTTTTAATCATATATCAGATAAAGTACTTGTGTGTGGAGTATTCAAAGAATTCCTACAACTTACTAGTAAGAAAACAAACACCCCATTAGAAAATGGACAGGCCTGGCCTGGGAGCTCGGCTGGTTGGAGCGGCGTCTGATGGGCCAAGGTCTCAGGTTCCGCTCCCAGTGAGGGCACACGCGACAGGGAACACACAAATGACAAAAGAGCGGGGCCACACATCCATGTCTCTCTCTCTCAAGTCAGTAAGTTAAAAAATTTAGAGAAGGACAAAAGATTCAGACATTTCACCAGAGAGATAGAAAGATGGCAAATAAGCCATGAAAATATGCTCGACATCTCTACTCTTAGGGAAGCACAAGTCTAAGCCTCAGTGAAATAACTTTTCACAGCCATTAGAATGATTAAAATGGAGGTTGTGGAGGAACTCTCACAGCCCGTTGATGGGAATTTAAAATGGTACAATCCCTTTAGAAAACAGTTTAATTTCTTAAAAAGTTATATGTATGAAGGGGGCCTTCAAAATGGAATTTATTTATAAAAATTTGTGTGTTTGTTCTTACATGTTTAAACTTCAGTCACCTTCAAGGTGCTCTCCATTTGATGCAGTACACCTATTGAGACTTTTTTTCACTGCTCAAAACGGTTTTTGAACTTGTCCATTGTGATGGCTTTTAGTGCTTCTGCTGTTTTTTGTTTTGCCTATTCCATATCAGCAAAATGTTTCCTTTTGAGGACTTGTTTCATCTGGGGAAACGAAAAAACCATCACTCAGGGTAAGATCGGGTGAATGGGGAGGGTGGGGCACAGGGGTCGTGCTGTTTTTGGTCCAAAACTGCTAACACTCAGTGAGGTGTGGGCAGGTGCATTCATAAATCACTCGTCATGAAATGGGAGCATTGAGATTCTTAAAAAAAAAAATTGTTGACTCTGAACACAGCCTCTCTCAATAACACCGCCAGCTGGTACGTGACATGGATGGGTTCCGAGAACACTCACCTCTCAGGGGAAGCCTGTGCTACGAGGGACTGGTCCTCCAGAGGGTAATGCCAGGGTTTTTGTGGGTCCCCTCTCATACACCTATCATGCAGTTTGACCATTGCTGAGGCAAGCCCCCTCTGGGATTATAACAAATGTCCCACAAATAATGAGAATTCCCAGTCTGGCTGGTGGAAACAGACCCTACGGGAGCCTTGGGTACTGTTAACCCTAGTTGTTTGGGGTTGTTCTTTTTCTGGATTTGGGAGTTTTCCCAGCAGTATGTTCTGACCAGTTCTCAGCTGAATAGGTGAGACGGACCCTCTGCAGGTCTTCAAGTGTTCTTTCTTTGGGTCGCCTTCTCCTCTCCAGGGCTCTCTCCTGCAGACTCGAGCTGCTTTGGTCTTCCTGGACTCTTAGCTCTGTCTCCTCCACGCAGGGTCGTCTGGCCATTCCCTCCCCTGCTCTGTGGCCTGGAAACTCTTCATGCAGGAAACTGCGACAGTCGTAGGAATCCCTGCCCCTCACTGCCTGATGTGCAGTACCTGAACAACCATCGCTTTGTAAATCTTGTCATTTTTTTGTTGTTTCACATCGGGATGTAAAATTGGCCCCTGTTTAGGAAGAGATGTCAAGGATGACATCATGATTTACGGTTTCAGCACCCTCAAGTTTAGAGTTGTTTCCTAGGATGGGGCAGACTATGGGGGGAGCAGGTTTGGGGGTGGTGGTAGTCATGGGGAAGTCATGCTGAGTTCAGGGAGCTCCTTGGAAACTGGAATGTCAGAGAGGCCGTTGGGTATGGGAGTCTGGAGTCAGGGACAGGTCTGGGCAGGGGATACATTTTTGTGTTCACGTCTATTATGGATGAGCCCCCCTGAGGGAGTATACCTAGAATGTTGTATTTATCAGGTGTGTTTCTTCTCTACTTTTTGATCCTTCGGTGTCTGGGACCTTGCCGACACTGGAGAATTGGGTTTACTAATCCATGGAGATAGCAAGCACCTAACCTGGAAGCACGCCTTTCATATGCACATCAGCCAGTTCAGAGGGAGCCCACACTCAATGGGTGCCTTCGTTATCTAGCAGTTATGCTCTGGGACACTACCCACCTGCCCTAACTACCCCAGGGCCAGGTGCCAGACAACTAGGGGCATGCCCTGTGCTCCCAGGAGGACTGCAGTTATTCAAACTGGTCAATCCCAGGCTTGCTTATTCTGCCTCACCCCTTCTCTCCCTTGGAATCCACAATAAAAGCTCTTGCCCACATTTTCCCCACCCTCCCTGTGCTCCGTGCCAACGCTGGTGCTTCCCTGTGTGGTCCTGCATGGCATGCCAAGCCTCCTGCTTTTGGGGAACTGTGCGTAAAACTCTTCCTTTGTGACTATCATTTCTATGTCTGTCTGACCACATCTGATTAAAACGAATGCTACGTACCCTTACAACACGTACAGAAGTGCCAGCTCTGGCTAAGTGGAGTACACGCATTTCCTACCTCATTAAACCTTCACAGCAATCCCGTCAGGTAGGTGCACATCTTCCTTTCATAGACGAGGAGACTGAAGTGGACAGAGGTCACGTAACTTGTCCAGTGACAGCAGCTTCTGATTGGTGTAGTTGGGAAATAGACGGAGGCAGACTGGTGCTGGCCCTGTGTTCCTAACCACATGTGGCCAGTGGAGAGGCAGGACACACCCCAGGAGGGGGAGGAAATTTGTGGCCAGACTCCTTGAAACCATTTAGAAACTACAATCTGTTTTGCCCCTGCAAGATATGATGAGTTTTCCTTTGTTGCCGAAATGACAACTTAAAGCAAAGAATGACCCATCAGAAAAGAGACCTTTGAGGCAGTCCTGGACTGAGTTCTTGGGATGAGGGGAGTTACAGGTCCATTTTCATGATGAAAACACACATGTGCATCATAGCACCCTGCGGAATCAGGGAGGAAATGCTGGGTTCCTCTCTCTGCACTGAAGTCTGCATGGCAGAATCTTGTACACTGAAAACTGAAAAATCAGCTGAACTTTTCTATTCCCAGAAGACATTGAAGAAGGGATGATTTAAAAAAATTCTCCCCCCATAGTATAATTGACATAGTATTATATCAATATGAAAGTTCAATATATATCGACAAAATATTTATTAGTTTTAAGGAATTTGGAAAATACTGAAAAACCCACAAAGAAGAAAAATACTCATGTAATTTCACAGTCCAGAGATACCACTGTTAATATTTCAATGTATTTCCTTTGGATCTTGAGTTTTGTTTTTTTTTAAACAACAGAAATTTATTTTCTCATGGTTTTGGAGGCTATAGAGCGCAGGTCAAAGTTCCAAGGTCTCGGGCGGATTCAGTCTTTGGTGGGAGCCCTCTGCCCGGCTTGCAGGTGGCCCGCTTCTCACTGTGTGGCCTTTCCCTGGCGCTTAATGCACAGAGACAGGGAGCGAGAGGGGGAGGGGGAGGGAACCCTCTAGCTCTCTGGCGTCTCTTCCTGCAAGGATGCTAATCCTATCATCTCAGGGCCCCACTCTTAGGACCTCATTTAACCTCCATTACCTTCTTACAGGTGCTGTCTCCAAGTGCAGAAACATTGGGGGGTTGGTTTTCAACATAGGAATTTGGCGGAGTTGGGGCACATTCAACTTATAACACTAAGTATAGGAATTGCCTACTTTCATCCCATAACTAGATTAGGGTCTCCTATTGCATGCTTCTATGCCACCAGGGATATATCTCTTCTTTATAACTTATCATACTTGAAATGATTCAATAAATGTCTATATTCTCTATGAGAGCATAAGAACCTGAGGATAGGGACTTTGTATTGCTCACTGTCATAACCATAACAGTCCTTTTATGTGGGCCTCTAATTGATGCTCAATAAATATTTAAGTGAGTATTTCATTCCATAAATAAGTTGGTTAACTTTTTAAAGAAGAGAATTAAGATTTTAATATATAACTTTTACCCACCTTCAAGAAGTTCTTCTTGACCATTTCCATTAGAAAAAAGAACAAAGGAGAGCAACTCACACTGTTCTGGATCTAGAGTGGATTTTCTTTCATGAATCATACCATTCATGATATATGAATTTTGTGCTACTTGCTGAGAATACTGAAGTTCCAAAGAAAAAAGCCAAATGGGAAGCTAAATGTTGCCTTATTACGAGTTGGGAAAGCCAGTAAGAAATCTCTTAGCCTCCATTTCTACTTTACCCTCACTCCACCGACCGACCAAGCCTGAACTCTGGCTAGCACAGTCGGCTCTGAGGCTTGGACGTGGCAGCCTGATGGGTTACGCTGTTTCCTCTTCGCCGAGTTTCCGCTGGTTTCCATGCATGTAGATGACACCATATACACAGGGTCCACTGAGTAAATGAAAGCTGAATTTCAAGGAGGTTAGGTAACTTTCCCAAAGTTACACTGTGTATTGACTGGTAGAACAAAGACTTGAAACCCTATTTGTCTGATTCACTGCTAGAGGCAGGGTCTTGAATCTTTGACTAGAAGAATTAATCAAAGATCCTTCTCTGCTTTGGGATCTGTCTGTTACCTTTCAGTGACTCATTCTTCCTGTGTTGTGTCGGGTATGTGTGTATGTATGTCTGACTGTCCCTTTTCTCCCTGTCCACACTCTCCACTAACCCACTCTGGGGATATTGCCCAATTCTGAACTTAGTGCTTCAGTCCGGCTTTGGTAATTCTGCCAGAGTTGGGGGCTGAGACCCCTGCTCTTGGGGATTAGACATGAGTGAAGACTTGCCCTCCTTAGGCCTTTGCTCCATCCCTCCCAATCAATAACTAATCAGCAGTGAGTTGATCTTATTAGCTAGTTTCTGCCACCCTCCCAAACCCCAAACCAAACTGGCTAATGAGAATGCTTTTAATTAATGTAAGGCAGATTAAAACCCATTACAGCAAGGTTATTGGTAATGAGATAATCATAAGGCAAGTTATTGAGTTGGGAGTGGAAATGAAGTTGGAGGAGGGACCAGGAGACGTGCCAGCTGTTCCTGCCATCTTTTGTCAGGGACAGAAGGGGGTGTGTGGGGCCTCTGCCGTGAGGATGCATTACAGTGACACACCCACACCAGCCCATGAAACCAGGTGCTGGGCGGAGGCAGGAATCAAGTTCAGAGAACAAATGGGTGGCCAGTATTAGTGCAGTAGCAGAAGCGGGGAGAACTTTGGGGACGAGAACCTGATGTCTTTAGAATAGGGCTCTGTAGCTATTTGCATTTGGTATGCACGGATGCTTTGCATTTTAGATGACAAAGCTTGAAATTAGCTATTATTTCTGTCTGTTAGATTGTGGTCCAGACTTGTTAGACTGAACAAAGTGTGGGGAGTAGATGGGCACAAAGTCGTTTTTTAATTTTCATTTTTCAAGGAAGATTGACTTTTCCCCCCTCTGTCACTTTCCATTCATTTAGTGGGCACTGACTGTATGCTGGGCCCTATGCGAAGCTCTTTTTTATGCATTGCTTTATTTGATCAACACAGTTATCATTTTTCTCTTCCTTTTACTGATGAGAAAACTGAGGCTCCGATGTTTAGTAACTTATCCTTGGCTATGTGACAAGTCAGTAGCAAAGCGGGATTTGAACCCAGATCTTTTTGATTTCATAGCCAGCGCTATTAATCATTATACTTTATGATACCTTATTGTACTCAAGACCAGCTACAACGTGCATTAGACTTTTAAGTTGCCTATACTTGATTCAACTTCCACAGTCACCCTGGCCCATCTGGTGACCTCTCCAGCCCGTGTTGTTCCTGGGCGTGCTGGGCCTACCTTTACTGCCTGCCATTGGTGATTCTGGTTTCATGGGTGCGTGTCTACCTCTCGGTCTGCATTGTACGCTCCTGGCCTGTGAGGGCCATGGTCATATGTCTTTGTATCCTCATGATGCTTGTATGTAGAGAAATTCAGTGGATGCCTGTTTCTGGCACATGGTTGAGCACACCAGTGATCTGCCATTTACTGGCTCTGGGACCTTGGGAACATCACGGAACTTCTCTGAGATAATTTATTCATCCCTAAAGATACATATTGAGATCGCTTTACAGAGATATTTAAAAACAATAACAACCCCCCCCCCCCATATTTGAGTGTTTACTATAGGCCAGAAATAGTGCTTAGAATAGAATACCAAACAAATGGTTATTCAAGTGCTGGCGAGGATGTAGAGAAAAGAGAACCCTCATGAACTGTTGCCGGTTGAAGTAAATTGGTACAGCCACTATGGAAACAGTATGGGGTTGCCTCAAATAATTAAAAATAGAACTACCGTATGATCCAACAATTTTACTTCTGGGTAATTATCTGAAGAAAATTAAAATTCTAATTTGAAAAGATGTATACACCCCCATGTCCATTGCAACATTATTTGTAATAGGCAAGATGTGGAAATAACCTAAGTGTCTATTGATGGATAAATGTGTAAGGAAATTATGGTACATATTCACAGTGGAATATTACTCAGCCATAAAAAGAATGACATCTTGCCATTTGCAACAACATGGGTGGCCCTTGAGACATTATCATAAGTGAAATAAAACAGACGGAGAGAAAAATACTATATGGTCTCTCTGTGTGTAGGATCTAACAAAACAAAATAAAACAAAACCAAGCCTTCGTGGCGGGGGGTGGGTGGGTTGGAAGGTGACAGGATAGAACAAAAAAGAAAAAGCACTCATGGCTATGGGCAGCAGTGTGGTGCCTGTGGGGAGAGGGGCTGGTTGGAGGTGGAAGGGGGCATAAGGAGGATAAATAGTAAGGGAAAAAATACATAAATAGTTTTTTAAATAGTAAAAAGCTATTTAAAAAAACCAAGCTCATGTATATAGAGAACAGATTGGTGATTGTAAGAGGCAGGAGCAGGGTGGGTTGGGAGAAACGGGTGAACTTCTTTTTAGTTTAAATGAATAATAATTTAAAAAAATGGTGATTTATTATACCGGTTACTAATTTATAAACCTGAGCTGTCCAATATGGTGGCCACTAGCCACATGTGGTGATTTTAATTTAAATTATTTAAAATTAAATAAAACAAAAAAATTCAGCCCCTCAGTTGCCCTGGCCCCATTTCGAGTGCTCTGCAGCCACGTGCAGCCATGGAGCTGGGAGCCGCATATTGGACAGCACACGTGTGGAGCGTCAGCCTCGCTGCGGAAAGTGCTGCTGAACGGAACTGCCATAAACTGACTTCCATTTACCTGCATGTCCCTCCTGGCGCTTATGTCTGTGATGCTCAGAGAGGTGTGCGGTCTGAAGGCCCAGGTTCAAGGGAGTGCGCAGTTGGGAGGTCCTGGAAGCTCTGCCTTTCACTGAGCGCACTTGCGTGGCCAGGGGAAAGGATCCTGGGTTGGAGAGAATGCCTGTGTATACATTCCCTGCTCCTAGCAGGCTTAGCCCCCGAAGGTACCGAGTTAAGTGATGCTGAAAGGGGGGTTTGCACTAAGCCAGTAGTTTCTGGAAATTCAGAGTGGGGCCTGCCTTTCGACCCCAAAGGACAGTGAAGCTGCAGGAGCTGGAGCTGGAAAGGGACCCTGGAGATCACAGCACCTGCTCTGTAATTGAGCATTGCGTCTTTTGGCCTTAAAAGAACATCTTAATATTCTGGCGAGTGGCAGTGTGTGTGTGTGTTTATTTAGAAGCTGGTTGAAGGTGACTTTGGGGCCTCTTCCGTTGAAATACGGGTGCCATTTGCAGTAGCTGCTGACTCATTTTCATGGAGGATGGTTTTGTGAGTGTGTGACCCGTAGTCGTGATCAATTAAATTATGACACACGGATGATGGTTTTGTGAGTGTGTGACCTGTAGTCATCATCGAGCTACATTATGACACACACAGGGCTTGCCCTGAGGCACACCGAGTGCACTGGGACACACGTGATTCGCCCTGACGGCCGATGTGCCGAGTACCTGGTGAGTCAGGAGTAGACTGGCCTTGCTGGGCTTGTGTGCCCAGAGAGGGTCCACACAGAGCATTACCCAGGCAGTGTCCTGAAGGTGACCGTCACTTTGTGCCAAGAGTCACCCTACCTAGGCCTGTCTTATGCCCCAGGTGAGAGACAGCAGAGCCCTTGCTCTGTTCCCTGGTGGGAGGGCGTGGCAGGGTGAGGCTGACACCCCCGAGGGCTGCCGGCGGCAGACAAATGCAGGTGTGCGTCCGGTTTGGACAAAACGGTGGGGTGGGTCTTTAACATGCACGCACATGCATGCACACACATGTGTACATATATACACACATCCACACGCAAACACATATAGACGCATGCCGTCATGTTCTCTCTTTCTGAAATGCCCTCCCCTTTTACCCGAATCTATTCAACTTCAGGGGCTAACCTTGTCTATCAGTCAGAGTCCAGTCATGCCAGTAATGGAACAGTGAAAATTTAATACAAAGGTAGTGCACTTCTAAAAGGAGTAAAAGAAGATTCTAAGGGTACAGAAGTAGCACAAAGCAGCTGGGCCGAGGGGTAGTGAGCAAGGACGGAGCCGAGGACTCAGCCGTGTGCTTCCCACCTGCAAGGCTGAGTGAGGTGCGGGCTTCCCCAGGGGCGAGGAGATGTGGTGGAAGGCGTGGCCTGCCAGGTGGCAGTGAAATTGGTAGGATTTGGAGCTGTCGTGTAGGAGTGGCCTCCTGGGTAGTCAGAACACCGACTGGGGGGTGTGGATCTGAGTTGATCCGTAGGAGGGGCCCACCAGGTGGTGGAACAATTTAGTGAGGGTGGGCTGATCTCTGAGGGCCACTGAAGTGGGCACACCCAAGCCACTGACCTGCTCGCTGCTGTGCTGAAAACAGCACATTGGGACCAGAAAGGGAGACTCTTCGCTCTGTCGTGGCCTCGCAGGGTCCCTTCAGAGCTCCTGTTGACAAAGCCTAACAGCCAGCCATGTGACAGAGGAGAAATGACATAGGCTCCAGCTCCGGCATCACGACACAGGGCAAAGGGGTGGATTCAGAGCCGAGAGGCCGTGTGTGCGTGAGTGGCACAGACCCCGCCTCCCTTCCCGGGGGCCAAGCCTTTTCTCTGACTCCAGCCCTCTTGTGCCTTCCATCCGTGCTGCTCATGGATCCTACTGCCGAGTGCCACCCTCTGCTTGTGAGTGGCCTTGTCAGGTCTCTCTGTGCGATAGAGGGCACAGGACTCAGCCTGCCACTGGTCCTCAGGGAATGCAGGGGGGTGTATCTTTACTGGGGGAGCAGGACTGTTTCCCAGTCCTCTGCTTCCATTTGGCATTGACCCTGCAACAGCGTGGAGTGGGGGCTGAGCGTACCTCCTTGGCAGGGAGACGATGGGCTGCTGAGTGGTCAGGGCAGCCTCACTGGGGTGTCTGGCCAGACCTGGGCTCTGGTCACACTGTACATTAGGACTAATGGACTGTGGAGGCCTTTCTGGCCGCCTCATCTTCTGCTGATGATTGTGATCCTCTCCTCGGCTGGGTTGGAATCAGGGGACAATTATTTGAGCTGCAAAAAGTCATTTGTTCATTACAGCCTTGATCCTTGTGTTGTGAGGATATGCTTGGTTCCCTGTCTGAGTGTATTAACCTTCTTACTTCCTTAGGATGCGGGCTTGAGCGTGGCCTTGGCTAGCATGGTGCTACTGACCTTCTGTCATCTGACACTGGCCTGCTCAGTCCTCAGCTCTAGATTCTTTTGCTTTAACCCTTGGTGACCCGAGACCGGGTGAGGGTTAAAAAAAAAAGAATCTAGAACTGAGATTGAACATGCTAATTGATGTTCTTAGGTGAGAGAGAGAGGAAGGGAGACAGAGAGAGAAAAACATCCATGTGAGAGAGAAACATCAACTGGTTGCCCCTTGTGCAGGACCTGACCGGGGATCGGACCTGCAGCCTTTTTTGGTGTATGGATGACACTCCAACCAACTGAACCACTTGGCCAGGGCCAGTTCCAAACTCTTCAGACCCACCCCCCACAACCCTTTGGTTCACCTAGGGTGCACTGTCTTAACTCTTAGAATTAATTCTCCTCTCCCCATACCCTTCCTTCTGGGAAAAGAGGCGGTCCCTACGGGCTCGGATCAGGCACCTGCATGGGGCGGAGGACCCTTCCCAGGAGCCCGAGGCTATGTGAACACGGGGCTCTCTGAGAGCGCACCGTGGCGGGAGGCGGAGGTGTCCAGTACAGCCAGCAGTGGATGGGCGCCCAGGGAACTAAGGACACCTGTCCGTGCCTGGACTTGGGGACACTTGCCCTGCTGTGCCGGGACGGGGCAGACAGGCTTCCTGGCTGCTGGGACAAGGCTGTTCGGGGCTGTCGTGTTTTCTTCTTAGTTTCTAGAGTGACAGTTTTCTGTGCAGTTCACTTGTCAACTAATTATATAGGAGTTTTGAACATTTCTTTCATGTGTGTTACCAACTGTTACTTAACTCTTCATGTGGTTTTTTGCCTCCAGTATGCACTTAATCATGTCAGCATTTTTCATAGCACTCAGGAGAGGCTGAGTCCATCACAGACGTTCACCCTCTCTTGGGTGACGTCGTGGGTGGAAGAGGTACCAGGTCCCCACAGCTCCCTGGACCCTCTGTCTTCTCTGTGTGCTCATGGCCCCATCTTCCTTCAGAAGTTGAGCTCCAGGAAGGCCGGGCCTGCAGAATTCCAGGACCCTCAGCTGAGCTGCGGTGATGTCGGGGGATGCAGAGCCTGGAGGCAGAGGGGCCTCCTCTAGCTCTGGAAGGACAGGTGGGCACCTGGTCACAATTTAAGGCTGCCTTGTCCCTGACAACGTGCTAGCCTCCTGCTCCATGTGCTGGAAAACTTTTTGCTCCAGTTAATATGAGACCACTGCAAAAGTCTGCTAAGTTAAAGAGCCCTAGGGTTGGAGTATTTTGTAGGCCCCCTTCCTGAGTATTTTGTTTTTGATATTTATCAGCTATTTCTTTATAAGCAAACCATCTGAGTTCCTTATCTTCAAAGACACCAACACCTGCCTCCCGAGCTCTTGTAGGAATGAAAAGAAATGACCTATGTGACCATATTTTATAATTGTAGGCCTCCAAACAGATAGTAATGTTAGTGTGTCTGAGGGCTGGGTGGCAAATGCATTAACTCGATGTACCCTTGAATGAATCATAAGTCTATTAGATTTGGTTCAAAGCCTTGAACAAACACTCATTTCTGAGGGACTGGAACCCAGACCAGGTAAATGTGATGGAAAGAAAATCAGGAACACCTGGCACGTGAGAAGGTGAATGAAGGAGTGTGTGTGTGTGTGTGTACTGGGGTGGGGTGGGGGCATAAATCAGGGTCTTCCCCTGCTCTTGTGCAGCAGGGACAGGGGAACAGTGTCCACTGGGCAGTGTGCACTCACACCTCTCTGGTCCCGGCCTGTCTCCCTGCAGGTGCACCTCCGTTCGGCCAGGCGTCTCTGTGAACTCTGCTGCGCCAACCGAGGCACCTTCATCAAGGTGGGCCAGCACCTGGCGGCGCTGGAGTACCTGCTGCCCCAGGAGTACACCAGCACGCTGAAGGTGCTGCACAGCCAGGCCCCGCAGAGCAGCATGCAAGAGGTCCGCCAGGTCATCCGCGAGGACCTGGGCAAAGAGGTACCAGCCTCTGCTGGGAGCGTGGGCCCCAGGACAGTGTACTTCTGAAAAGGATGCAGCAGAGTTGTCTCTGACAGGGGCTGGGGACCCGCCACTGCTGTGGAGCCACACTTCACGCAGCTTCCAGTGGTCAGATCCGAGAGGTTAGAAGGAACCTCCGTGTCCTTCAGTAAGAAAGATTAGTTGAATCATATGAGAGAGTTGATATTCTACTCTTTTTGACCTGCAACCTAGTATGATTCATATGGTTCAACCTAGTAATATCTATGGACTGTGGAGGGTTTCCCGTGTGCTGCCAGCTGTGCTGTGCTCCCTGTGTTATCTCACTTAATCCTCATGCAAACACATGTGGTAGGTGCTGTTATTAACCCCATTTTGCTGACAAGGGTGAAGGCTTAGGTGCTAAGGTAACATGTCAACGGGCACGTTAGTAAGTGATTCCAGCACTCTGCTCTATGATCCTATCAGTAAACTATCCAGATCCGTGCACTGGCTTTTCCAGATCTCTGGCAGGCAGTCACCAGCCTCTGCTTGATTACCTCCAGTGACAGGAAGCTTATTCTCTCATCAGCTGCCTGAGGTGGTATCCTCTTCTTTCGTTAGTCATCTCTAATTATAAAAGTGCTTCCTCCCAAGGGCTAAAACCATCCTCTTCAAATGTCACTTTTCTGATCTTTATTCTGACATGTAGAGCAATGGAGAAAGGGGAGAAGGGCCCTTCTGTCCACAGTGCTGGTTATATGACTTTGGACTCATGCTAGTGACCTGCAGGATGTGTAGACCCTAAACTGGGCACAGACCCTCGGGGACCTGTTCTGTTCATCTTGCTTCTGAGGACAGGGAGGGGCTTGAGCATCTGTCTGCAGGTTGCTGAGCTGTGGGTCAGGCTCAAGCCTATGAATTTTGTGCTATAATTTGAGGGTACTTTAAAGATCTATAATGTACTAAAAACAATTTCTCTCTCCCCTCACCTATTATTCTATTTGACATTCTCCTCTTTGATAGAGAATCTTCTGGGTCTTCTAGAATTTTTCCTGAGCAAAATAATCCTTAAAGTCAAGCCTCAACCAGCTAATACCTTCCCCAAGATTAGTTTACAACCTTTGATGCCTCCCATTTGCTCTCTAATAAAATCCTTAGCCAGGCTTTCGAGGTCTACCCCGTCCCTTCAAGTTGCCTGTCTGTTTCATGACCATATCTGGGTGGGGCACAGGGGCTCCAGAGTTTGGGCTCTGAAGCCAGGGGCGTGGACTGTGCACACGTTATTTATCTGGTTCCTCACTTTCCTCACCTATAAAATGGGCATGGCGTCCACCTCGCAGGGGTGCTGTGAGGGGAGAAGAGATCATGAATATAAAGCACTTTCCTGCTGTCCCTGACCTGGGGTCGGTGCTCAGCCAATACTGGCTGCTGCTCAGATTCGCTCTGTGCCCTCAGTGCCTAGCCTGTGACCTTCTGTCTGCCTGGACTGTCTTCACCCCGCTCTCTCCCTGCCATGTGGTTTCTTGTGTTTGTAGACCATTCCTGCCTCCATCCCTCCACCAAACGCCAGGCCCAGTGCTGGGTGTCCCGGCAAAAGCCCAGCTCTCCTGTGGAATCTTCTGTGACCCTGTGCACAACTTTGCTTCCTCTGCTTGTGCATCTTGTGGCTTGGTTAGTTACCCTTAGGTGCTTTCATTGCCAGTTTTAAAGTCCTTGGGGAGGAAGACCGTGATGGTCCTTTTTCCCTGTGTCCACAGCAACAGACCAGTATCTGATATAGAGTAGGTGCCAGTGATTGTTCAGTGAACTCATGGACACATGAGTGACAATTTCCTTAGCCTACTCAGGGCAGGGTGGAGAGTAGGGGCAGAGGTTTCATGAAGGCCGGTGTTCCATTCCTCTGATCTGCATGGAGCTGTTCCTGGCTCTTTGTCCCCTAAAGTAGAGCCAGTACCAGGTGCCTAGCATGAAGCCAACGGTGTCCCACTGGCCTGGAGGGGGCCTGGATCACACAGGGTCGGGGAGCATAGAAACCTCCATGGGCTCCCTTCCCGCTGAGGAACATCTCCTCCAAAATGGGGGGGATTGAGTGAAAGTGAAACCTGATTTAGCGCTGGAGTCAGGAGCAGGCTGCAAGCTGGGAGGAGCAGACTGAGGATGGAGGGACCCCAGGCAGAGGGGCCAGGATTGGCACAGTGGGGGCCCACCCATGGCTTTGCCTCTCCCCAAGACTATTGGCCTTTTGCTTCCTATAGTACAAGATTCACCCCTAAATTAAAACTAAATAAATCACTATAATAACAGTGTGAAGTGCATCATTGCTGGCATGTGGCAGCTCAGTGGGGGCGGCTGCAAGGGGGAAAAGCCCGCAGATTAACCCTTGGAGGCTGACTTGTCTGTGGAGAGCAGGTCAGTGGCTCTCTGTAAGTCGGGGGGGGGGCGAGACGAGAAGTTTGGGGTATCAACAGTCATGGTGGGCCCACCCAGCTGGCCAAAGCATGTTTGGGGTTGGAAGCTTTCATCTGCATCTTCAGGGCATCTTCTCCAGGTCCCCCGGCCAAGTAGTCCTGAGCATGGTGGCCGGTGGCTCCTGCCCCACAGGCCCTCTTGAACCTTCTGAGAAAGAGAGGCCAGTGTCAAGGTCACGGTTCTGTGGGGGTGTCCCTTACAGCTGGGAAGCTCAGAAACCTCTGGTTTCTTACCCCGGCCCCCACAGGCACACAGTCGAAGTCTTCCCTCCCCATTCCTCCTCCTCCTCCCTCCTGGGAAGATGGCATTTGTTCCCTGGTGACACACTTTCTCAATCTGTGGGTGGAGGGAGGGGAAAGGGGCTGTGCGGGGAGCAGGGTGGGTGGGGATGGGGGCGGAGGGCGGGGGAAAGTCACTCACTGTGCACTTTCCTCCTCTTCCAGTCCCCGCTTTGACACTGCTCAGGGAGCAGCTCTCCTCCCAGGAAGCTCTTTGAGTGGCTCCATGCATCTTGGGCTCCATGACTGCCCATGCTCCCTCAGGGGAGCTCCGTTTGGTCCCTGGTTTCAGGAGTGTGGTTAAAGGAAGCCAGTGTTGCACCATCTTCCTTCTAGGTCCATGTCCTTGGATGAGCTTGGAGGTCACCTGGAACTCAATGACTGCGCGGCCGCCCGAAATCTCAGCCTGACAAGAGGGGAGGGAGCTAGACAGGAGTTCGAGGCTGGTCTGTTCCCGCCTGTGGTGGTTGATTACAGTTAGCAGAGGGCTTAGAGGGTCACTCCTGCTCTCGGACCAATCCCTGTCCCAGGCAGATAGGGCTGGCCCGAGACGTCCTGGTGTGGGCGTGGGTGATGAGAGCGAGGTGGCAGCTCTCTGGGCCCGTGGTTTATGTTGGGTTCTGGTGAGTCCCACCCCTGAACAACAGCCAGTCCATCAGTGTAGAGGTGAGGGCCAGTGAAGGGATACCACCCTGGCACAGGGATTGGCTTAGGCAGGAAGTGTGGGCGGGGAGCAGAAACTGCGTAACTCAGTGAGGGGAGTGTGAGATGTAGCACGACACCTCGGATCTTCTGACTCCCAGCCCAGTGCTCAGTCTTCTATGTAACAAAACTTCTGTTTGGCAGAAATCCTTTTGGAAATCAGTTTTCTGTGTTTGTATGCTGTGTCTTAGAAGTTTCTCAGCTAGTGTTCCCAGAAAGAATCTTACGTTTTTCCTTCCAATATGAATGTTAGGCCTAAGTTCTGAAGGACTGATTCTGGGAAGCAATTGGGAGCCCCAACTCTAGGAGATGGGGTCATTTCTGCGCTCTCAAAAGTGACCTGGATCTGCAGTGGGTTGGGGACGGTCTCAGGCTTGGTCCTCTGGCTGCCCCTGCGGCTGTGGGTCCTGATGCAGTGCTGACCTTGGCCAGCAGATGGCGCCTGAGCCTGAGAATCAGGGAGGGGTGTTTCAGACATGGCCCTTCCCTGCTGAGGGGAGCCCTGTCAGGTGGATGGGACTTAGGTTCTTCTACTCCTGGGCATGGTCCATACTGTGGAAAGAGTGAAGGCCGACACCTCTGCGCTCTGCATGGGACAGATGAGGCCTAAACCATGAGGCTGTTGGCCATCCTGGTCCCTAGGAGCACTTGGCTCTGATGGAGGGCCTGGTGGGTGGGGTTCTTCACAGTGACCACCTACCCATCCTTACACCTTCCTCATCTGGGTTAGGAGTCTTCTGAGGCTCCCTGCAGACTCTAATAGCCCTTGGTTCTTCCCTTCATCTTGGGTTTAACATCTTGCCCTTCATTCTTCCATTTCTTGTCTCTCTTTGTTACCCAAGCACCTGGTATTTAGTGAAAGGGGCACAGTGCTGGAAGCTGTGGGTGCAGCCAAGACCTCGTTCTGGCCCCTGTAGCCTGGGGCCATGGGAGGTGCACTCATCACTGGCTGTGTAATAGCTGGCTGTGTAAGTACCCAGGGAGCTTGCCGGTGAGAGAGGGAGGGGGTTGTGTGTGGAAGGGGGGTAGGAATGGGAGGAGGAGAGAGAGGTTACATTTGGGCGGATGGGAGCTTTCAGAAGCAGGGTCCCAAAGCTGAGTGAGACGGGGGGAGATGGAGGTTGGAGGAGAGGGTTACCGATGAATACGATGGGCTAAGCAAAGGTGGAAAGCATAAAGCACAGAGCGCATGGTGAATAGTCTGTTGACTGGAATTTGGCATTCTGGTTGGTGAGTAGTGGAGCTGAGGTTGCAAAGTTGGGGCTGAGGTCACATTATGAAGGGTCTTTAAATGTTTTTTTTATAACATGAGCCTGAGGGTGAGGAGAACTTGGAGAAGGATCTGAGCAAAGCAGGATGAAATGGGGCCAGATGTAGTAATATGGGAGGTGACGTCACCCTTATAGGTGGGGGAGGTGGAGGCAGGGAGGTTTGTGGTTTGGTGGGGAGCGTGGGGATGGCAGTTCCAGAGGGGTTTAGGAAGAGATGAGAGAATTGTTGGCTGCACTGGCACAGTCATCTTCGGTCACGGATACACACACACATCCCTCTTTCCTTCCTCCCTCCCCCACACATATAGAGTGTCCAATCTCATTGTCATATATTTTAGTAAATAATTCAGTTTTGTTATTCTGAAATATAGTTGGATCAGATAAGGTTCTTTCCAGCTTTGAAATTCTGTGAAAAACCTAAGGAAGTCAGGTCAGCTATTGGAGTGGACACAGAAATATCTTTGTTAGGGACACTGCTTATACCGGTGGTGGGATATCAAGATTCGACTCGTGTGCTCTGAAACATTTTTAACTAGTTGTTTACCACTGAGCCCCATGAGGTGGGGATCTAGACTTGACCTTGTTTTGTAACTTCCTGTAGTACCCAAGGATAGTCCTGGAAGTGGCAGTGCTCAGTGTTCTTGGTGAACCATTTGACCGGAGTGGCTATGAAAACGCAGAAGAGAACCATTGTGCATCAGATTAGAAAATGCACACCCCATTGTTCTGTATGCACCTGCAGGTGCAGGTGGAGACTGACGTTTCTGTCATGTTTCACTCAAGGTGTGAGCAAAAGTCTAGAAGAGACAAAAGGAAGATCTCTCAAGAACACCAATCATTTATCAAGCTTGGGGGGGTGACAGAAGAGATACTGTCAGTGTCAGGACTGGCAGGAGCAAAGGTGGGAGGTGGGGGGTGTGGCAGGAGACCACCTGGCCTGTGCAAAGGGTTTCTGGGGGTGGGAAGACGGGGAGGGGGCAGTGCAGAGACAAGAGCAGGGGCTTTTGTGGAGGCCTGGGGGGGGGCAGGGGACAGGGTGGTGGGCATAGATAATGAATGGCAAACTCTGCGAGCCTGCATGCAGGACCTCTGCTGGAAACCTTTGTGGGAACCAGGAAAAGGCACCCCGCTGGGCGTCCCTTCCTCCAGGCTGTGGTAGCGCTCCCAGGGCTGGATTTCATTCTGGGAGTCAGAGAAACAGAGCCAACGGGGTATGTGTGTGCACGTGGTAAGTGCAGAGAAGACTGATCGATGTTAAGGGATTGGCTCATGCACTTCCGAAGGCTGGCAAGTCAGAAATCTTCAGAGTGGCCATCAGAACGGAGACCCAGGAGAGTGTAGGTCGCAGTTCAAGTCCGAAGGCTGTTTGCTGCCAGAATTCCCTCTTGCTCTGGGGGTCTGTCTTGTTCTATTCAGGCCTTCAACTGATTGGATGAGGCCCACCCACATTATGGAGGGCAATCTGCTTTTCTCAAAATCCACAGATTTCAATGTAAACCTCGTCCCAAAACACTCTTGTAGAAACAGCAGAATAATCCAAGTTGATACATAAAATTAACCCTCATGGTTCCCCACATGGCCCTTGGTCAGGACTAGACATTTGTACCCTGGCCCTGGGTCCATGACATTCAAACTTCCTGTTGAGCCTTTGAGGTGGGCAGGAGCCAAACTGCCTGTTGGTTTATTAACTTTGTGACCTTGGGAATGTTTTTTATCTTCTGTCTCTCAGTTTCCTCATCTGTAAGATTGGGATACTAACAGTACCTGCCACATAGGCTAGTGGCAGGAATTAATGAACTATTGAATGCGGAGTACATACAGCATGCCTGGCACAGAGCAACTGGACAGCAAATATTAGCCATTATTTCTGTGTTATGTTGGGTGCTCTATCTGTGTGAGGAACTAAGGTTCTGAGAGACTGACAATAAATGGTAGAGTTGGATCTTTAACCAGGCTTTCTGAAACCTGGTACAGTTCTCTGTCCCAGATACTATTTTGCCAAAAGAATCCTCTTTTCCCCTCTCTGATCAGTCCCCAGCATTCCATCCAGTGGCCAGCCCCTTCCCTCCCACTGTTAGGAACCTCCCACGGGCTGCCTTGGGAGGAGCCTGCCCCCAGGCTTCTGGACTGCCTCTCCTCCTTCCCCATGATCCTCACTCTGCAGGACTGCTGGCAGCTCATCCGAGAAGTTTTGACACCTGTGGTTTCCAGCGGTCCATTAGCAGCACCTGCTGCTGACTCCATGGAGGAGGGGGTGGAGGAAAAGCCCGGGGGCCCAGGGTCACATGTTGGTGCCTGTGCTATGCTCAGGACCCACCCAGCCTTTCTCACCCGCCAGATGGCAGCTACATGTAGCTTTTCTTGTCCTGGGAGGAGCTGGGTGTGGAGTGCAGGCAGGGATGAACATGCCCTGGGTTGGACTAGGCTGGGGCAGTGCTTAGGGTAGAGGGGCGGCGGAGCCCCTCCTGCCCCCAGGGTCAGTGGGGTTCCCTGGCTGGCAGAAAACTTTCCCTCCTTGGTGGCACATGTCCCATGCCCTCATAGTCCTTGTTGCTTTCTTTCCAGTGCTGATCCAGCTGCTCCCGTCCTTCTCTTATTTAGGCTGGCTCACTCTTTCCCAGTCCCTGGTGGCTCCACTGGCCTGGGCTGAGGACTCCGTTGAGGGCTTCAGCCACCTGTAGGTTTGCTTCCTTTGATCTTCAGCGGGACCTTCGTTTGTCCTGGCGTCTGGTTTCTTTGTCTCCTCAGACAGTGCCCCAGAAGGCTATGGTGTGAGCATTCTGGGAATGGAACCAGAGGAGCTGGCGGCCACCACGCTGTGTGGGGGGAGGAATGGGGGGTGGGGGAGCCATTCCCCTCTCTCCTGACTCGACCTTATCCAGCCTTCCCAGCAGCTCTCAATAAAAAATACATTTATATTAAAAACATTATGAAGAATAAAAACACATTTTCCCCCAATAATGCCGAACATCAAAAGGAGATTTTTATCAATTATGAGAGAGCGATTTTGGCCATAGATGGTAATTTAGTGAGTGAGAGATGGATGGTCGGAAGCATTAATGTCGGCCAGGACGGATGGTGTGCCATTAGTCACTGAGGGAGAGGCTGGGGCGGCGTGGTGGCACTGGCTCGCCCTCTGCAGCCCGTTTGGCCCTGGCCTCCGCCCTGCAGCTGCCACCCTCCCCCCGGCCCTGGACCCTTCTCCCCGCCTTGCGGGGCTCCTGCTCCCATCTCTGAGTCACCTTCAGTCCAATCACTCTGCAGCTTCCAGGTGAATCCTCCCAGCTTGGAGCGCGTCCCTGCCGAGCCTGTGGAGTAGAGACCCTGGAGGGCGATTCCGGGCTGCTCCTTGTGCTTTGTAGCTGCAGGCCTTCTTCTTGTGCTTTGTAGCCGCAGGCCTTCTCCACGCCTCTCAGCTCCACCTCGGCGCCCCCCCCCTTGGCCACAGTGGGCTCCCCTCCCTAAACCTGCATGTGCCCCCAGGCCTGGCCTCTCCTTTCCTTCTCCACTCATCAGGCTCTTCCTCATGTTTTAAGCTCCGGATCTAACAACAACACACGCACCCTCTGAATGCTTGCCGGGTGTCAGACCCTGTTTAATAGTTTCAGGGGGATCAACACCTTACTAAAACCCTCTGAAACAGGCACTGTTACTTAATTGACAAATGGGAAACTAAGGCACAGTTTCTGGTGAAATTGTCTCTCTCGCCTCCTCACACGTGCCCCGTCAGGATTCCCGGCTCTCTTGTTTCCCCCGGGTGCTCTGCCCGCTGCCGCAGCTCTTGTGCGGTTCTCAGTGCTGCTTAGGTGTGTCACGCCCCCATTGCGAGTCCCCCATGGGTCCTCGTGTGGGCTCTGCACGTAGTGGATGTTAGTAAATGTGGCAGATTTGAACTGATGAGCTACTTTGAGTGCCCCTGTCCCTTTGCCACCTTCACTGACCTCCCAGCCATGTGGGACCGCATCCAGAGCACTTGGCTTGACCCACGGGTGGTCCTCTTGCTTCAGCCTTGTTCTCTGGACATCTCAGTGCTCAATTTGTGTCCTCAGGATGGCAGGTCTCCTCCCACTCTTCCCGGGGTTCCTTCAGAGCACTGCCTGTTGCACAGAAATTGCTCCATAAAGGACTGTTCTGTGCACCGAGACCTTCCATCGACCTCACAGTATGGCTTTCTGGGGCCTGGAGTCGACAGGGAGCCGGCTCTGCCTTGGTCTTGGTTCCACCTTTCCCTGGGACATTCTTGTAGGGGCCTGTGGAGGGCCGTGGAACGGCGTGTCTGGGGCTATCAGAACTCTGGGCTAAGGGCAGGGGCAGGGTCTGATTCTAGGAGCAGAAGGATCATTTCTGAGGCGTATGGCATAAAGGTCAATAAAATGGGCGTGGAGTTGGAGAGCTTTGCACCAACCCCAATGCTACTCTAACTGCATGATTTGTCCTTTCTGAGCCTCAGTCCCCTCACCTCTGTCTTAGATCCCGGCTCCTGGGGTCTGAGGCGTTATGGATGAGACGAGACAGATTCGCACGGACTACCGAGTCCTGTGGAGGAAAAGGGATGGCGCAGCTTCTCTCTCAGGAGGAGAAAAAGCCTTGGAGCGCCTCAGCCACCCTCTCAAGAGGAGAGCGTCTTGACCCTTGCCTTGATAGGCTTTTATTGGATTCAATTTGCACAGGAATACAGGGTGTATACGTAAAGCTCATCAGTCGTTGTCGGCAGAAATGATTAAACAATAGATAACATTCCAAGAACTCTGAGGGCTTATTCTGAGTCAGGGTCAGATAGTTGAAGGGCCATGAGACTTTGGGGAACAAACTCACTTCCTGCTAGACCCTTATCATTTAAATTGAGGATATTAGCAAAGTAGGTTTCATAGGATTTTATGCATTCTTTCTTAGGCTTGATTGCCCTAGGGAACCCGCCCTTTCCAGCACAGGGCCACACCCACCTCCAGCATTGTTTCAGGTTTAAGGCATAGTTTCAGGCTTAAGTCAGGCAGGGGAAGTAAGGCAGCCAAGAGATTAGGAGATTTCTTGCAGACAGAATGAGGACTCAGGCTATGTCAAAGACAAGGGGCGAGGGTCCATTACCTCCTTTTTTTATAGCCCACCAAGTCCTTCCATGAGGGCCCCTTCACAACCATGCCTGTCTTTGGCTGTCCCTCTTATGAGGAATCTTACCTGTCATTGGCTAACCAGTCATCTGCACTGGGACCAAGCAGGGTGAAGAGAAAGGGGGCAGAAGTGGTGTCACTACAAGGAAGATAAGCTTTGTCTCCTAAGTGGCTTATGGTCCCACGGTCCTTTACTCAGCCTTAGCCATGGGGGATTACAGCTTCTGAAACTAGGCAGGGCAGTTCCCAGCACTAAACAGGCCTGATAATAGAACCTTCACATTAGTAGGGCTGTGATGAGGATGGAAAGATGTAACTCACCTAAAGTGCAGTGCCTGGGGGTAGTAAATCCACTAGGAACTAGGAAGAGGTGAGGAAGGCTTCCCAGCCGCTAGAAATTTCAAATTCCCAGCCGCTAGAAATGCGAGACAATAAATTTCTGCCGTTCCCAGCCACCCGGCATGTGGTAATTTGTTTTGGTAGCCCTGGAAAACGAGTACAGATGCTGCTCTCAGACCGGTGGAACAAGATGTGACCCCTCTCATGTAAACCGCAGCGTTAGAGTTGGACTGGGATAGGAAGCAGCAAGGCAGAAAAAGGCATCAAGCTAGGTAAAGCGGAAAAACCATCTGTAGTCATGTCAGTGGATCGTAATGCTACACTTGCTATTTCCTTGCTACTTGCCGTGTGATACAGACTGGCTAGATGTTTTATAGGTATTGTTTCTAACTCTTATAATAATTCTGCAGGGTTGGTGGGTTGTACCTTCCAAAGGAGGAAGCGGAGGCCCTGAGAGGTTTAGTAGTAGCCAAAGTCACGTAGGTAAAAGAAGCAGGAACCACTCCTGAGCTCTGTTGAATAAGCCTCACCCCTCCAGCTTGGCAGCTGCTGGTGCTGAGCCAGACTGTTTCCTGGAGGGCAGTAGCTTGGCTGTGGGAGGTGGGCCTGGTACAGGTTTTAGGGCGTCACCACAGGCTGCAGGTCTGAGAAGTAGTGTTAAGTCAAATCAGCTAATTGTGTGTGTTTGTATGTGTGTGTATGCATGCATACATGTGTGTCTGTGTGCAAGCCCCCGTGGCTGAAGGAGAGACATTTCGGGCAGAGTCAGCCAGCAGTGCAGGATGGATGGAGGGGCCAAGGCAGAAGCCACTCGAGGAGCCGCTTCCCACCATCCACATCTGGGGAATGGAGGCTTTTCAGCCGGACCTGGGGCAGGGCCCGTTGTTTTCCCCTCGCCATCCCCCTGGAGCTCAGGGTAAGTGTCCCAGGCTGGGCAGTGCGTCAGGAGGCCACAAACCCAAGGACAAACGGCACAGCCACTGTTCTTGAAGGAGCTGCCCTGACAGCTGACCCCATACCCTCTGGGACTGCCGGAGGGGCAGCAGGTCCCCCTCTTCTTGAACAGAACTCACGGCCTGCCTTCCCCTCCCCAAGGAGAGTGGAGGGAGTGTCCTGCAGGCTGCGGAGGGTTGGGCTGGTGGCGTGGGCAGGCTGGACGTGACTGCAGTGGTTCTGATGCCTTCTTCCTGTCTCCTGGTGAGCCATGGAGTGGAAGTGATGGCCTGAAGGAGCCCCAGGTCCTGCCCCATCTCACAGTGAACGTGATTACCAACTTGGACCCCGTGTTCACAGTGCGAGAAGTGACAGTTCCAAGACAAGGGCTCTGGTGAAGATGGTTTTGTGGGGACTTCAGGTGCTGCCAGTGCAGGGATGGAGACGTGGTCCAGGGGAGAGAAGGCAGTTGGTGACTGGGGTCTTAGACCAGCTGCCACACTGGGCAGACGAAGATGAATCCTGTGGGGAGGCAGGGAAATGCGTTGTCTCTCGTAACCCTCCAGCTGCCCATGGCCGGAGAGGCTGAGTCACGTGCCTGAGGTCACGCAGAGAGTGCTGGCAGAGTCAGGAACAAAAGGCAGGCTGAGTCCAGAACCCACGCTCCTAACCTGTGCTCTGCTGCTCTCGGAACTCGGCCCTGTGCTCTTCGCAGAGTTTCCTGGCCTTGCAGGTCAGGGCCCCTCCCTGCACTCCCAGTGGGAGGCGGGCCAGGCAGGTGGAGAACCCCAGCAGGTCAAGGAACTGATTGTTTATTGAGTGTTCTCTGTCCCTACAATGTGTTAGATGTTTTCAAACATAAGGTCTCATTTAGGACTCACGACAGCTCAGTGAGGTAGCTGTCCCTTCCCCCATGATTCCCAGGTGTAGAGGCTGAGATCCAGAGATGCTCAGTAACTCATTCAGGATCATGCAGCAGGACAGCGCCTCAGCTGGGAACTGAGCCTGAGTATTGTTTGACCACAGAGAAAACCATACTTGAATTACAGAGGGGACAGCCTGGGCTCAAGGCCACGGTGATGGGCCTGTGAAGCCTAGTCTGCCTCTGAGGGCCATGTTCGTTCCTCTGACATCACACCAGTCTGCCCTCTCCCCTTCAGTCCGGGACCTTTGCTGCCTGCGAGCCAGTTAGATGGTGGTGGCCGGGGAGCTCTAAGAAGTGCGGGCGGCTGAGCTCTTCCCCTTCACCTCCCCTCTGGAGAGGGTGCTGCTCCTCTGTGTGCACAGGCTGGGGCTGGGGGTGAGGGTGAGGGTGGTCTGCTGTCCCGCCTCGCTTCTCAGAGCTGTGCCCTTCTCCAGGGAGGAGCCCCCTCTCCTTCCGCTGCCCCCTGCTTGCTGTCTACCTGGTCCAGCAGAGGGAGGCAAGCCCTCCATGTCTGCCTGATTTATGTTCATCGTTGAAACAATAATGTTTAATCTGGAAAGGGCTAATCAATTTTTTATGCTGATTATGAATAGGCCAGCTGTGCCTGCTTCTTTATTCATGGAGCTTCAGGAACAAGCCAGCATCCCAGGCCAGGTTCCCTCGGTGATTTCCGTCGTGGGAGGCCCTGTGTCAGGACTGCTCCTCAGTGGCCTTGTCTGCACCACTTTGGAGGTGACTCTGGTGTGGGTTCACGTGTGTAAGCATGTGTTTGTCTTTGGGGGGCAAGCTGATGCCAGGTGGTGAACCAGATTTCAGTGTGTATGTGTGTGTGTGTGTGCATGCGTGCCCACGTGGGCATAGAGGATGGTTGGGACGGGCTGGGGCACAGTGCAGGGAGTGTAGGACAGAAGGTTAGAGTTACAGAATCACAGGGTCAGGAAGTGCTCCAACACCCTCCTGTTACGCGTGGGGAATTAAGACCCCGAAGAGGCAAAGGTAGGACTAGCACCCTAGTCCCCTTACTCGGTGGTCATGACTCCTTCCGCAGTGGTGCAAATGGGTGGAGAGAGTCATAAGAAGGTACCGCGTATACTCCTGACACAATTCTGGCATCTCTGAGGAGCTTGTGTTTTAGGTACGGAATGGGCTACAGACGTAACTCCAAGGAGGTCAAGACAAGATGAGGGCAGTGTTCGGGGTGGGGGCCGCAGCTCTCGGGAGTGCCCGAGCGGGGCTGCACAGGGCACGAGTGCACAGGGGGAGGAGGTGACGCCGGAGCAGGGCTTGAGGGCTGTGCATGGGAGAAGCAGCCGCAAGGCCTGGAGAGGGCACTTTGGGTGGAGTGCCTGAGCTGACACGTGGAGGCAGGGCTGAGGATGATGTCGTGGGCTGGCATCGGGGAGCTATCTGAACCTTGGAGGAGACTGTAGGGGCTGGTGTCTCCTGGGCCTGGAGCTGGAAGCTAGGAGCCTCGGGCCCATGTCGGGGCAGGTGCCCGGCGGGGCGCACAGCTTGGCTGTCCCACGGGCAGAGGCTCCTGCGTGTTTGCACCTTTCACCGTCTTTCTCCCTCTGGAGCTTCACTGATTGTTTGTTCATTCACTTGTTGACTCAGCACAACAAGCTTCTGTTGTGCAGGTTATAACCCTAGGGGTTATGTGGGTGAGCAAGACACCGTCACCAGGAATGGCAGATGTGGCACAAGTGATCAGAGCAATGAAACTTTAATGACAGTTTTGGTAAGGGCCATGAGGGGGAAGTATAGGGTGCTGAGTGTGGGGCAGCCCGGATGGCCTTTCGGAGGAAGTGGTGGTTAGGCGGAGACCAGGGATGATAGCTGGAGGAAGGGAAGGTTGGACAGAGAGAGTAAGGAATGCAGAGGCTCCGGGTGGGAAAGAGCGTGGGTTGTCCAGGGGCAGAAAGGGAGTGCTGGTGGCAGGGCAGAGAGACACGGAGAGAGGGGCTGGAGAGGGGCGCCGGCCCTAAGCAGCAGATCCCCGGTTGGCAGCCACTTATGGGCGCCGTGCAGAGAATGACACACCCGGGCTGCAGTGGCTTCTGCCAGGCATGGGTGGGACTCGGAGACCAATCAGGCTTTGTGGTCGTCCAGGTGAGAGGGGGTGGTGGCTCTGGTGAAGAGTGGAGGGATGCATTTGGGAGACAGTTCGGGCGAATTAAGTGGAGAGGGGCAGAGGGAGAGGGAGGTGCGATGATCGACTCCTAGGGTTCTGGCATGAACAGTGGGGGACAGCCTCAGAAATGACCACAGTGTGAAGGGGACAGTGGGGGTGAGTGTGTTAGTAGGTCATCGCACTAGCAGTTTGGGGGAAGATTTTGTTTTTTAAACAGGGCTGGGATTTGCACAGTGTCCCCCTCTCTTCTCAGAGTAGGAGGGATGGGTTGGTGGTCAGAGAAGGTTGGTGAGTCCTTTGTGGGGCAGAATAGTTTGGGGTTCTGCACCCAGAGGCTGGGACCCCATCGAGTTTCTGGTTTCCAGATATTAAAAAAACGTCATCAGCACCCTGATCTAATGAGAGCACTAGGAGTGTGTGTGAGTGTGTGTGTGTGTGTGTCTCCATGTGAGTGGCTTTGGAGCAGGAGAGCCTGCTACTTCAACAGCTGGAGCCGCCCCTGCAAATTGCCTGCATCACCACCACAGTGGTGAGAGGTCTCTGGCGGCCCCACTGCCCTCCTCGTCTTTGCTGCGCAAACTGAGGACGGGGGTTCTGCGGGAGGTTTAAGGGGAAATGGGGCTCCTGGGGAGGAGACACGGTGATGATGTCTTCATGTCATTACAGCCAGGCAGCCGTTAGGTTTTGGCCTGGGGGCTGGGAAGGAGTGATGTGTAAGAAGCAGCGGGGGGGGGCGGGGCACAGGGAAGACCCCTTCCTCCGGACGGGACACGGGGACGGGTGCTGAGTTGTCACCTGGCACAGCAGAGCCGGAGCCGTGATGTGCCCTCCTGGTGCCACATTGTGGAGTCCACACTTGTCCCGTGTCCCCTACACGGTGTGTGCATGCCCTTGTCTTGTTCCTCAGCTTTCTAGTCTCGCCACAGCCCTGGGAAATACAGCAAACGGGTGAAAACGGACGTGTGCTAAGAGTGGTCACGTGAATGCTCTATCTACATCAGGAGTCGGCAAGCTTTTCCTGTCAAGGGCCTGTGTTAGGTCCCTATTGCTGCTGTAATAAATTGCCACAAACCTGGTAGCTCAAAACAATACAAATTTGTTATCTTACCATCCTGTGGGCCAGAAATTCAAAAATTCAGGTGTTGGCTGAATTTTTACCTTTTTTTCCATGTACCATTTAGTCCCCTTGTACAACACCCCTGCTCCAGTTAGCACCCTGTTGTCTGTGCCTGTGAGTCCTTTTTCCTTTTGGCATTCCATTTGGAGGCTGTAGGGGAAAATCTCTTTCCTTGCCTTGACTAGCTTCTGGAGGCTGACCGAATCCCTTAGCTGGTGACCCCTTCCTTCACCGTCAAAGCCAGCAGTCTAATCTTTAAATCTTTCTCTCGCTCCCTCTCTCCCCAGCTCTCTCTCATCTTTTGACCTCTGTTTTCTTTGTCATGCCTCTGCTCTGACCTTCCTGCCTCCCTTTCATAAGGACCCTTGGGAAACGCTGGGCCCCCATGCTAGTCAGGATACTGTTTCCATTTCAAGAGCCTTAACTTAATCACACATTTGGGGTTAAGGACATGGACATCTTTGGGGGTGGCACTTTTCTGCCTACCACAAGGCCAGACAGTCGGTATTTTAGGTTTTGCAGACCACACACTCTGTCACAACGGCTAAACGCTGCCATTGCGGAACAGGGTGAGAGCGGAATAGACAGTACGTGCTGAATGAGCACACTGTGTCCTGATAAAACTTCCCTGTGGACACGGGAGTAATTTCCTGTAATTTTCACATGTCACAGAATACCATTCCTCTGATTTTCTTCAAACACTTAAAAACATGAAAAAGCATCCTTAGCTCTTGGGCTGTACAAAAAACAGGCAGTGGCCTGGATTTGGCCCACAGGCTATAGTGTGATGCCCCTGCTCTGGATGCATAATTTCCTTTGACATTTGGAATGCCCCTACCAAGTGGGTGGTGTTATTATCACTCCCATTCTGCAGAAGGTTAGTGAAGCGAAATGGTTCGCCACATGGCTACACGTTGGCAGAAAGGGCTGCTGACATGAGAGCTGGTGTTTTTCACCGCTGTTCCCCTTTGCTGGGTCAAGCTAAACCCAGTAGTCTGTGTGCTTCTCCCAAATGTGGGCATTGTCTTCCCAGGAAACTCAGGAAGTCTGGGTTTACCTCTTTTAAAATCCCTGGGCCCTGCTGTTACCATGTGCAAAGTGAATCTGGAAAACTTGCTGAGAGAGACACGCACAGGTGTTCCAGGAAGATTGCAAGGGCTTGGGCATCTCTGTGTGGGGCTCTGAGGCATGGGGACCCAGCCAAGGCCCGTCTGCTGTGTGGCTGTTTGCCACCTCCCGGGAGCTGAGGGAGTCTGTCCCGATGGCAAATGTTGCCGCCATAAGCAAAGGAGGCTCTATTTTCTCTCTTCCTATGTTTTTGGGTGTAGGAACATCTGAAGGTTGTTGGAAAAAGGCCTTTGGGGTCTTGTGAAGGTGAGCTCATCAGGTTTGCGAATTCCTGGGCCTTGCAGGAGATGCGTGTGAGCCCCTGTGGCTGGGCTTTCTCCCTGGGGGCGGAGCTGTGGATGTAGGAACCCTCCCCAGGGTGGGGAGGACCCGGGAGCCCAGGCCGTCCTGGGACCTGGGTTGGGGCTTGCTGGCCATCTTCCGTCTGGCTCTCTCCTGTCGCCCTCTCGTTCCTCTCACTTATGGTTCACATGAGCTGCTCCCTCTGCCCGGGCGGCTCGTCCTTCATTTCTGCAGCTGGGTAGCTGGCCCCCTGGCCTTTGGATCTCAGTCCTTTGACACCTCCTCAGAGGAGCCCTCCCTGCCCAGGTTTAATCCTCTGAACACAGGCCCTTAATGGTACCAGCTACCTCTCCCCTCATAGTATTGATCAGAGATGGCTATATTATGTTCATTTGTGCTTACTTGGTTAATTCCTTTGTCCTTACTGGACTTCAAGTTCCAGTAGTGACTCCAGAGGGCAGAGGCTGTACCCAGTTTGGACTCACTGCCCACCAAGTCCCCAGTAGACTAGCACAGTGCCCTCACATATTCGTAACTCAGTAAACATTTGACGGGTGAGTAAACAAGTGACCTTTAGCAAATATGTTCCTTACTCTAGAATGGGGCAATTATGTCTCCTCCACCTAACCTCAAGAGAAAGTTGAGAATCACGTGAGAGGCAACAAACATGCGTATGTAAGGAGTTATCCATGGCGGGATGCTCAGTCCTGCAGAGCAGAGATATCCTGATATCCCTTATGCCAGCCCACACTCAAGTTCAAAGAAGAGGGGGTGCGTCTTCACGTGAGCTGACTTGCAGTGGAGGGTATGGAGCTCAGTCTGCCTGAGTCTCAAGTGTGAGTCCTGGCACCACCTGTCTCTCGGCCCTCTGAGGGGTTGCGAGCATTGGCCCCTCTGCACCTCATGCCTCCCGGGACGGCCCATCACCTCTGCACTCAGACCCCCCGCCTAGGGGCTGTCTGCCTGGGCAGCTCAGGCTGTGGGGGTCCCTGGCTTCACACTGCACTGTCTAGAAGCTCTGGTTGCTTCTGCCCCAGAGATCTCTGTCACAGGCAGAGACACAGCAACATCACCCTGTGAGGCTGTACAAGTTATTAAGATGAGGAACGTTGAAAGGTTAGATTTATGACAGCCAACAGTGGATTATGAAGAATAATTTATCAAATGTCAGCGCCTGCAGCCTACAATTTACAGAAGGTTTGCTTAAGCTGAGGAGATCTGATTGGACTGCCCCCTCCCCCATCTCTAATGAATGACAGATCTAATGGATGGCTTCCCAGGCTGGCCAGCCACACTGGGTGTTTATCTGCTTTTTTATTAATCATTATTATCACAACATTTCCACAGAGTCCCTCCTCCCACAGCTCTCGAAGTGCCCAGCGCCAGGGGGGCTTCTTTGGCCAGCTTGAAGGAACTGTAGCCACTTCTGACGGGTGTTTCAACTACCCTGGAGTATCTGGAAGGTCCGAAGTCCCCTCACCAAGAAGAAGTTAGGGAAGAACAGAACTCACCTCCATTTGATCATTAGGAACAACACTTGCTATGTGTCAGGTGCCTTGGATGCACTGCTGAGCAAAAATAGAAGTCTGTGTGGTCTAGAAGGGGGAGGGAGATTAAGCAAATTTAAACCAAGGCAAAGTGCAGCTGTGGACTTGCCCTTGAGGGGGTACTTGAACACTGGGAAGGTACACAGGGAGGCTTCCTTGAGGAGGTGACCATTGAGTCATGGCTTGAAGGATGAGTTACCTGAATGAGGAGGAGGGAGAGGAGCCTTCTGGACACAGGGGGCAGCATGTGCAAAGGCCCTGCGGTGGGCAGGGAGGGAGTGTGCTGGTGGTGGAAGAGGCCGAGAGAGCTGGAGTCAGTGGAGGGGGGGGATGGGGCAGGAGAGGTAGGCAGGGCCAGAGCCTGTGGATCGTGATAAGGATTTTGGTGTCTGGGAAACTGGTGATGTGGCTTGAGTAGAGAGAAGTTCTGTGGTCAGCTTATGTTTGGAACACTCATCTGTGTGTGGAGGTTGGCTTAGAGGAGAAAGGAGTGTGAGTGGGCAGGTCAGTTAGGAGGCTGATACTGTCTCTGGGTAAAGGGGGATGGTGGCTCCTACTCACTGACAGGAAGGAACGAGAGCCTGGAGCTGCAGACCCTGTCCAGTGCCCTTTTCATTGGACCACGCTGCCCTCTTCCTGGAGGCATCAGATGGGGCACCTGCTCCTGCTAGTTATGGGGGTCTCCTTTAGGCTATACTCCAGATACATTATGTGTGTTGTTTCATAAAACAACTCTATGAGGTGGCTACTGAAATTCCCATTCTACAGAAGAGAAAACTGAGATACAGAGGCGTTACATACTGCCTGAGCTGGGACCCGGGGAGCCAGAATTCGAGCTTGGGTGTTTGACTGAGGGCTTGCGTCCAAATCACTCTGCCCTAATGGTCTCAGGTTCTGCTGCTGGCCCCTTCCTTTCTCCCCAGCTTGGCAGTAGCAGCACCTAATAGCTCTGCAGAACGGACAGTTTGATCTCTCTGAACCTCAGAGAGAACACAAACTCCATGGAAGACAGGGTCTATGTGTTCTCGAGCTGTTACTGTCATTATTATTTTTATTATAATAAATTGCTGTGATTGGGAAGCTGGGGGTGAGGTACTCCCACGTTAAGGCAGGGCAGCTGTGGCGTGGGGAGAAGGAGAGACATTTGATGACTGTCCCCTCCCTGGGCCCCCCAGGGTCTACATGGTGATGCTGGAGGGTCGGGTGCAGCAGCCCGGGCAGGAGTCACTGTCTCCAGCAGGCCTGCTGGAATGCAGGTGTGTTTTACAGAGGCTGCTGCCTTCTGCCAGACTGAGGTCTGCTTGTGGCCAGGGACTGCATCTATTTTGTTGGCCCACGTACCTAGTGTGGTTTCCGCCATGTGGTATTTTTCTAGTCCGCAGTAAGTACAGGGTGGAGCAAAAGTATGCTTACAGTTGTTTGTATGGAAAATAACACAACGATTAACACATAAATAAACTCTGTGTTTCATGTACTCACAACTGTGAACGTACTTCCCCCACTGTGTCTGTTGACTGGCTGAAGCTGAGGCATGGCAAATTTGTTTCATTTCCTACATTCACGCTGGTCACTTGATAGTGGCTGCTGGGAGCTCTGTGTGGAGAGGGGTTCTGGGGCTCCGTCTGGTCCCAGCAGAAAGGAATGCTGGGATTGGGAGGTCTGGTACAGGTGTTTTTGGGGTGTACAAATTAGCCATTGCTGCGTAACAAATTACCCCAGAACTTAGCATCTTCAAACCACAAACATTTGCTCTCTTAGTTTGTGTGGGTCAGGTTCTGGTTCAGAGTCTCCTGAGGGGGAGGTGAGGCCGTCTACCGGGGCTGCGCCACCCGGAGGCCTGTGTGGGAAGGGGCGCTGCTGCCTCGGTAGCTCACTGTTGCAGGCGGCCTGGGCTTCTTACCACCTGAGCTCTCCACGGGCCACCCGAGTGCCCTCCGGCGCGGCAGCTTGCTTCCCCTGGAGCCAGCAATCTGAGAGCCGTCACGGTGACATCGCAGAAGTCACACAGGACCCTTCCTCCACACATGGTTTGTCAGGAGGGGCACCAGGTCCAGCTCACATGCAAGCGACAGGGAGCCGGCTCCACCTCGCACAAATAGGAGTATTTAAACACTTAGGAACGTCCTCTAAAACCGCCACAGGGGGAACAAGAGTGCACGTGCCACCTGTTTGCTCTCACTGTCAGTCAGGTGTGATCGCAGAAAGTACAGGAGTGACTTCCTGCCTCCTTATTTTGGGCAGAGTATGGACCCTGGCCAGTGTTTTCTGCTCTTAAAAGTACCCCAAACACACACACATACACACACACACCCTAAAAAAACAGACCATAGAAAGCTAGAGAAACTTTTTTCCTGATTATTTTTCCTTTTGTAGACAAGGACATCGATATATTTGAATCATGGGCCGACAGTAATTAAAAAGCACATAACTAGTCATTTTAAAATGCAGTTGTTTTACTTAATTGATTTTGCCGCCAGACCCAGAGGAAAACAAAAAGGACCGGGGGAGAGAAAGCCTTAGACGGGAGACAGGTTGCTGTGAGTGGCTGGAGGCAGCCGAGGGCCCCGCTGGAATCTAATTGCTGCCCGCGCTGCAGTTTGTTTCTGCTAATGTTTCTCTGCTGGAGGGGCTGGGGGACCAGGCCTCATTGGAGGGGGTGTCGTTTGTTTCAGCCACATGGGGGGTGTAATTCTGCTTTCAGGACAGGGTCTGCTTTTCCTTACTATCTATCAGCTTAAAGTACTTCCGCTGAACACTTTGAATCAAGGTTCCATTTAGAGATACTTTATTCATATTTAATTACAGGCTGTAGCACCCATCTTTAATTACCTTTTTTATAAGCTAGCAAGGAACATCCACTAGCAATCAATTACTCTGTGTGTGTGTGTGTGTGTGTGTGTGTGTGTAAGCACAGGAGGGTATGGGTGTGTGACCTGCTCCCTGATAGAGAGGGGAGGTGGTAGGCAGGCCGAGGTGGGGTGGGGTACCTGCCTGGCAGGCTCCTTGTGTGGAGTGAGTGGTGCACCCTCATCTCCCATGCTTCTCTTTAGACAAGTGTTCAGAGCTGGGCCTCGTTCAGGGTGCTGAGTTGGCTCGGGCGCCTCCATTCCCTGGTGGGAGCAGGGAATTATAAGATGCCCCCATCTCATCCCCTGGGGATGTGGCCGACCAGGCTTCATCTACCCTGGAGATTGGGATGCTTGTCTTGGCCCTTTCCTTTCTTTACCTCCCTTTGGCGTGCTCTTGGCAGCTATTTCTGTCACACAGCCCTAGTGACGCCATGTCACTCTTTGGTTGCAGTGGCTCTACAGTGTTCCTGCAATGACACTGATTTGAAGACTGGTTGTGCTTCTCAGAGAATGAGCCGATAGTCCCAGGGAGTGAGGTCAGATCACTACCAAGGTCTTTTGCAGTGGGGAGACAGGCCATTCTAACTGTTTGGGAGGTGAGGGTCCTAGTCCAGAGCTCTTGGCACTCCTTTAAGGACTAGAAGAGGGTTTCCAAAGGAACTTAATGTTGATCTCATTATGTAATGGCCAGAACATTGCTAAGTAATACCTCTCTCAATTCCTGGATCCCTATCCCAGCAAGAGAGTGGAGAGAGGATGGCAGTCATACTTACTGAGCCTCTTGGGGATTCTGGGCACCACGCCTGTGTTTCTTTAATTTATCCCAACTGGGGTGAGAACATACTGTATCAGTCAGAGCCCCTTCAACTGTGTGTGGCAGAAAAGAATTCAAACTACCTTAAGCAAAAAACAAAAACAAAAAACAAAAAAGGAATTATAGGGTGGGCATTCAGGTATGGCTATATCAAGGGGGCTCAACCATTGTAATAAGGATTTACTCTTTCTGTCTCTTGGCTTTGCTTTCCTCTTTGTTTCTTCTATGTGACCCCTGGTATCTCTAGGCTTCAAGTTCAATTTTAGCAGAAAGAAAGAATCCTTTCTCCTACAGTTGAAACAAAAGGAAAACAGTTAGTCCGATTGGACCAACTGGATCATATGCCTGTCTCAGAACCAATCAGTATGACCCAGGGTATTTAGGGTTCTGATTGGCTAGGTCTGGGTCTCACACCCACCTTGGCGTAACAGGTGGAGTCCACCTGGGTAAACCCCACACATGACATGTGCTTTTAAATTTGAGGCCTTTGGATTAGCAGAATGTGAGAGCAGGAGGGTCCAGCCATTCAAAAGGAAGAGTTTGTCCAGTTCTTCTCCAATGGACAGAATAATGGATTCATTCCTTCAACAAATCTTTGTTACTGACTCATTCTAGCCCTGTTCTAGGTGCAGGGAATTCAAAGCAAACAAAATAGACAAAAGTCCCTGCCCACTGGGAGCTGATATTCTAATGACATGTATGTGGATGGTGGCCTTTGTGTTCTCTTAATCCAAGGTCCAGGATAAAAGGTCTTGTGCAGAGAGATCCAGGGTTTTGGGGTGGATGATGGGGGAAGAATATTGCTCTCAGGGGGCCTAAACTCATAAAGGAGGGAAAAAGATGGGTGAATGGTTGGGGAAGAAAGGATCAGTAGGCACTGGGAGGGGTACAGACAAAAGCCCAATGAGGAAGAAGGGGGACAAGGAAGCCAGTCCATACCCATCTTTCATGACAGTGAGGTGTAGGCCCCTCCCATATTGCCTGGACCTTTGGCTTCTGCAGGATGTTGATAAATGGGATGGAGTTTAGTGAAAGCTAAAAAAATGATGACAGGGCTGGAGGGAGTGATTTATGAGACAAGATTAACAAAGTGACAGTGCAGCCTAGCAAATGGGCAGGGGATGGTGGCCGTGGGTCATGTGACTTTGGAAGTCCACGGAGAGAAGAGGGCCTGAGGGGCTGGGTATCTGCTGCTGAAGGGGACAAAGGGAGGCAGGGGGCACAGACTGAGGAGACCTGGGCCTGTGAGGTGGGGGATGTGTGAGGAGGAGGGGAGGCGTGTGCCTGCACACTTACATCTGCACCGGTGTGTGTGCGAATGTCTGGGCTCCACAGAGTTGGGAGGCTATCCAGGGACTTCACGAAATGGAGAGGATGAGAATTTCAGCCTTGGTCAGTCTTGCAAAAGCCTTTTGGGGGCCTCCTTCCCATCTGGTAGTATATTTATATCTGGACCATGTAGGTGTGAACACTCAAGCCAGAAAGACTTTTTCCTTCAGGAAAATCAGTATGACATTTCTGCGAGGGAAGGAGGGAAGGCAGAAGGGAAGAGAATATGGAAGGATAAAAGTGTGTGTTCCACTTTGTAGAGGAAGTGAGGCCCAGCAGGAACAGGGGATCTGCCCCAGGCTGCCCGTGGGTGGCATTGCAGGTGAGGACCGAGGACAAGGCTTGGACCTGCAGGCCCAGGATGGATTCTGTGCTGGGTAGCTGGGCTGAGAATGGGCTCGGGGACCCCTGTTGAGGCTGCTGCTCAGGCTGGAACAAGAGGTGGTTTGGGGTCTGCAGCCTCCCACCAGGATCCCTTAAGCTCTCCAGGTTGGTGGGGTTGGAAATCTTCCATCTGACTTCTGTCTTGGGTTGCCCTGGGTTCTGTAAACTTTTGATTACATCCATATGTGATAGCCTTGGAGACATGGTGGTGGGCAATTAAATGGGAGGATTATGAGCAGTTCTAAATATTCTAGATAGCACTTCTTTGGCCTTAAGTTGGAAGTGCTCAGAACACCTTTGCACATGTATGAGAACATACCCTCCACACCTGTTTTCTGACTCTCTCCATATGCCTGGTGTGAATCTCCGTGGCAGCAAAGGGCCCAGGCAAGGAGCTGGGCTGGCATACAACCGACAGAGTAGAAAATCTGTTGTGGGGGCGTCGGGTGGCACTGGCCCTGGCCCATCCTCCTGGCCCCTCTCACTGAATCGAGTCCTCTTAATTGCTCCATCCTCTCTCTGCTCTTGACAGATCCCTGATTTGTTCATGAGCTTCGACGAAACCCCGCTGGGGGCTGCCTCCCTGGCACAGGTCCATAAGGCGGTGCTGCATGACGGTCGGACGGTAGCTGTGAAGGTCCAGCACCCAAAGGTACAGGCGCAGAGCTCAAAGGACATTCTCCTGATGGAGGTGAGGACCTGCCCCTGTCACCTCCCTGCATTTTCATTCTGTGTTTCCCTGCGATCCAGGCAGCGCCAGTGAAACTGGTTCAAAGCTGATGGGTAGTTGTGTCCCTTTGAGCAGCAGAGTGGGAGAGAGGAGCTGTGACAACGCTGAGGCCATGAGACCCTATGGCTGGGTCGGTCAGTTCTTCTTGATCTGTTCCTGGGAACTGCACTGGATGGTCCCAGAACACAATGAGCACCACTGGGGCCAAGGGGACCTCGGGAGAATGTTGTAGAAATGGGACAAACCAAAGGTGATTTCCTCAGGGTAGAAGAGTTACCTTGTAGTTTGCGAAATTATAACAGAAGAGAGCATGTGGCCAGCCAAGGGATATAAAAATGACAGGCAGATCACAAAGAAATATTTATGCAGATTTCACGTGCGCCTGTTTGATAAGCTTTGAACGAACAAACGTGCGTGTGTAGAAATGGCCCTCGGAAAAGCTCTAGTGGAGACTGTGTCTCTGGGCGTTGGGTGTTTCGAGCTCTGTGCCCAGAGCAAGGGAGGGGGACTGAGTCGGCCACGGCTTGGGCGGTAGCCAGCACCCTCCATGAGAGGTCTGCAGTCCATTTAAGCTGCCAGCATGTCCGTTTCCTTCCTTTTCTCTTTGCCTTTCCTTTGCTCCCTTTCCTCGTGTTGGACTCTTAGCTTCTTATTTCAACTCTGCCTAAACTAAACACACTCACTGAGTGTCTCTTCTGCATCAGGTGAAGGAGCAGCATCTGCACCCCCGGGGAATTCCTCATGTAGTGGAGCAGCCGGTCTCTATGCAGATAGCCGTAGTGTGGGGACAGGAGCCCCGTCCAGGGGGTGTCTGTAAAGTGCCGGGAGCCCTATGCCTGGACTGATGAGGGCATCGAGGGGGCTTCACTGGGGAGCCCATAAGACAGCTGGGCAGGGGAAGGACGGGCCAGCCTGTGCGAAGGCCCCCGGTCTTAGAGGAAGAGGTTGGAGAACTTTCACTGGTTCAGATGGTGTGAGTTGGAACGGTAGTAGGGGAGATACTGGGGAGGCAGGCAGGACAGAACACAGAGGGCCTTGTATTCCAGGCTCAGACATGGAGAGGTACATGTAATAAATAAGTACTTCTACAGAACCGAGCTGATCTGATTTCCTCTCGTCGGTGAGGATGTTATGATGAGATGTGCATTAGAAATAAAAGTCTGTTAGGTGCTCGGAGGGTGTATCTGAAGGAAGAAAGACTGTAGCTAGGGAGACTAATTGAGGGGCTGCTACAGTGGTCCGAGAGAAATAATGATGTGAACCAAAGCAGTGTAATGGGGGTGGAGGAAAGGGGCGGGTTCAAGGGGTAGCATCATCTGGACTGTGACCAGCTTTGCAGGGGGTGGGGCCAAATACCAGTGTGAATGAGAAGGAGGAGACTAAAATAATCTGTGGGTTTCTGGCTTAAAAGTTTCGATTCCTTTAACCATATGTGTCAGTCTGAGCCCAGCTGGGAAGAAAAAAACTGCTCTGGGTATTTCAGAGGGAATTTGAAAGAGAAAATGGGGCTCACGGGGTGGAATTGCTGGGAAACCCAGCGGGTTGTGAGACAATCCTCAAGAGTAGGAAGCTACCCTCAAGGTGCAGGGGCAAAGAACAGGTGGATTTTGGAGCCCAGGAGCTGGGGCCCCTGGCGGAAGCTGGGCCGATGGTGAGCTGGCCTGATGGGAGATGTCATAGGTGTCACCTGGAAGTAGGCCACAGATGCTGTTTGAGGTAGCAGGTTTCCACCTTTTCCTGTCCCCCAGTGTTATAGCAATGTGGCCCATTGGCCAGACCTAGTTGGCAGCCAGATGGCAAGAGAGCCTGGGAAATGTAGTTTTTTTTAAATGAGAGTAATGGGGTTGGAATGGATTTCACTTTCAGAGCAAAGTGAAATGGTGATTGAGCAACAATGTCAGGTAAGGGAGTGCAGTAGAGAGTTTTGGATTGGGAAAGCTCTGTCAGCCTGCAGATTTAGGGTTTATCAGCAAGGAAACTCTTGGGAGCTGGACCTGGGAGAGTAGTTGAGATCACGCAGAAAAGTTATGTAGTGTGAAAAAAAGAGGTGAGAAAGAACTTGGAGGAGCGTCATCCTTTGGGGAATGCACCCAGGAGGACAGAGCAGTGAACCCAGGATTGAGTAGAGAGCACCGTTATCGAGGGCTGAGTCGTGAACCACTCAGAATGTAGTGGCTGAGAACAACAGTCCTGTGTTTTGCTCATGAATCTGTGATCGGCAGGGCTTGGAAGAGACGCTTGTCTCTGTTTTGTGTGGCACCAGCTGGGTAGCTTGACTGGACCTGGAGAATGCATGCCGGGGTGGCTCCCTCACGTGGCTGGCCAGTGGGTGCTGGCTGTTGGCTGGGAGCTCAGCTGGGGCTGCGGGCCACGGCCTTGGATCTCCTCCCTGTCAGTAGCTCTGGCTGTGTGGCCTTTCTGACAGAGTGGTGGCCAGGTTCTCAGAGCGAGTGTCCTAAGAGAATGAGGCTGAAAGCATGTCACAGGTTTATGGCCGCACCTCAGTGGTCATGTAGGTTACTCCCTCCTTACTCCTTTGGAGAGAGCAGGAGTCACACAGGCCCCTTTGGTTAAAGACCCTACTTCTTGGGGAGGGCATGGCGAGGTTCTAGAAGAGCATTAGAATGGGAGATATTGTTGCAACTGTTTTGGAAAGTACAATCTGCCAGAACTACTCAGTGTCATCAAAGGGGAGAGAAAATGAGTAAAGTTCTTAAAAGGGTGTTTTGGATTTGGTTATTTAGATTTCTTGGGAAGAGTGAGGAGAGTGGGTGAGAGGGGTGAGGTGGGACTGAGCCCCAGGGAATGGAGACAGCTAACATGGAACGCTCTTCAAGTCCATCCCTCTGTGGTGAGGGTGCATGAGGGCAGAAGTTAGAGCAGAGCACAGGGAGAGGTCAGGTAGCTGACGGGGATGGCAGCAGCAGGGTGAGGGCACTGGAGGTTCCGGAGAGGAAGGAACTGACAGACGTGGTCCAAGAAGAGACTCAAGGGATTGGGCTGCAGGGACACAGGTGGAAATGTCAGCCTTGGCCAGCCTTTGTTTTGAGACTGGAGGAAAGTGGTGAGGCTGGGTGAAGACAAGTGTGGGGGGCAGAGGGGGACAGGGTGGGGAAGTGGGCAGCTGTATTGTACCAGCCTGATAGCCTCTATTTTTTCCTTTGAAGTAGGAGGCAAGACCATCTGCTGAGAAAGAGGAGATATGAGGTGGCTTTGGAGGCTCTAGTGGGGGCGAAGGTTTGGAACAGCTGCTGTGTGCATTGGAAAAGGGAGCAGGGTGGCTGAGTGGTCCTGGGAAGCCACCTGGAAATCTGTGTTCTCTGGAGCACCTATCAGTGTCTATGGAATAGCCCTTGCTGGGAGCAACCCAGGGTCTTGGAGGATCCCTGGGTGTCCTGAGACCCAGCAGCCACTCCTGCATCAGGTGGGAACCTATCTCTGGCCAGCAGTGTTGTGAGGATCCTCTTGGATGGGAGCATAGCTGACACCCGTTTTCTCTGCTCAGAGCCTCGCTGGCTCCCTAAGTAATGGTGGCTGTAAGGTCAATGGCAATAATAGCAGTAATAAAGATTTGGCATCTTCTGGAGATAAGCATCGGATGCTTTGCTTGGGAAGTACAGCCTAGCGGCTGTGTGCAGAATACAAAGTGGCTCCTTCATGGTGGCTGAGGCAGAGCTGGGGCTGGGAGCACGGGGCGGCTCGGGGACCTGTGCTCACGGCCTTCAGGAGAGAAGCTGGAAGCAAGGCCTGAATTCAGCACCTCCGTGGACCATCAGCATTAGCAACGGCACCAGATGGCCCTGCCTTCTCTCCAAGCTGCGTCTCTGGAGGGAAAGATTCTACCTGGGTCACTGTGCTCTGCTGGAAAGCTAAGAAGAGCCTGACTGGAAGACCCATTTTATTTTATATTTGAAATGAGTATTTTTTTTTCCTGAGTCCAGACCTAAATGGTGCCTTGGTTTTTAGGAGTGACAACCCCAGAATGGTGCTCAGGGATGCTTGGCAGGAGAAGAACAGTTTCTAGGGAGTATTAGGGGTACCTCAGCCACTGGAAACTTGCAGACGGGGGCTGGTGAGGCCAGTATTCTGCATAGCCTCCAGGTGCTTCCTTGCCCGTAGCTTCCAGGTGTTGTGTGCCCTCATCCTTATCCCCCACTGCCCACGACTTCATCTCTCCAGCCCTGGGATTGATCACAGCATGGTCTTGAGAGCAAGGCTCTCTGATCAAAGTAATTCAGACTAAGGAGAGAGTGGCTAATAGGCTTAACCTCCAGATATGTGCAGTTTTAAGAAGTGAGCTTATAAATCCAAACACATATCTGCTGTAAGGTCTTACAGGAGTGAGACTTTTGAGAGTGAGGAGGTGGGGACTACTGTTGTATCACGGTGTTGTTGGCCACAGGTATCAGGAAATCCAGCTAAAAGTTGGGCAAATAATAGTAACCTATGTTATCTCACATTTCAAGACTTCTGGCAGTAGTGGCCACTTCTCCGGTATTGGCTAATCCAGCACTTCAACGTATTTCTTAACGACCTTGGTTCCTTTTGTCTCCTGCTCTGCCATCCTGACGTGTCCTTCCGAGGCAGTGCCCCTCGTGGTCCCATGACAGCTGCAGCTGTTTCTGCTATCATGAGTAGATGACATCTAGACACCAAAGAGGTCCTATTCCCCTCCTCCCATACCCTTATCAAAAAGGAGCCCCTCAGTAGCATTCCCGTCATTTTTCACTGGCCACAAATAGGACACATGCCCACGCCTAAATCAGTCTCGGCCAGAGAGATGAGATCACTCTGACTGTCCCGTTGGCCAATCATGATTCACCTTCTCAGCCTAAGGCCTGCCTTCCTTGGAGGACATGAAAGACATAACATAGTTGAGGTTCTGTTAGCCAGGAAGGGGGGGAAAGGGCTTTTGTGTTGGCACTTAATAGCATGTGCCACCCTAGTGTTCTGTGTCTGTTGTGAACCTGGCCCTCCCCTTGGGAAAAGCAGGGGACAGTCTCAGGGGTAGACCGTTGATGGTGGTGGAGAGGCGAAGGCCAAATCTCAGGAAGTGGTGTTTGATGAACCTGTTGGTGTTGGTGACTTTGCACAACAGAGAAAGGCACAGCCAGGGGTGTTTTCAGCTTTGTCATTGTCACCTGATATTGTCCCTTTAATAGCTGGGGCACCTCTACTTGTAGATGCACAGCCAAGGACTTTTATTGATTTGAGTGGCTGTCCAGAGCCAGACTAATTGGGCCCAGAGATTGGAACAATGATTCAGCAGGAAGGGGTGAACTGACAAGGCAGAGTCCGTCTGTCTGCTGGCGGGCTGGCTTTGCAGCGTTTCCTGCTAGCTCATGGCAGCAGGGAGCTCTGCTGACGGGACCCCACTGCCATCCTCACCGTTTGAGAGCAAGGTAGGACTCGGATGGCTGGGGAGCTGGTGGTAAGATCATAACCCCCAGGGCCCCAGCGGTGACACCACCCTGTGCCACTCCCTGTTATCTCTCCAGCTTCTGAGTTTGATGCTGAACACCCCCTCACTCAACACCCCATAAAGAATCTAGCTCATGGCCAGGTACCCTGTCCTCCCTGTACCACCTGTTGCCAAGGTGTGCTGCAGTGTTGGGAGGGGACTCTGTTCTGAGTACCAGATGCTGGTCCACCATTTGATGTCACTGGGCCCATCCCAGGGCCTCTAAAAATGAAGACCCGTGACAGTCCTATTTTTGACCTACTTGAACATTTCCGTGTGTGCTGTCCGTCATCTGGCTTCTTTCCCGACAGACAGTGTTGACTGAGCGGCGGGCAGCTAGGTGATGTTTGTGTTTGGCACAGAACCCAACTGTTGATTTTAGTTTTTAAGATATATATTTTTTAAAACCCAGCAATGTAGGCAACCCCACGGAAGCTTCTCTTCATCCTATAATTCTGTTTTCTGAACAGTGTGCACTTCAATAACTTATCAGACAAAGATAAACCTGTGAATGGCAAGCTATTTACATTGTTCTGAATTGATTTTTGATCCTTGTCGAACATCCATTTTTACAGTGCGGATCTGTGCAGGTATTCCATTTAGTGTGCTGTTTCCCATAGACCATCATTTCTTTTATAATATGCAATAACTTGATAATAGGAACTCGCCTTTCAGTTGCGTTTTTACAGTTTACAAAGCTCTCTTTCTGCCTTATCTCAAGCTTCCTACTGTAGCATCCTGTATTGTATTGCACGAGACAGGGCTACATAAAGGAAGAAGAAGAAAAAAAAACCCAAAACAAACCTGGGTCCAAGTCCTGCATTTGAAATGACAAGCTGTGTGACCTTGAGAAGTGCCTTTACCTCCTGGAACCAGTTTCCTTCCCTGTAAAATGGGCAAGAAGAGCATGAAATGGGAGCATATATATAAAGCACCTGTAGCACAGTACCTGGCATGTGTTAGGTACTAAATAATGATCATTCTGATTTTTTGCTATTATAAATAGCAACCATGTTTTTATGTGTCTCTTAAGTTTTCCGTATTATTTCTGTATGGCTCACAATTGATTTTTCCTTCTGTGAGCCAATAACCTTTTAGCAAAATAATTTCATTATTCTACCTTGAAGGAAGTATTAATTGTTGAGTGTACCTTGATTCCAAATCAAGTAGAAAATTCTTAGGCATTCCAAAACTATGGTTCCCAAAAATTCAGTGATAATCCGTTTTCCTACTAAAAGCTCAGAAACAGAAAAACTGAATCCATTGGAATAACACCCCTGTGAACATATAATTGTCTCTGGGGAGAGGAAAACCCTTTGAAATGTCATTTGTTCATTCATTTGTTCATTCACTCACTTATTCCCATGAACATGCAGCAAACATCTGCTGAGTATTGACTACGTGCTAGGCAATGTGAAAATATTGGCTGTTGGGAGAATTTTATGGAGAAGATACATTTCAGAAGAAAAATCAAAAAGTCAAATTGATAACAACACCTGTTTTATTTTAGTTGATTGCATCTGTTATAAAAAAAACCCCAACAACAACAAAAAACAACAACCTTAAGTGAATCTGTTAGGGCAGGCTCTTAAGAAGGGAATTGAATGAAAACAGAAGGTGAAACTGAATTTTATTTTATTTTCCTCAGCCAAGAAAAGTCTAAAGTGGCAGCTGTCCAAACCATTTTAGGCTTGGACCAGACAATGCCTAATCAGACCCCTCCCCACGACTGCCTTGCAGTCCAGGGAATTTGTAAACCCTCTGCATTATATGCAAAATTATGTGAGCATGTCCATTTTCTGGGCTTAATAGCTGGCACCACATTTTCAAATTGGCAACTTCCTGTGACAGGGATGACGCCCTCCTCGAGAGCCAAGAGCCACGGACCCCCATTTAAACTGACTTTCGTTGTAAAGTAGCCGAGGGAGTAACTCACCCTCCACCCACAGAATGCTTTAAGGAACGAGCTTTGTGAGTACCGTACAGTTTTTTGGGGGGTTATGAATTATTTCACTGATTAGTTACTAGTAGTTAATTTCAGTCAATAAAATCTTTGACTGCTTTTATGATTAAGGACATTAGGCATTAATAATAACCAATAGTACTAGTAATAACTATATAATTGATGAGTAGCAGAAAAATCTTTCAAGTGCTGATCAGTGCTGTTTGGATATTAATGATAATTAAAAACTTCACAAATAACAGTGACCATACAGTGAGTGAGGAGGATTTATTGTTTAGCCAGAAGCCTCTTCCCCAGGTATAGGCCCCACGAGGTTGCATGTGACTTCCCGTGTATACCCACAGCTGGCCCAGGGTCATGACCTTAGGAGGTAATCCCTAAGTATTGATTGAACAAATGACTCAGTTTCATTGTGGCCCCTTCCCTTGACCCTACTGGGCAAGAACCACTGGAATTTAGGCTGGAGCTGAAGTCTGAAGAGATTTCTTGCCTCAACTCAGAGCCCAGAGGGCAATGCAGGTACCTACGATGACGTGTGTGCCCCTGGCCCTGGCCTGGGCAGGGGATCCTGTTTCCGGTGCACCAGCTCTGCCTCCCCTTTGGCGGCAGCTCAGGGCCCTCTGAGGGCATCGCGACAAGATGCGATGGCTGGAGGACGCTGTGCCTGGGCGTCTGGGTCTGACACCTGCAGTCTGGGCCTGCTGTTGCCACCTCCACTTTGTAGTTTCCTGTGAAACAGACGGAAACAAAACATAAACCAAATCGATTATCGTAAGGTCACAGGTGTAGCTTGTGAAAGACTAGACAAGACTTAAAAGAAATTAGACTGCAGCCGAATGAAATGAAAAAGAGTTTTGAGAGAAATTGAATATAATAACCCCGTGTGATGATTATTTTAGAACGATGTCTGGTACATAGCCTAGGACTTGCGTTTAAAAACAAAACCATGCGTGCTTTTGTAGTTAATGGCTCTGCTTTGGCTTTCGTTCTCTTGTACCACTTGTACTTCACACAGTGCTGGGAATAATATTACAGACCAGGGCGAGAAGCTAGGTAGGGCCCAGTACACCCTCCTGGAAAGACTGGGTGGGGTCTCGGTCTGCTAGGCCTGCTGTAATGAAATGCCACTGAATAAGTGGCTTAAACTGCAACATTTTATTCTTGTGGTTCTGGAGGCTGGAAGTCCAAGATGAAGGTGTCAGCTGATTCAGTTCCTGGGGTGGACTTTCTCCCCGGCTGGTAGACAGCTGCCTTCTCTCGGTGTCCTTATGCGGCAGACAGACAGTGATCTTTGGTCTCTCTCCACTTATAAGAACACTAATCCCATCACAGGGGCCCACTTTCGTAGTCTTGCCTAAACCTAATTAGCCCCCCACAGGCCCCCCATCCCAACACTGAGGTCACACTGGGGTTAGGGCTTCCAGATATGAATTCGGGGGTAGGAGGACAGAAGCACTTGGTCCATAACAGTTGGGGAAGGTACCAGTGGGCCCCTGGCTCCTTAGTTCTTGCTCATGTCCTGCTCTGGCCAGGGTGAAGATGGGTGTTCTCGGAGAATTGGACGATAATCTGTACCAAGAGTGACTGGGAGGATTGGCCGGTGGTCTCCCCAGGAGGGCTTATCGGAGAGCAGGAGAGTTGCCTACTGTGCTTCCCTCCTGGAATGCTGGAACCTCTCCCACGGCCCTGGCGCCAGCCTCACTCACCCACTAGAGAGCCATTGTCAGTGAACTATGAGGCCATCTCAGCTCTGCAGCTCCAGTGGGGAGGTAGCCTCAGAACCGAGTCCCTGCCCGCAGAGGGGCCGGAGTGTGCTCTGCAGATGTCACTGGACTCTGGTTCTCTGCCAGTGACATTTAATTTCACATCATTAAACTGACAACTGAAATGCCAGATAAGTCTTCCCAAACCCCCCCTTTTATCCAGCCCTCACTCAAGAATCCCCGGTGGGGGGCAAATTGCCAACATTCCGAGCTTTTCATCCACGTGGTCAAATCCCTTATCTCTTACTTCTCCTGTATCACCTAACCTTGTTTTCTTGTTCCAATTTAATTTTTAGCACAAAATAGTTTAGAGGTACAAAAAAGTACAGAAAGTAACATAAGTGCTGAGGTACCAACCGCTCAGCCTCAGAAATGAACAGAACAGCAGTTCTGGTGTGGCAGCACGCTCCAGCCCTCTGTGAGCGGCCTGGGTCGGGGGGCAGCAAAGGCAGTGTAGCGATGTGCTTAAGAGCGAGGGTCTGGGGGCTGGGCAGGCCCAAGTGAATTCTGTTTCTGTTTCCTCAGTGGGCCAGTTCAGAAAAATCTGAAAACCTCACAGAGCCTCCTCATCTGTGCAATGGGGAGACGATAGAGTGTGTGCTGTGTACCTCCCAGAGCAGTGCCGATGAAGTGGAGTCACTCAGCAAAGTGCCGAGCCAGTGCTGGCCACGTGGGGAGCACTCAGCAAGTGGTAGTTGTCGTTAATGCTGGTGGCTGGTGGCTTTTTATCGTCTTGGATTTGAACTACATTGATGGACCCTAGGGGAGCAGTTTTCCCACTCACTCTCACTCCAGGGGAGGTCTGGGGAGTTGTCAACATTTAGACCCAGGCAGGAGGGCAGAGTGCTTTGGTGGGGTGCTATGAGCTGACCGATGGGGTGCTTGGTGGGTTTCAGATGCTCCTTCTGGCTGTCAAGCAGCTGTTTCCAGAATTCGAGTTCATGTGGCTCGTGGATGAAGCCAAGAAGAACCTGCCTTTGGAGCTGGATTTCCTCAATGAAGGGAAGAATGCAGAGAAAGTGGCCCAAATGCTCAAGCAATTTGACTTCCTAAAGGTAGGAGGGGGCAGGGCAATGGGGGCATGGTGGCTTGTGGGAGAATGCAGGGGAGGGCTGATCCCAGTCCCGAGCACCCACCCTTGCAGGATGTGAGTGGGGACGTCTTCTGAGTGGTGCACACTGAAGCCCTGGAAGGCAACATTACAGAGAAATACCAAATGTAATTGTTGCCCTGTCAGTCAATCAGACAGATGTTTATTGGGTGATTTACAGTTTCAAGACACTGAGTGCTGTCCAAAGGCCTGTAAGCTGTAGTCTCTGCCTCCATGAAACATGGGGCGATGGTGACGATGATGGGGGTGATGGCGGTGGTGATGATGATAGCGAATGCTGCTGTACTATGGCACTGTTCCTGCACTGTGTGTATAGTGTAGTAGCTCACTTACTATGCAGTCAGCCCTGCCAAAACAAACGTGTGTGTTCTTAGAAATATCCGCGGTATGCGGAGTCACTCAACAGGAACCACGGGATCATGGGGAAAACAGGTTATGCTAAAGCACTCAGAACATCACCAGCGACACAGAAAATAAAACAGGGTAGGAATCTGATAAAAGTGGTAGCATAGTTTTGCGCACATGAAATAGTTATGAAATACATGCGATGCCAGGACTCGTGGCACTTCACCTTGACATCGGCTGGCAAAGTGGCATCAGAAGAGGAGCCACTTGTGAGTTACTGTGAGGTGGTGGAAGGAGGGCCGCCCGCAACTGGACAGCACGTTGTGACCCCAGGTGTGGGTGGGGGTGGCCCACATCACATGGGAGGTGTCTGAGATACGTGTGCATTGTGTTTTCCTGGGTGGTGTGGCTCAGCTGGGCACAGCTTTCTGTGTTCACGTGGCATTTCTTGTGGGTGGTAGTGCACATTAGGAAATGCAAAATTTGCACTATGATTGAATTGTTCCTTAAGTTGTCACTAGCACTGGAACAAATTTGTGTTTTTGAGTATTACAGTGGAACTGCCTATGTAATAGAAGATGCCTGTTGTGGGAAATACCTCAGACCACACATGGTTGCAGCTTGGTGAGAGGTCCTGCTGGCGAGAGCTCCAGTGGTTCAGAAGAAGGGATGCCTGTGGCCGACGAGGGCAGGAAGGCTCTGCTGAGGAGTCGGCACTGGCGCTGGTCTCCGAGGGCTGTCCTGATGTCCCCCACGGGGCTCATAGGGGCTGGAATGAGATGCACGCCAACACTGCTGTTCTAACGCAGTTTATCCTTGTGGGCTTTGTGTCCATTTACCTGGCGGCACCTCTTCATGGTGCCGGGGCTGGGGCCCTGTGGCAGTCTATATAGAGAGGTTGGCTGGTAACTCTCAGAAAGGATCAGCCCTTCTCTCTTAACTCTGGATGTTGGAGAATGTGGGAGGGGGGTCTCGAAGTGCTTAAGAGCTTTTCCAGGGCTGTCAAGAAGCACCCACCCCTCTTGGGGAGGATATCTCAGGACATTGAGTGGGAAGGGCTCTTGCTCTGGACTGAGGTGTTCATGTGGCTTAGAAGGCATCGTGAGAAATGGAGGTAGAGTTTATACTTCTGCTATCCAAATTGATTAACAGAGGTGGGGAGACCGAGGGAGTATCTACACTGGCCACCTAAGAATCAATCCTAAGAATCGTAAAGTCTGACTGGGGTGATCAGTGCAGCACTTTGACACATTGCTTCTGGAAGGAGGTGGAGCCACTGGCAGCGGTGAGCTCTTCGGGTGAGTTGGGAGTCAGGTCTGTCTCGATGGCCTGAGTATGCTTGCCTGGCTTCTTCTCAGCTGCCATCGTAGACAGGCCCAGAGGGTCTGTACATCCAGATGCTCAGACTGGTTCTGGTAACACTGCCCCAGCCTTGAAGTTCCCATCACCAGCTCAGTGAATGCCTGGCTCTCAGACAGGTAATGATATCAACTAGTTGCCTGATGCTGTAGAGTCTAAAATAAGCTTCCACTTGCATGTCCCATGTCTTTCATTCTTTATCCCACATTTATCGAGCATTTCCTGAGCCTGTGCTGTGCTAGGAGCTGGGGCGTGTGTAGATGAGTAAGAGGTGGTTGGCTCCTGCCTGGGGACAGACACACATGTATGCTATAATACAGGCTGGTCACGCTACGACAGAGACTTGCTTATCTGTGTGTCTGTGGATGCCCAAGGGGACGTACTTAAAGCCACCCAGGATACGGAGCTCAGAGTGGGGTTACGAGAAGTGTTGGTTATATCAGGGAAGAGGCAATATCCACTGGGTGTTCCTTGTGCTGCAGTGAGCGCCGTGCAGGTACGATGACATCAAATCCTTGCAACAGCCGGCGTCCCATTCTGTATGTGCAGTCAGAGTGGAGATGCTTGGGCTGCAGCCCACATTTTCTGACTTCGACTCGGGTACCCGTCTGAGGACATTCTGTTGCCTCTTACACGGCAGGGGTGCTCTTCAGAGCTAGAACTATGAGCAGACAAACAGAACCATCTCCTCCACTGTTCCCATGGAAACAGCAAAATTGTCCCCTGGCTGGGGCCAACTAGCATCTGCTAGACCAAGACATGTAATAATAATAATAACACAAAATTTTGAAATGCGAATGCCAAATGGGTAAAAAATTAATGTAACAATTTGACCTACTGCTTCTTAAAACCCGCACACCATTCCTCAGACAAGGGTAGAGTTAAGGCTCCTGAGTACTTAATTTTGCCTAAACAAATAACAAGTGGGAAGCAGATTTTGTGCTGCAAATTCAGTTCAGCTCTTAAAACTGGAGATAGATTGCTCTTGCACACTGGCACCCCATCACAACATCTGTGCGTAATTAAGCCTCAGCAAAGAGTTTACCTCTCAGTGTGTGAGGCATCTTCCAGTGGGCTTTAACAGCCTCAGCCCCATGCTATCAATCTCCGAGCTCAGACCAGCACTGAATGCAAGTGCAGTGTTGGGGAGACTGGGAGAGGGTGAGGGGGCAGCCAGGCCGAACGGCTGGACGGTCAAGCCCAGGGCGTTTGTGCATTTGGCATGAGAGTGTGTGTGCTGGGAGAAGGGGCAGGGCATGCAGTGAGGTCTGTGACTGACCTGGGAGGCAGGCAGCACAAGGTAGGAGGGAGAAGCCTTGTAACCCCAGAGCCTGGGGCTGGAAGAGATGGGAGTGTGTCTCCATACGGAGGTGGGGGCGGGTGGGGGCATCAACTTCTGAGTAGGGCTACTCCACGGTTTCTTTTCTTTTTTTAACTTTTATTGAATTTGGGGGGTAACATTGGTTAATAACTTTATACAGGTTTTGGGTATACAGTTCATCTGTGTACTGCATTGTGTGTTCACCACCTCCACTCTGCAGTTTCCTAACGTGAGGTTCGGAGCCCGGGACTCTCTAGACATTGTGGACAAACCTCGTTAGATGAAGTGCATGCTTTTGGAGAAGTGCCAGAGTTTCCTAAGACTCTCAGAGATTAACAACCACTGATGTATAATAATACCAGTTAAGATTTTTTACATGCTTATGTTGTGTTAGATCATTTTAAAGTGCATTGCATGTGTTTACGTGTTAATCCTTATAACAGCCCCACAAGGGAGTCGTCATTATTAGCCCCATGTCACCAATGGGAACCCTGGGCCTCAAGAGATGAAGCCGTTTGCCCAAGGCCACACAGCTTCTTGGTCAGGGGCAGAGGCAGGCTCTGAATGGAGGCCGCCTGCTCCAGAGGCTACGTGTTAAACCATTGTGCTATTCTACCTGGGTAGTAACTTGTGGGGCAGATCTAAATGATGCTGAGCTGTCTGTGACATTAACTGAGAGCTCTGGTTGTGTGTCAGAACCACATGTGAAATGCTACATGGCTGTCACATGGCAGCTGATGTTTGTCCAGCAGCTGTTAGGTGAGTGCTTCCGTGTTGAGCACCAGGTACCCATCCACATATGCCACTAGGGAGCTGGCTGTGTTGCTTCCAGTGTCATTGTCATCACCATCCCTCAGGTGGGGCAACTGGTGCTCAGAGTGGCTCTGAAACTTAGCCAGTGTCACAGAGCTTGGAGGTGGCTGGGCTGGGGCTCCAGCCCAGCAGTCTGACTCTGAGTCTGCACTCTGCTGTGCCGGGCTCGGGAGATGGGGGTGTGTGGCCCCGAGTGATGGGCATTGGTCCAGACAAGCCAGGGCTGGCTTCACAGGTGTGCTGACTGAAACACAGGAACAGAGTGGAAGCCAGCCTGTGAGACTGAGGCCCAGGGTCTTGAGCTGGACCTTTCCATAATCTGCACTCTCTTTCTTGGGGTCGGGACTAGCCCCACTGTGGGCGCAGGTAGAGGCCACAGGAGTGGGCCCTCTGCTTTGTGACGGGAGACCCTGGGCACACAGGTCCTAATGGCCAGGTGTGACCCTGCCTGTGGGGTCAGCAGGTGCCCTGGCCATGAGCCTCCGAGGGTTTGGTCATGTTGAGGGGCTGTGGGACAGTGGTTCTTATTACCTCTTCAAAACTTTTCTCTTTCATCTTTCTTGTCCTTGATAGAAGTAAAGGAAGGCTCAGTGGTGAAAAATGGGTGTTTGGGCAAAGTAAATTTCACCTTACATCCCAAACCCTCCTGCCCACATGGTGATTTAGCGTCAAGTCCCCCTGTCAAGAGCCAAGTTCCTCCTAACTGAGAAGGGAGCAGTTTCGCATTTTGCAGTCATTTCTGTGTTACATCCATCGAGGGGCAATGTCCTTTCTGAGCTCCCCTGACAAATGCCTCTGTCTCCCAGGCTCGATATTTCTGTCATTTCAGACCTAAGCAACTGAAGCAAGGGGTGCCTTCTGTTGTCAGACTGGGTTGGTTCCATTTGGGGGGAAGTGGAGGGAGGTGATGGAGGGGGAAACCCAGCACACCCCTGATCCTGGTTGGCAAACCCTGAAAGCCTCTGGGTTTCTCTTTCCATCGGTGGCTCTTTCCTGGCTGTTTGCTCATTGCCCTAGGTAGGCCCTGCCTGCCTCCCTGTCTGACTGCCGCTTTCCAGAGTCTCGAGTGCCCACTGCCAAGCTTCAGTTCCAGACACCCTGAGGGAGAACTTAACCCCGAAATATGTCCCTTTCATTTGGAAGCCACAGACAATAGCAGCAAACTTGCACTTATATTTTTATTTTAATTTTTTTGAAGCAGGTTTTTTATTTTTAAAGTATATTTTATGATTGTGCTATTATGGTTGTCCTATTTTTTCTCCCTTTTCTCCCCCTCTGCCCTGTACCCCTCCTTCCAGCATTCCCCTTGCCCCTTAGTTCATGTCCATGGGTTGGACATGTAAGTTCTTTGGCTTCTCCATTTCCTATAACATTCTTAACCTCCCTCTATTTTGTACCAACCATTTATGCTTCTTATTCCCTGTACCTTTTTCCCCATTCTTCCCCCTCCTCTTCCCCACTGAAACCCTCCATGTGATCTCCATTTCTGTGACTCTGTTCCTGTTCTAGTTGTTTGATTAGTTTGTTTTTGTTTTTTAGGTTCTGTTGTTGATAGTTGTAAGTTTGTTGTCATTTTATTGTTCATAGTTTTTTATCTTTTTTTTAGATAAATCCATTTAACATTTCATATAATAAGGGTTTGGTGATGATGAAGTCCTTTAACTTGACCTTATCTGGGAAGCACTTGATCTGCCCTTCCATTCTAAATGATAACTTTGCTGGATAGAGTCATCTTGATGTAGGTCCTTGCCTTTCATGACTTGGAATACTGCTTTCCAGCCCCTTCTTGTTTGTAAGATTTCTTTTGAGAAGTCAGCTGATAGGCTTATGGGAACTCCTTTGTAGGTAACTGTCTCCTTTTCTCTTGCAGCTTTTAAGATTTTCTTCTTATCTTTAATTTGGGGTAATTTAATTACGATGTGCCTTGGTGTGTTTCTCCTTGGATCTACCTTCTTTGGGACTCTGTGAGCGTCCTGGACTTGCATGTCTAGTTCCTTCACCAGATTGGGGAAGTTTTCCTTTATTATTTTTTTCAAATAAATTTTCAATTTCTTGCTTTTCCTATTCTCCTTCTGGCACCCCTATGATTCAGATGTTGGAATGTTTAAAGTTGTCCTGGAGGTTAATAAACCTCTCCTCAATTTTTTGAATTCTTGTTTCTTCATTTTGTTCTGGTTGAATGTTTATTTCTTCCTTCTGTTCCAAATCTTTGATTTGAATCTTATTTTCCTTCCCTTCACTGTTGGTTCCGTTTATTTTTATTTCAATTTGCATAGCCTTCACTTTTTCCTCTATTTTGTGATCATACTCAACCATTTCAGTGAGCATCCTGATTACCAGTGTTTTGAACTCTGCATTTGATAGGCTGGCTATCTCCTTGTTGCTTAGTTCTTTTTCTGAAATTTTGATCTGTTCTGTCATTTGGGCCACATTTCTTTGTCTTGGCTTACCTGTTATGTTGTAAGGGGCAGAGCCTTAGGTATTTGCCCGCGAGGGGCAGGCCACTTTGCAGCGTTGTGGCGCTTATGTGGGGGAGGGGTCAGAGAGGCAACGGTGCTGCTTGCTTGGCTCTTGCCCCGCTCTCATCCAGTTCCACCACTTCCCACAAACGGATTGTGCCCTTTCAGGGGCTGGTTCCCAGGTAGGTGGGTTTGTGTATGTTCTAGGATCCTGTGGGTCTCTCCAACAAACTTTCCTGTTAGGCTGGGACTTTCTTCCACTGCTGCAACCTCTGCAGATTTTTATAGCCAGAGGTTTTGAGTCTTCAGTTTCCCCACGCTGGAATCCTGGGTTGTGCAGTCTGTCTCACTCCCCAGTTGTTCCTCCTGGTTTATCTGCATGCGAATGTGGGACTGCCCAGTCTGTAAGCTACCTTGTCATGTGCCCTTGCCACCCCAGCTTCTTGTCTCTGCCCCTTCTACCAGTCTGGATGAATGTTTCGTTAACTCCTTGGTTGTAGGACTTCCATGCAGTTAGATTTTCTGGCAATTCTAGCTGTTTTTCATTTTTAAATTGGTTGTTATCTGCCTTTTTTGGTAGCATGAGGAAGTGAAGCATATCTACCTACGCCTCCATCTTGGCTGAAAGCCCGTACTTATATTTTTAAAGATACCTTTTAAGAAATGCCATGTCGCCCCAGCCAGGTGACTTAGTTGATTGGAGTATTGTCCTGTGCACCAAAATGTTGCGGGTTTGATCTCTTGTGGCACATACCTAGGCAGCGGGTTTGACCCCTGGTTGGGGCAGGTATGGGAGGCAGCCTATCGATGTTTCTCTCTTACAGCAGTGTTTCTCTCTCCCTTCCTCCTCCTCCCCCCTTCCTCTCTTTCTAAAACCAATAAACATATCTATCCTCAGGTGAGGCTTAAAAAAATCTAAGCAAGACTGAATTTTAAGTTCAAAGTAACAAAAGAATCACAGATTTTCAAATGGCAAAAACTGCAGGAAAGTAGCAAACATAAATGACACCTTGATTGCGTGGAACCTTTGTTCCAGGGAGCCCAGAGCATTACGCTTGTAAGCCCTAATTATGCTCAGACTCTGTATCAAGGGCGGGCAGGAACAGCCTCCTCTCCGAGGAGAACCAAGCATAGAAGAGCTAATGGACCGGACTAAGTCACAACAGTATTAGCAGAACTGGGAGCAGCAAACAGGTGTTTGCACTTCAGGGCTGCTCTCTTACTGCAAGGTGAGTTTTGGGGGTCAAGAGGAGGGAAGTCCTAATTCCCCCCAACACTCCCCTTGTTTGTTTGTAAGTAGAAATATACCCATCATGTTGTTGGGGACAGGTGGCATGCTGATACCCGGTGACTCCTCCTTCCTGGCTGTGGTGGGACTGATGGGTGGCGCTCACTCCCATGGCAGCCTGGTAGCCCTGGTGCAGTCTAGTCTCTTGCCTGTCCTCGGGGAGATCTCTTTCTTTTTTTGGCAGTTGGATGTTCTGAGTCAGAGAGGGTTGGAGAGCATATCAGGTAGGAACGCATTTGTCTACAGGTGACTGTCAGACTGATTTAGAGGGTCTTAAACAAGAAAGGATTTATTTTCCTCATGTGGCAGGAAGGCTCGCAGAAGTTGCCTGCTGATACTGTCTTAGTGCTTTAACAAGATCAGGACTGGCATCTCTGACTTCCTTGAGCTTTTCCGCTTGTCGCAAGATAGCTGCTGCAGCGTAAGAAGAGTTGCATCATCTACAAGCACCTCATTTTTTAAAATCTAGGAAATAAAAACCTTCCTAGTAGACCTCCACCTAGGTTCTCGTAAGCCAGAACTGTGTCACGGGGCCATACCTATTGCAAGGCCAGCAGGGAAAGTATTTACTTTTTCCTGTTGCTGAGAAAGAGGGGAGGATTGGGAATGGGTGTTGGGTTAGGGTCCAGCGTTGTTTGCCACAGGGTCTTGTGTGTAGGAAATGGACATGGGAAAACTCATGACTTCCTGACTTAAAAAGTTATCATCCAATATACATTCATTTGTTCATACATTTATACATTCATACACAGGTACAATGCACCAATGGCCCAGGTGTAGAAACTGAGGCAGAGGGTTGGGGTTCACGTTAGGTACCTGAAATGGGCCTGGTGAGAGAGCGAAATGGCTTTTAGCACCAATTCTTGCTCAGGTATAAGAGGTTCCACACACTTCCCCTGAAACCCCAGTTTTAGGTTTGGCTTTTAATAATATCTAGAAGGCACCAAGGAGGGTAGGGAAGCCATTCTCTGGTCCCCAAGCAGGAGGGGTTGCTAAAGGAGGGGCCAGGGGCTTGGCTTGGGGAGGCAAAGCAGCCCTCCTCTCCTGTCCTGCCTCCTTCTTCCCACCTGTCACCGCTGAAGCCCCTCCAGGCCTCTCTCCTGTTCCTGGGAGGAGTGCCTCTTGGTGGTCCTTGCCCCCCCAGCTCCCAGCCCTCCAGACTTTCCTGACCTGCCCTTTCCTATTCCAGGTCCCCCAAATCTACTGGGAGCTATCCACGAAGCGGGTCCTTCTGATGGAGTTTGTGGACGGGGGGCAGGTCAATGACCGAGACTACATGGAGAGGAACAAGATTGACGTCAATGAGGTAAGGCTGACATGTCACGGCTGTGTGCCAGGGACGCAGGTTGGGTAGGACTGCCTCTTGAGGACAGCTGTGCCAGGTGAGGTCTCAGTGCCCTGAAAGAGGGCCTGTTGTGTGAAGATTGATAAAATCTGAGTACAAAGCATCCTTCCAGGTCACTTGGTACAACCCTCTACCCTGTCTCCTAAAGCTGGGGTTGTCAGTGCACAGAGAGGTGCAGGCACGGACGAGCCATTCCTTACAGCTGCTGCCTGGACAAGCGGTCGCCACCTGGCTTCTTATACTGTCCAAGCTCCATGGGGCTGAGCGGCTGCAGAGAACGATGGTGCGAAATCCATGCAACTCAATCCTTCTGCCTCCTGGGGCCTGGACACAGCGCCCTCCTTCTTCCCCTCCCTGCTCCCTGTCACTCCCCAGATCTGAAGGCATCAGGCAAAAAGGGACGGCAGTAGCCAACTCTTTTCACTTCATAGAAACAAGAAAAAAGGGGCTCCTGTGTCTCACCCCTTGGGTCTCAGGGAAAGCTGGCCTGTGGTGGAACCTGGACCCCATTTTCTTCTTGGTCCCCATAGGGTCCCACAGTTGGGGTGGATTTGTACTTTTCAACAACATTCATCATTTTTACAGCCCCTGCTGTGTCTCAGGTATGGAGGTTAGAGGGGAACCAGCCCAATTCCCTTCCGAAGGAGCTCGCAGCCTTTATTGGAGTTTGATGCACAACCACTGGGCTTTTCTGGGAGAGTTCTGCTTGGGGGCAAAGGATAGAAAACCACTGTTTAAACTCCACCCGCTACTTTACATACAGGGAGAAAAGTTCAGAGGGAGAGAACAAATGTCTTTTCTAGGGTCACGTGGCCAGTAGCACAACTTGGGGCTTCTGACCCCACTTCCCTCACTGTCAGCCTCTAGGGTGGGCATGGGGAGGGTGGGCAGAGCTGCCTGCAGGGGAGGGAGGAGGAGATCTGCTTGCCCATCTTCTCCCCTATTGGTTGGTATAGGGGTATGTCCGGCAGCTTGCTAGGGGTCTTTTCTCCACCAGGACCTTTGAGTACAAAATCCTGGGGTCCTGTGGAAAAAGGGGTGGGGGAGGTGACCTTTGGCTTGTTTTGAATAGCCTCAAAGGGAAGCAGGGGCTGTCTGCCTGCTGGTCAGGAAAGATCCCAGAGGCCTCACCCCCTCTGCCCCACCCCACCCCAACCTTACTGGCGTGCCAGCTGCCGTGGGATTTTCATTTGGGCAGTGCCCCCAATTCCATTAAACTCTCTGGATCCAGTGAGCTCAGGCTGTAATGGCATTTAACCAGAGGCAGCTTTGATTTCAAAGATGAGTACAATACAAACGAAGATGTGCTCTGGAGTAGCTGCTTGTTTGTGGCTGAGCGAGGTGCTTGGTAAGAGGGGACAGCTGGGCTGGAGGTGGCCAAAGTCGGTGGGCGCTGAGGCAGGGTCTCACCCACTCCTGTCTCCGCAGGGCAGACAAAATCCGTGTTCTGTGCAGAGTGGAACCTCTGTTGACATACTGCAAATTAGTCTGTGGGTAAATAAACCAGCCTCATGTCCTGGGTTGGCTTCCATGAGGCAGGGCTGGTGTAGAGTGTTGGTTTCCTGTGAACATACATAGTTGGGCAAGCTGATATCAGAGTGATTTCAGAAAACAGTAACAATAACAGTAATTATTATATACAACTAACATGTGCCAAGCATGTGACACATCTAGTCTCTACTCCTTACCACTGTCCCACTGAGGATGTGTTATTAACCCCATTCACAGATGAGAAAGCTAAAGTCCAGAGAGCTTAAACCACTTGCCCAACATCACACACCTAGCAGAAGCAGAGCCAGGATTTGAACCCAGGTCTGGCTGTGTGTGTTCTCTACCTTCTCCATCTCCCTCCCAGCGACTGGCCTTGGGCTGCAGTGGAATCTGGGCCGCCTGATCGATGGCCACATCAGTAACCCCGCAAGGCAGGAGGTGGAGGACTGGCTGAGAAACTTTACCTCTCGGCCCAGGCAGTATCTGGCTGCAGCCCTTCTCCCCGCAGCTCACATCGAGGGGGGAGATGCATGAAATGTTTCATGCAAACATTGTCCCATTTGAGAGAGATGTGTGGACTGAGTTAGTGCACCAGCAGGGCTTAGCATGACGCCTGGAATATGGTTAGTGCGCAGAATCGGTAACTAGTTGATGTTGCCGTTTTCATTGTTAGTATCACCCTTGAGCTCTGTCCTTTCCTCCTTTACCTCTTTTACATGGGTGTTGGCTGACTGATGACTCCCTGTGCCAGGCCCTTTCTGCACTGGGACTTTAGGAGGGAGGTCTTATTGTCTCCACTTGCAAATGAAGAGTCAGAGACTCAGACCAAACTCATGTAAGGGCCCGGATCTGAATGGTCCGCCTCAGTGAGTTTTCACGTGGGCGCACCGTGCAGTCACCAGCCAGTAACTGCAGTCGTTTCCACCCCCTGGCAGGCTCCCTCATGCCCCCTCCCAGTCAATACCCTCACCTTGACTTCTGTCACCACAGGTCACTTTTGCTCATTACTGAACTTCAGGTAAATGGAATCATACTGAATAGTCTTTTAGGGCTGGCATCTTTGTCATCAGTCAGCTGTGGCTCTTTGGAAGCTCTGTTCTCTTCCATTGGTCTTTGGGTCTACCCTTGCCATAATACTGTGCTGTCTTAATTCCTTAGGAATTTCTAAGGAATCAATTGCTTAATTCCTTAACTGCCTGCCCTGGCTTCTAGCATCGGTATGACCTAGGGAGCTCTTTGGTATTCTGAGATGATGCCATGAAATGCTCCCACAGAAAACCCAGGCTGGCCAGGGGGCTGTGGACCATGTGCCCCACTGTGTTGTGGTAAATCATTGGTGATGCTGGGAGTAGACCAGCAATGGGCCCTACTTTGTAGGGCATCAATCTATTATGCCTCTTACCAACCAACACCAAAGCCACAGGCCTCACAGAAGGCCGATGGTTTGCACGTGTGTGTGAGCGTACACACGCAGAGTGTGAAAGAAGCCATGTTACTGAGTTTCTCTGAGGTTATAAAGTCTCCCTGGGACTGTGGGACTCAGGGAGCCCATCCCTGGGGACTCTTCCTCCTGAGGACAGCCTGGCTGTGTGTGTTCCTTGGGGAGGAAAGTATAAGGGACAGATAAGAGTGACAGGGGCCAAATCCTGGGTGGGGTGGGGTAGGGTAGGGAAGCGCCAGGTTAGGAAACAAGAGACCTGGTTTCACACTTCAGCTCTGCCAGGGGCTCACTGTGTGATCTTGAACAAATCACTCTCCCCCTCTGGGCCTCAATTTTTTTGTTGAAGGTTTTGGGTTAGCTGGGTATTTGAGAGAGCAATGACTCTCAGCTTGCTGGGAGCAGGAACTCGAGCCGTCTATTTCAGAATCACTAGGGGGCTTATTTAACAATGCATATTCCTTGGCCCCACCCCAAATCGACTAAGCAGAATCTGGGTTGGGAAGGGTTGAAGAATCTGCATTTTAACCAATTCTCAGGTAGGTTCTAATACTCAGTGAAGTTCAGGAATCACCTGCCACAAGGCCCAAGGGCCTGGGCGCCTATGATGTTTTGCACCTCTGGGCACAAGGCAGCCCTGCCCAGGTGTCCTCACCTGCCAGGGAGCATGGGGCCATGGGGAGCCAGCCGCCCACAGGGGCCCTGTTTGCCTGTATTTCTGAGCTCAGAAGCAGATATTACGGAGGGCCTGACCTGATGATCATATTTGCCAGTCACTTTAAGAGCTGGCGACAGTGACTGTCACTGATTTCATTAAAAGTAAAGGTCGTGCAGGAGTACACGTTCCCAGGCCGGATGGAGCCTCCTCCAACCACAGGGCGACTATTGATTGCGGGACCTTTATCGAAGGTTAATTGGATTTCAGTGAGTGCGTATTTAAGACCCAGCCTGGGCTGAGGCCCAATTGAATTTGTGTGAAATCAGCCCTGAGAAAGCTGACAGAGGCTTGAGTTTGGGGTTGGCAGGACGGTGACTAGAGGCCTGGTGGGCAGCCATCTGCAGTCTGCGAAGAATGGGGATGGGTGCAGGGATGGGGGGCTTGCAAAGACTCCAGCCTGTCTGTTCCAGAGGCCTGGGAGCCAGCTGGGAGAGGGGTGCCAGGGGCACCCGGTGGTCATTATGTGGACTTTGACTCAGCCCTCTGTTCTCAATGGCCCTCCTGGTGTGTGGTGTGGCCTCCAGAGGCTGTTGTCCTTTCACTTGTGTCAGGGTTAGGAGGGGAACTAGGGGCTTCGCTCTTCCTCTGAAAGTCTTTCCACTAATCCTCCTGGTTTGGGCCCCCAACTCCTGTTTGTAGAGGTGCCAGTTGTCCTCCACTGCATCCTGTCTGGGTCCGAGTCCCTCATTTATAGAGTGGGAGGGATCACAATACTTACATCACGGGATCGTTCGCAAGCTGTGAAGTTCTGTAAAAGAAAGTAATTTACAATCCGTGAGGTTATTATTCACAGAGGCATGTCTCCCTCCAGAGAATCTTTGAGAATTTTCTCTGCTCCCCTCCTGTCCACCTACCTCTGTTGTCTGTGAGTGATGCTCATCGACTGAGCGTGTGGTGACTTCCCTTCCCCGCCGCCTTAGAGTTTCTCTTGTCCCTCCTCTGCCACCAGGGACTGAATAAGACATTTCTCTTTTGCTCAGCACATCTGCGGGACTGTGTGATGACAGACACACGAAGCAGTGGGCGCAGTGCCCACTATACTCGCTCAGCATGTTACCACACTGGAATTCCGACCCTCGCCCACAGAAAATACATGCCAGAAGGAGGGGAAACGTGTAGGAAAGAAACCCTTTCCCCATTTTTTTGTACAAGCTCAGGTGAGGTGGGAGATGTGGAGAGTTCTTTGGGGTGAGTTGCTGCCTGAGGCAGGGAATGTAAGATGTCCACACTTGTTCCTCCCTTCACTGCGTCTTCCCATAGTCATGGCCCTGGGGACCCACGCCCAGTCCCTCTGGCAACAAGGACGCTTTGAGGCTCTCAGGTGATGTCCCTGTTTAAGCCTCATCTAGAGAAGCTATCACCAGCACTCAGATGCCACAAAACTAGAGTACTTCTCCCAGCTTCCTGTAATGAACTCAGCACCTGTCTCCTTCCAGCATCACATGTGGTTGAAGAGGCTCCTGGTGCCTTCACGTTCAGGGGTTTCACTCAGTGTTGCTAGTCCAAGATTGACCCCTCCAGGCATAGATGTGGCTGTGGGCTGGACAGCAGCAAGTGTTAAGGTTTATGTATTCCAGGGGCGGTACCTGGGGGGGAAGGGGGGTGGGGAGAGGAAAATGCTCTAGGCTGTGGTCTGGTCTGATCTTTCAGGCTGTTGGTCTGCCTGACGCGGCCTGGGCAGAAACTGGGGGGTGGGCAGAGTTTGAATGATCAACCTTCTTATGCTTAATACTGGGCCACTTATGTGATTATTAATATCCCGCAACACCAACCTCCTGTTTCTTTCAGAGATCTTGGCCTTGCTTCCATGACATCCCCCTGCCCCCAAAACATAAATAGATTTTCCCTTGGGGGTGGGAATAAATTAATCTATGCAATTACAGAATAATTGAAGTACTTTCAGCCAATTCAAGTTTTAAGAAAAATCTAAAAATAACTCCTTGATTTACATATTATTTACTAAATTAATTCTTTACTCACCACTTTTATAGATTCCTGGCTTCCCTCCTCCTTACTGTTAGAGAATAAAGGCACTGCATAATTGCCAAAATCACTTATGTGAGTAGTACAATCCGTTTTACATGGAACAATTAAAACACTCGTCACTGACTTTTCTTCTAAAAATTGCCATACTGTGGCTTTCGTTAGCAGTGTGTTTTTGGTTAGACAAACAGCCCTGGATTTCCCTGCGATTCTTCTCCAAATGCAATGACTTCTTGGATGCTGTGGGACCTTCAGAGGTTTTTGGTGGAACTTTCCTGTTCGTGGAAAGGCAGGATGTCCTGGTGATCGAGAGCTTGTTCCCTGGAGTGGGGCCACCTGGGTTCGGATCCTGGTATTCCGAACTGCTGGCCAGGGGACCAAGCTTCTCCCCCTTTTGGAATCTTGCTTCCTTTCCCTGTCTACTGCACAGGGTGGCTGGGGGTCCCTGCACAGTGCCTGGACTGTGCCTGGCATGGAATGTTAGCTGTCACCTTTCTAAGATGATGTCACTTCCTGCCTTTATGCAGATACCACTGTTACCAGGGCAAGGGGAAGCCTTAGGGAATTGAGGAGACATTTTCCAGAGAAGATATACTGATGACAGAACAGGTACATGAATAGGTACTCAACATCACTAATCAAGGAAATGAAAATCAAAACTGCAACGAGAGAGCTCCACATACCTGTTAGAACGGCTGTTATCAAAACACAAGATAACAAGCGCTGGAGAGGATGCAGAGAAAAGGGAGCCCTTGTGCACTGTTTGGTGGGAATGGAAGTTGGTACAGCTGCCATGGAAAACAGTGTGGAGGTCCCTTAAAAAACTGAAAATAGAACTGCTGGTGCTATATGATCCAACAGTCGTAGTTCTGGGTATATATGAACCCTGTCCATAAAGTATCCAGCCATGTACTATGAAAAACAGAGACATTTATTGAAGAAGATACAAGAAGCATTGTACATAAGACAATGATGCCTCAATTCCCTTCAAAGTAGGAATCTTGGGACCTTACACAACTCTCCCAATCGCCATCAGCTGCCCCGTCATATTTTCCTGAATCTCACTTGACAGTCTGAAATCTTTCCCTTTTCAAAGGTGATTTTCATTTTGGGAAAATCCAGAAGTTGCAGGGGGCTAAATCTGGGCTATAGAGGGCCTGGGTCACCTGGGTGATTTGACGCTTTGCCAAAAATCTGCATGAGACGTGATGCACAAGTGGGCATGTTATGTTGAAACTGCCAGTCACCAGTTGCCCATATTTGCGGCCTTCTGAATCATCTGAATAGTTTCCATGGAGGAATGTTCAAGCTTCATGCACTATTTGATGGGGGTTCATTGCTGTGTTTGCTCTGTCATTTTGAATGTAATGGCCACACAGTACACGTGCTTCACTGACTAGCAGTGAAGTCATCACTGTTCACACACCCACATTCCAGTCCCCTCTCCTTGGCCGCCAGGTTACACTGATAACACACAAACTATTCTTATTAGATTGACAGTGGCTGGGCTTTTTCTGGATAGACCTGGTGTATCCAAAGGGAATGAAAACAGTGTCTCGGAGAGACACCTGTACCTCCGTGTTCATTGCAACATTAATTTCAATTGTTTGTTCTTTTTTGTTTGTTTTTTTGGGGGGGTGTTGTCAAATGATCTTTAATTGAAATATTTTCCTTTGTAGCTCTGAACTAGATGGGCATTCCACTGCACCACTACTGATGTCACTTATAATGTCACTAGGGTGGTGGCCATCGACGCTGCAGCCCACAGACTGGGCAGTCCCCAGGATCCCTCTGGGGTCCCAGAGAGTTTTCTAGTGCCGCATCTGTTGGACAATGTTGATAATCTCCTCAAATGTGATATTTCCACTGTGTGTAATGTTTTTTTCTTTTCTTCCTTCTGTCTCTTCACAGTTCTTTGAGGGCTTTGATGATCAGGGCAGGGGCAGAAGGTACACCTCAGTCTTGGCTGTCTGTTCTGAATGGTCCATTTCACTGTAATCCTGGAACCCTTCCAATCACCAGTTGCTTTGGTGATGTCGTTGCCAACCATTTTTGGAGAGAGGCCCAGGGGGCCAATCTTGGGGGCCAGGGCAGGCATGGTACCAACTTCCCCACTGGTTCACCTCAGGTGTACGACTTTGATCTTGTTGGGGTCAAACTTTGGCAGAATGGTGGAGGCGGCTCGTGTCGGATGAACCTGGATTTGGGACAACCAAAGAAAATTGCACCTAAACCTCCTCCAAGCTGGAAGCCAAAAGCCAAAAGGTCAATTGTTTGTTCTTCATAATGAGGCATAGCTAAAGTATTACAGAAGGGGTAGGACAGAGGGCTGTGTGCCTGGGACCCTCGATGTCTTTGTGAGTTGGAGGGAACTGGCTGCCTTTTTCTGGGCAAATTGGCTCCCAGAGGCTGTTTAGTACAATTCTGACAAATGTAAAGAAAAATTACCCAAAATTTAGAAATAAGGCCCATAGTACACAGTGTATTTTTAAAGTAATTTTTGAGCATTGTTCAACCAGCTCCCCTGAGGGTTTTTTAATATTTAGGGGGATGTACTTTTGTTAGACTTTGCTGTTGAAAAATCAATTAAGGGCCCAGAATGAAGTCATATGTCAACCTGTAGATCTTATCCAGTAGAGATGCAAATAATTTCTGCCCCATAAGGTTATGATAACCCTCCAAGGTTATGATTTCCTTATTGCTTTGAAGGGCAATAACCAGTTTTATATCTGATTCAACTGGAATCTTAGGCTTTTATTCCTGTTTAAATGTCCACAAACACCCAGTTCCTCAACATGCTCTTTGAACCACTCTACCTTCAGGTTTGGTCCTTTACTGATGAGCTAAATAGATTTTTACAGCTTTTTAAAAATTGTTGTTCAGTTACAGTTGTCCCCATTTCCCTCCAATTGACCTCCCCTGCCCTATCCATCCCCCACCCCCCACCCCCCACATTCAATCCTCCCCACCCCATTGTCTTTGTCCCTGGGTTCTTTGTACATGTGCCTTGATGCCCCTTCCCCTTCTTTCCCCTGTTTCCCCCACCCTTCCCCTCTGCTCAGTGTCATTTGTCCTTAATTTCCATGTCTCTGGTTTTAACGCATGTTCATTCTATATTTGTATGAAGGTCATGTTTTTAACTTTTTGAAACTTACACTTTGAAGGTGATAACAGGTATATTTTTTCCAAGTTTGAAATAATTAGCTACCCTGTTACAAACACACACATTTGTGGTGTGGTACATAAAGGTGCCTTCCCATATGTGATCGCATTTTGATTTTGAATCTTGGGGTTCCCTGTGAGGAAGAGGAGCAGACAGGGTCAGTCCCACTTAACAGCTGAGGGAACTCAGGTCTGGACTGAGAAGGGAGGTGCCTTGTTCCCCAGCTCACCCAGACCCTAAGTGGCAGCACCAAGATGGCTCCAGAGGGAAGCTGGGTGCATAGGCTAGTTCTCCCTCCTGTCTTTGCCTAGCACACCTGCCATCCTGGTGAATTCTGGCTACAACGAACATCAAGAGCAGCCCCTAGGTGGAAAGACATGTAGGTCGGGGCAGACAGATGAGGTGGGCCGTCTGGGCGCTTTGGGGTGCAATGGGGAGGGCCGCTCTGGGCGCTTTGCTCGCGCGTGTACGAGCTGCAGTGGGCTGCACCTGCTCCTCCTCTGGCGGCAGCGGCTCACTCTCATGGGCAAGAACTCCCTGATCCCGAGTCCCCAGACCCCCTGGGGCCATCCTTCAATGTGGTAATAGGGGGCCCAGAGCGATCAGCAATATTTCAGGAAGCTTAAGGGAGATCGTACATCTCCCCATGACAGGTCTGCCCAGACTAAATGAAATGTCATTTCTCTGCTTTTGGCTGGAATTCCGTCAGCGCAGTCTGGCTGCGCTGCTTATCTTGGGCTGATCAGGAACCCTGATGGACCTTATATGCATCCTTGACAAATAAAAATGAATGATTACTTAATAAATGCAATTGGTGTGGCAAAAACAGCCTTTCGGATTGTGGCACCATGGAGCTCTGAAGCGCCTAACGAAAGGGGTTCCCAGAGGCACAGAGGTAGGGACTTTCTGGCTCTCCCAGGACCGGCTCTGGCTGGAGCCCCGTCCCCAGGTCACAGGAAATGGTGGCTCTGGAACCCCTGACAGGCCAGCCTGAGTCTGAGAATTTGACTCGGTTCAAAGTCCTGCTCCAAATGCCAACAGATGCTGAGCACTGGGTGTTTGTTTCACCTGAGGGGAATGTCAGGAGCCGGGGAGCTGGTGTGGTGGCAGGGCTTCAGACTACCTCTTTGCCCCTGGTTTCTTCAGCTATTAAAAAGGTGCAATGAAACCTGGTCTGCTGCCCTCCAGGAGTGTTACAAAGGATCAGGAACAATAGGGGCACCGATGGGAAGTCACTAGGTTCCCAGCACCATGATGTTCTCTCTTGCCCCTACAGTAGCCCTTGTGAGTGGCACTGCTATTATTTCCATTTTACTGGAGCTGAGAGTATGAGCAACTTGCCCAAAGTCACAAAGTTCAGTTGAGTGCAGAAGTCAGTGGGAACCAGGACAGAACGATGGTTACTCGGAGGCTGTGGGGTCACACCCAGTTTGAATTCTGGCTCTACCCCTTTCTAGCCAGGTGGCTCTGGGGCAGGTAAACCTTGATGTGTTTCAGTTTCTCATCTGCAAAGTGGGGTTATAATTTTACCTACTTGTAAGTCTTTTAATAAGGATGATATCTGTTGTTACAAAAGTAGGGTTATTCTTGATTGATTTGGGGCCCAATTATAACCAGTTGGGATTCAGGGGAAATTGATGGGGTAGGATGAGCATCAGAGGCAGGAACCATGGCTTCTCAAAAAACAAACAAACAAACAAAAAACATAGAGACAAAGGTCTCATTTATGTTGAAGGCAGAGTCCTACATTCACATGTTTGGCCTGTTGCAGGCCAGTGGATGCATAATAGAGCCAGCCCATGGCATGTAAATTACACCTCAGTAAAGCTGTTTAACAAAATAGAGCCAATCCCTGCCGCCTTTGAAGCTTATGATAGTGGGCTAGGTGGTCAGTAATCATATCATGACATAAATAGTGTGCTTGTGCCATGAAAATGCAGTACAACACTCTATGAGAGCGTATGGTAGGACGACCTCATCTAGTCTGGAAGGTCCGGGAAGGTTTCCCTAGGGAGGTGATGCTGAGCTGGGATGGGAGGAAGGAGGCGTGAACCAGGTGAGGGGGAGATGGGAAGAACGATCCCGGCAGAGGCAGCATCACATGCGAAGGCCCTGAGGTAGGAAGGCATGGGGATCATTGGAGAAGAGAAAGAAAACAGATGTGGCTGGAGTGCCATTGTGCCAGATGAGACCAGGAAGGGAGGCTGGACTTGGTGGTGCAAGAGTTTGCAGGCCAAGGAAAGCACTTGAGTCTTTATCTTTAGACACTAATCTTGTGTTCCCCACCCAGTGAGCCCAGCTCCCCTCTGCTGGCTGGGGTGTGTTTGTGAGTGACCACGGGGTCCAGCTGAGGCTGAGAGAAATGCCAAGGGCAGTGTGTCCTGGGGCCTTCGCTCCCTGGATTGAGCATCTCTTTGTCCCATGGAAACCCATCGGTAGACCATCTGTGGGCTCAGGTCTGGCTCTGTTCAGCAGTTGCTCCCTAGCTGGGAAGAGGCTTTTAGCTTTAATAAAAAGGGAGTAGAGATAAGAAGACCGCCTCAGCAGGGAGAGCAGCAGTGACAGGATGATTTAAATGGCCTCTCCAGTGTCATTTCTTCTGTGCAGACATCATAAATCAGATCAGCGTTGGGCTCTGATAGGAGCGGTGCAGGGAAAGGGGCCTGCAGGGAGAGGGGAGAAGGGCCCGTGACTCTGGGTCCTCCTGGGACTGGCCTGGAGCTGTGGGGGGGGTCACCTGTTCCTGGTCCTCAGCTCCCTAGCCTTACTCTGTGGAGGAAGAGCAAGTGGACTGACTCCTCCAACCCAGATTTCCAGCCCACATTCAACTTTGGGGGAAAAAAATGAAAAGGGACTGATAAGAAAAACGGGGAAGAGAAAAATCGGGGCAGAGTGGAGGGGTGGGTGTGGGAGGTGGGTGTTGCAGCCACCAGAAAAACTAGAAGCAGCGGTTCTTCTGCTTTGGCATGTATTAAAATCACCATGGGAACTTACAATACTGATGCCTGGGTACCACCCACAACACTTCTGGGTTCTAGGTGGTTCTGATGTGCAGCTGAAGTTAAGAGAACTGGATGAGAATGCAGCTTCTAGTTTGAACTCAAGAACTCCGCAGTCTCAAGCCTTCACTTTCGCCATGGCTGCTCAGACCCACTTGGTCCCCCTGGCCTTCCTCTTGACAGCGGCCAGATTGAGGGATCAGAGTAGATGTCTCCGAGACAGGTGTTCATGCGGATCAGCCCCCACTCACCTCCCTTCTCTTCCAGATCTCACGCCACCTGGGCAAGATGTACAGTGAGATGATCTTTGTCAATGGCTTCGTGCACTGCGACCCCCACCCGGGCAACGTGCTGGTGCGGAAGCAGCCAGACACGGGAAAGGCGGAGATTATCCTGTTGGACCATGGGCTGTATCAGGTAGGAGGGGCCTTTCCCACCCAGCCAGCCCCAGGGCCTAGTCCTGCCTGGCTCAGAGCCCACTGGTCTCCCCTATGGGCTACAGAAATGGGAGGCAGATGGCCAAGGGGTCTGGAGAGGCCCTGTCCTGGCTCCAGAGCTGTCATTTTGTGTAAGTCACAGTCACACACTCTCTGAGCCTCAGCTTCCTGCAGGGTAAGGTGAGGTTGGTAATGCCTCCTTCGTGGGCCGCTGTAAGGAGCACGTGGGAATGTACCTGGACGTGTGAAAGTGCTTTGTCAGCTGTAAAACAGCCTTGTTTCCCCACGGAGCCCAGGCCAGCCCAGACCCTGGGAGGAGAGCTGGCCTTTGATGAGCTGGGACTGGATAAGGAAGGGTAATCCAGCCCCAGCGATGATGTGGTAGGTAGTGGGAAAGGGGGCTGGGAACTGAGAGGGGCTCTGTCCTCTGGAATTGGGATGCAGAGTCGGTTCAGATGAGCCACAACCTCCACCTGGAAGTTGGGAAGGTCACTGCTAGTCCTGAGACCCAGGGTCTGGTTTGATTCCAGGAGGCGGATGGTCCTTGGGGAGGTTTTCCCTATGGTCTCTTACTCCTTCTCTCAGGGCCCTAATTCCACATCCCAAAATCTTGGCCCCCTTTCCAAGGCTCAGTGACGCTGGGTACAGCAGTTTAAGGTAGGCCAGCTGCTGTCACACGGAGCTCCTGAACAAATGATGGCCAAGACACAGCAGATGTCTAACACTCGCTCCTGCGCCAGCCCTGGGCGGGGGCAGGAGGCCAAAGGATGGTCTGACTGAGACTCCACCTCCCAGGCCTTTCTTGGGGTGGCCTTGCCACCTGCAGTCCAAAGGGTCAGGGCTCGGAGGGGCATGCATGGGCCAGGTCTGGAAGTGGAGCTTCTGCACACTGTCTCCATCGGAGCTCTGGCTGAAGACCACGTCTAACTAGGGGGATATGGGGAGTGCAGTTTTGGTGGGCACTTGGTAATTTCTGCCACTTAGGACCAAGGCTGGTCAAATAATAGCTTTGAACTTGGACCTTCAAGGATGGCTGAACTTTGAGAGGGAAGCAGATGTTCTGCAGGAGCCATGGTCTTCATCCCCTTCACAGTGGTCACTCCAGCCAGGGACTAGGTCTCCGGTAGGGAGAGGAGGCTCAGCTGTGGTGACGGCTGCCCCCCCACCGCTGCAGGTGCTCACGGAAGAGTTCCGCCTGGACTACTGCCACCTCTGGCAGTCGCTGATCTGGACTGACATGAAGAAGGTGAAGAAGTACAGCCAGCGCCTGGGAGCTGGCGATCTCTACCCCTTGTTTGCCTGCATGCTGACTGCCCGCTCGTGGAACTCGGTCAACAGGGGCATCAGCCAAGCTCCAGTCACTGCCACTGAGGTAGGTGGCCCCTCCTGGCCCTGCCCTCTCCTGAATAGAAGGGGCAGGACCAGGGATGGCTTTTGGACCCCTTCCTATCTGGGGTCTGAGGTTCTGTCTGGTGGGAGTTGTGGGCACAATGGGAGCTACACCAGAGGAGAGGGAGGGAGGGGAGGAGAGACAGTGTCCCTGGACAGAAGGAGGGACAGGGAGTGATATCCCATTCCTGCCCTTCTTATCAACCTGGAGTACAAACAGGTCACACTAACCATGTGGTCGGGCTTCTGAGGCTTTCAGTGCGACCTGCTCACACAAGATTTCGGGCTTCCACGAAGCTCTCTCAGAGACTGTCTCATACGTGCGCCTGGCACCACTTCTGCTGTCTCCTCCTGGGGGCTGTCTCCGTTGTGTGGTTCCTCTAGGGCACCCCACCAGGGAGAATGCTTCAGTTCTCATGCGCTGTCTCCTGTCCCGTTGCTCTACGGAGTTTTTTAGTGAAACGCCTTTTTGGTCTTTCTCGGTAGTTCATTTCTTCGTTGGAACTAGACAGCAGTTCTGCGGTGTCCGGGCTGAGACCCATCCAAGTGACCTCTCCTCCCTGCACTCATTTTCACCCTTGCCCCACCACAGGGACTCCTGGGGCTGCTCATTCTTCCTGGCTCAGAGCTCCCTCCCTCCCTGGCCTCTCAGTCCACCACGGAATGGACTTCTGCCTTCCCAGCCTGTCAGTTTGCTGGGCTGAGGCAGACTTGCTGTTGTCCTTGTGGGGATGGGCTCGGGCGAACCACAAGGGGCAGGGTCTTGCTTGTGCAGTTGGAAAGACCTGGTTCTAGTTCCAATACCCGCTCTTCCTGGTGGCATGACTATGGCTAGTTCTTGTCACCTCTTTGAGCCTCAGGTGGTGCCCTGTAAGCTGCCTGGTGGCAGGTGGCTTTAGGAATGGCTGGATCCAGACTGTCAAAAGATGCCACTGAAGAGGGCACCTGTTGCCATCTCTTGTTCTGCTTTCCTCCAAGTTTCCATCATTCTCCAGCAAACTTGGTGGCAAAGATGACCACCAGCCTCCCCAGGCCTACACAGCTTTAGAGCTTGTCCTCGGAAGCAGACAGACAGCCTCCCTCTTTTGTTGAGTGGGGATGGAGATTTCTGCTTTACTGATGATACGTGGGAAGTGCCTCTCCACAGCTTCCGAAGCTCGTTCACTGAGCAAACATTTGTTTTTGCTGGACCCTGGAGTAGGTGCCGGAGGCCCAGTGGTGAGCGGACAAACAGTCCTTCTTTGTAGTTTGCACTGTGGTTGAGGGAGACAGACAGTAAACCAGCAAACAAACAGGTAAATGGAATAATTGCAGGTTGTACGTATCAGGAGGAAATAAGCTTGTGTTGGGGGTGCCATAAATTGAGTGCTCAGAGGAGAAATCTCCAGCGAGTTGACATTTAAACTGAGGCCGGGAGGACAAAAAAGGCACCAGCCGCAGGAAGAGCTGGGAGGAAGCATCCCAGGCGGAGAGCGCACAGTGTGCCAAGGCCTGGGGGAGAGAGAGCTTGCTGAGGTCCAGAGTATGTCGAGGCGGGTGGTAGAATGAGAAGAATTGAGCACCAGGCAGAGAGAGTATCACTCTGGGTGTATAAGCCATGGAAAGATGTTTGGATTAATTCTAAGTGCAAAGCAAAGCCTTCGATGGCCTTTAAGCAGGAGAAGGACATGCTCAGACTTGCTATTTTAAGTATCCCTCTGGAGTGGGGCAAGATGAGTGATGGGTTGATTAGCTAGGAGGCTGGGGCAGAACTCCATGTGGAGAGGTGCTGGGGACTCAGACTACACTAATGGTAATGGAGGTGGAAAGAAGCAGGTGGACTTAAGTCTGAGAGGCTTTTCCATCAGCTTGGATGTTGAGAGGATAAAAAGTTGTGTCACAGCTCTTTGGGGTGAATCACAGGACAAGGGAGGGTGGTGCCACTCCCTGATATAGGGAAGACTTTGAGAAGGCCATATTTAGGGTTGGGGGTGTCACTGGTTCTCTTGAGCATTCAGATAGCGGTGTCATGGGCCATTAAGCCTGGAGCTCAAAGAAGAGGTCCAAGCTTGAGAGATAAATTTGAGAGTCCTCAGCAGACAGGTGGTATTTAAAGCCACAGGAGTGGACAAGGTCACCTGGTCCAAGTGGGTACTCAATAAATGATATCTGATTTTATTAACTAAGTTTGAGTTTTATTTTTGCATTCTTATTCATTGGTAAAGACTCAGCATAAATGCTGCTATAATCGTCTGCTTGGGTTGCCATCACAGAACTCCTCCAGCTGGGCGTCTTAACAGCAGAACTGTGTTCTCTCGAAGTTCTGGAGCTCGAGTGCATATCCAGGCATCACCAGGGCTGGCTTCTGGAGGGAGCTCTCTCCCTGGCTTGCAGACGGCCGCCTCCTCGGTGTGTCCTCACACGGCCTTCCTTCTCTGTGTGCATACTCCTGCCATCTCTTCCTCTTCTCGTAGGGACGTCAGACCTGTTGAATTAAGTGTCCCGCTCCCTTATGAATTCACTTAACTTTAATTATCTCCTTAAAGGCCCTGTCTCTAAGTAATCACATTGGGGTTAGAACTTTGACCTAGGGATTTTGTGGAGGCACAATTCAGTCCAGAGCATCAGCCCGGGAAGCCTCTCCTCATACCTTTGCCAAAAGTGATCCCTTAATACTTGGGTTGCACGTGTGCAAGCACCTTATACTCCGTCTCCTGTACTTACATGAACTCTCTGACTCGTTGGTGAGGACCTGAACCGTGGGCATTCTGTCTGGTCCATCTTTTATAAGGTCTCTGCTGTTCTGGGGCCAGGTCTAGTGGAGAGGTGTTTGTGTGGGTTTGGGAGACATAGACGGCATTTGTTTGCTTTGGACAAAAACCCAGGTAGAGAATACTTTGCCTCTCTTGGCCAGCCCGGTCTCTGAGATGTAAGGGTCCACTTTCCTCAGTCCTAGTCTAACTTAGAATTCAGGGACCCTGCAGCATTGTATCAAGGATGACGTTTCCCAACTAAAAATGGCTTCAACACTTAGGAACCTGCACTCTCCATGCAAGAAGCCTGGAGGTGGGTGGGTGCAGGTTGCCGACTGAGCAGGTCGACTGTCTCAGGGCTCTGGGCTGGCTCCTCTGTGATGCTCTTTGTCTCCTCTCATGATTCCAAGATGACTCTGTGGGTCCAAGCTTTACATCTTTATTCTGTGGTGACCAGAAGTGGGAGTGAGGGCTCTTCTCATGCATTGTTTCTCAAGAGCAAAAACCCCTTCTCAGAAGTCCCCCCAAAAGGCTCCTCCTCGTGTCTTATTGGCCAGAATCATGTCACATGTTCATGCCTAAACCAATTACTTGGCAGGGGCATTAAGCTCAGAGCCAGTATTGACTGAGATCAGTCAGTGACCTGGGGCTAGGGAGGCGCTCTGCCTCCTGAAGAGCACAGCCCCAAGGGGCCAAAAGAACAAAAAGGGGGTTCTTTTTACAAAGGAGAATGGGGGGAAGGCTGTCAGATTGGCACCCAGTGGGGTCTACTGCCGACACCCACCATCCTGTCTCACCCGGACCTGTCCAAGCTTCAAGGCTGTGATGTTCCCTTGAGGAAGTCTGGGTGGGCTCGAGTGCTTTCCCTTTGGCTTGAGAGGGGCTGTCTCCAGGCTCGTCCCTGCCTTGCTAAAAGAGGGGTGCCTGTGGTGAGCAGGGCTTTGATGAGGGCTTAGCCCTCTGGCAGGACGACCTGCAGCTGCAGTGGGAGGTGGCGGGCAGGCCGACGGCCTCTGGGCGTCCGGCCTCGTGCTGAGACGTTCCAGTCTGATGGCTGCTGCCCGAGGGGTGTTTCAGGTTCCCCAACAGCGCAGTTATCAGAGCTGCACACGTGCTCCCGAAAAGGCATGAGTTCTGCTTCTGCTGCAGAACGCGGCCAGGCGGTGCAGTCTTTGGCAGCACCGGGGCACGCCTTGTGACTCCAGTTGGCACCAAGCACCTCCCCATGCCTTATCTCTCTCTGATGGCCCTCTTGGTGTTGCTGGGAGGTGGACACAGAGGGTACTGGCAGCGCCAGTTAGTAGGCGAGGACACTGGCTCGGAGAAGATGGGAGGACTTGCCCAGGCTCACAGAGCCCACTGTGAGGTGAGGGGCAGAATGGCCTGGTGGTGAGGCTGTGGGCTTGGCAGTGGGACTTCCTGAGCTGGGATCCTGACTCACCACTTACCAGCTGTGGACATCGGGCAAGTTACTTTAGCTCTCAGTATCTCGATTTCCCCTCTCAAAGCAGGTGACACACTTGCCTGGTTAGGGTTGTTGTGAGGATTCAATGAGTTAAAACATGCAAGCATTTTCAAAGCACCTGGCCTACTTGGTGAATGTGCAGTATGTATTGGCTGTTGTCACTGTCATTCTCATTGTTTCCCTGGAGACCAAGGAGGGACCAGAGCCTCACTGCCGTACTCAGGACTCTAGTAGGGGGCAGTTATCTGCCTAGAGCCATGGAGAGCTCAGGGACGTGGAAGGGTGGGAAGCCAGAGCCTAGCACGGGGCAAGGACAGGCTAGCCCTGAATGCTGTTCTGGGCATCAGGGCCTTGGGCACAGATAGGCTGAGATGGGCTCTGAGGGGAGCACAGCGACAGGCAGAGCTATGCGGGTGGCAGGGGCTCTGGGTGTGGTGCCGACTGAGGCAGGGTATGGGCAGGACTTTGGAGCTTGCTTGGGGTCAGGAGCTCAGATCTATGACCTGCAGTAGCCTGGGCTTGGCTGAAGGGATGGGGGATGTGACTCAGCTGGTGCCGGCTTCCAGGGCTCCTTCCAAGGCTGACCTGAAATTGGTGGCCAGTAAAGAAGCCTTGCAGAGTAACTCAAGGGTGGGCACCTGGGCTGAGAGGCTCCAGCCTCATCACATGGTTGGTGGGAAGGTAGGTTTCCTGCCGCAGTTGGTACTGGCTTGGAGGCTTGGAGGATGGCTATTCATCAACCATCAAATGTGAAGTCTCCTTGTGCTAAACTTCCCTTTCAGGAGGGTTTCTAGTAGCACCAAGGCAGCTGCACCAGCAGCTCCCTCCCGTAGCGTTCTCGCAGCCCCTCAGGTCACAGGCTTGGATACCTGCCATCCCGAGCTCCATTTCCCACGCCCACTATTTCTGTCTCCCTGCGGCTGCTTTAGGACTCAGAGATCCGCAACAATGCAGCCAACTACCTCCCGCAGATCAGCCAGCTCCTCAACCACGTGCCACGCCAGATGCTGCTCATCTTCAAGACCAATGACCTGCTGCGCGGCATTGAGGCCGCCCTGGGCACCCGCGCCAGCGCCAGCTCCTTCCTCAACATGTCACGTTGCTGCATCAGAGCGCTGGCCACGTGAGTGTGGGCTCCGGCTCCTCTGCCCCTCCAGCTCCTTGGCCTGCCCCAGGAGTCCTGCTCCCCTCCACTTTCTCCCGCTGATCCCCAGACCCCTGCCCCTGTGTCCCAATCTCCAGATCTCCCTGCAGGAGTTTAGGGGTGGAGAACTGCTCCAGCACATTGGCTGCTGCCTCGGGCAGAGTCCTGGGCAGTCCGGAGGGCTACCTGCACTTGAAAATGGTGGATTCCAGGTCCTCACCCTCTTGGTCAAGCTTTTCAAGTGATTCTTACCCTTAGTAAAGTTTGAAATGTTTTCTGAAAGTCTCAGTCCCACCCAAGGATGGCCTGATGCACATTCCACCTTGGCCTGGTCCTGGGATCTGTCTCCCAGGATTGGCAGGGCAGTCAGAGGCCAGGCGGCGAGGCAGGGATGCCAGTGTTCTTTCCCCTACAGGTGTGGTTGTGACACAGGAAAGGGTGGCAGCTGACTCTGGGTTCTCCCAGGATCTCAGATCTCAGGATCATCAGGTGATGAGATGCCTCATCACTCCTGTGGTGTGGATGGACAGTGGAAGGGCACTCCTTCAAGGAGGCAGTGACAGAGGAGCGAGAGTGCTAGGCCCTTTTCCCCGAGGGCGGCACAGGTATGGGTAGGCTCGTGCTGTGGCCAAATGCTCTCCCCCGAGAGGGGAGGCCTCGACTGGGGTCATCTCCCAGCCCATCCGTCCCACGCAGGGAATGGGCCATTTTTGCCAACCACTTGGTGAAGGGAGAGTTGACCACCTGTATCCTGTACCCAGTGTCAAATATCAAATTAGGTTAGAGAAAAGTAGACTGCACATGGAAGGGGCTGAACATGGTCTGTCTTCCTCGGAGGGTCCAGGAAAGGAAGCTGGGAATAGGTTACGTCACAAGCACCAGTTTTTACTGTGCCCCTTTGTTGGCACAGAGAGACTGAGCTGGGCTGCATCCGCAAGGGCCTCAGCCTCCCGGGGCCACCTGACCAGGTTTCCAGGCGACTCTTACCTTCAGAAAGTATGGGAAAGCTTTTATATTTGAGTTTGGGAGGTTCTGGTTTGATAAATACTAACTATATTCTCGGGAAAATAGAAGCTTTGAAACATTGTACCCAGTGGGTCCACTGGGCCTTTGATCCCCTGTGAAATGGCTGCCTGTGCTTCCTTACCCCACTGTCTGATCATGTGACCAGGATTCGTGCATTGGGGCAGGGGCTGGGGAGCTGGCAAAGCCACTCTTCCATTTTTCCGAATGATCCCAAGTGTTTCTTTATCTCTGGTTCTCTCCTTTCTTCTCGCCCCTCCTGCAGGCACAACAAGAAGACTACCTGTTCGTTCTTCAGAAGGACCCAGATCTCTTTCAGCCAGGCCTTCAGCTTATGGCAGATCGACCTTCACGAACTCATTCTGCGGGTGAAGGCGCTAAGGCTGACCAGCTGGGTCTTGGCCCTGCTTTGCTGGCTGTTGCCTGCTCCACACTGAGTGGACCTCCTGCCCCCTTCCGTTTTTTGGTGGGCTCTGTAGTGGCAAGGGGTCTTTTCACTCATTCTTTTGGCACGTCTCTACCAGTTGCCCTATTTCTGCCACGTGGTGGCCTGGACCCCGTGGTCACTGCCCAGGGCACTGTCCTGCTCCACCTCTGGTATTCCTGTCCCACACTGCAGCCCTTGTCTCGGGGCCTGCACACTGAACCATACCATAGGTTTCTTTGAGGGCGATGGCACACAGTCTGCTGTCCCGCTCCCTGCAGGTGCCATTGGGTTAGATATCCTCTCACTTCCATTAGCCCCTCCCTTGTCAGGATGGACCATGAGTCCCACTGGGGGCACATTTAACTTGCAGGAAGTTTGATTTTGTTGGAGGGGAGCGTGGTCTCTGAGCTTGCTGGAGAGCAGGTGCCCTCTCCTTGCCCCGCCATGCCCCAGAGGTGTCGCCCCTTAGTGAGTCTGCTGCAGCCGTGAGTTCACTGCTGTCATGGGGACCCCTTTGGTGTCTTACGTGCTGTGTTCAGTGAGGCCCCTCAGGGTTGCAGGGCAGCTCTCGGTCGGTGGGGTTTTTATTCTAGGCTGGGTGTGAGTGCACCTTGGCCGTTGGGTAGGAGTGGCCCTGGACACCACCTGCCGTTGTGTTCTGCTTGGCTTCTTGCCTCTGTGTTTCTCCCACTGTGGGGCCACTTCCAGCTTCTGGTAGGTTTCTCTCATCTTCCAAGACTTAGACCTTGCTTGCAGTTGTTCAGAAGCCCAAGGCCAGAACCCAGAGGCTCAGCAGAAACCTCAGACTTTGGTTCTCCTGGGTTCTCACCTAATTCCCAGTGACCTGGCACCTGCCTTGTCCTACTAATTGCTTCCTGACTTAGCGCTTTGGTTCATCGTCCAATGGCCCCAGTGCTGGAGACCGTAGACTGAACCTCACTTACCGTGGCTAGGGTTCCACTCTGAAACCTCCCCATCACCTGTTCAGACTCTGCTTCACCTTATTGCCTGCTGCCAGCCTGCCGCCTCCCAACACCATTTTCTGCACCTGTTTCTGGGACATCCCAGGTTCCGACTGTAACTCCCAGGCCTATATGGTCTCCAGAGGCTGCCGGGTTGAAGTCCCCCGACTTCCGTTAACCCTTCCTTTGTTAGCTAGTAGGGAGTCTGAGTTTGTTGGAGGGGAGCGTGGTCTCTGAGCTTGCTGGAGAACAGGTCCCCTCTCCTTGCCGGGTCACTCCCCAGAACTGTCAGCCTCCAGATTCGGGAGGTCCTGGCTTTTGCTGAGCACACTTGCCCTCAGACAGTGATTTATTTGAGTCTCTCTGATCCTATTCAACCCGATTCATGGGGCGGAAAACCCCCGAATTTGAGCCTAATTTCTGTTCCCATTAATCCTAATACAATGAGCAGATTTTCCATGGACCAGAGACGATTTGCAATCCCTTTATTTCCTGAAAGAATTGATTGTTCTTAGTGACCATTTGGATGTACCTGGGCACCTGAGAGAATAATTTGTAAGGTCTGTTATTAATCATGAGAATGCATACTGTGTGTTATATTTTATGGCGTCTTTTGTAGTTACTGGAGTAAATATAAATGTCCTTTCCTTCAAGGTAATGGTTACTTGTTTTTCACTTTTGGTTTAATGGCTGGTTTCCTGCTGGCTTGGGATGTGCAACATCAGCGCGCTGCCAGTGGGCCCAAGCACCCAGAACAGATATGCAGGGAGTGGAGAGGGGCTGGGAGAGTTTGGGTGCAGGGCAGTTTGAAAGTAGGAGAGGAGTAGGCTGATGACTGTTGAGTGCCTCCCATGTGTGCAAGAACATGCTGGGCTCTTTGTAAGTAAATTCTGCCATTGGTTTGTCCCATCAGCTCTGTGAGGGGTCATTAGCCTCATCTTTAGAGATGGGAGCCAAGGCTCAGAGAGGTTTAGTAATTTGCCTGAAGTCACATAGCTGCTTCGTTTTTTATCCCATAGTGCTATAGACATGGGTTGTACTACTTGTTCTTTGGGCGGTCATGTGCCTGCATTGGGTCTCAAACACTGTGATTTTGGAGGCAATTGGATTTTCAGTGGGGATGGAGAAGTGGAGGGGTAATGGAGACAGAAAGTCCTGGAAAATGCAGACTGAGTCCAGCAGGTTCCCCGGGGCCTATGGCTGGATGGACCTGGACTACTATACTCCGCAGTGCAAATCTGACACTGACCACTCAGAGTTGGTGCAGACCCCTCAAGGTCACAGTTCCCCATGAGACTTGTCTCACTTCAGACACAGCTGAAGGTTTGGAGGTCCCCAGGCCACCTGCGGTTCTGACCAATTGACTATGAATTTGGAGGCTCCCCCCACCCCTTCAGATTTAGTCATTCTCTAAAATGACTCAGAATTCAGGAAGTCACTGTATTTGTGAATACAGTTTTATTGTAAAGGGTACAAATCAGCACCAGCCAAATGGCATCAGGTGAGGTCTGGGCGGCCCGAGTGCAGGGCTTCCGAGTCCTCACCTATAGAATTGGGACACACCCCGTCTCGGTGCAGCAGCGTGCTCACGGAGCTTCAATATGCAGTTTTTGTCAGGGCTTCATTACACAGGCATGACTGATTGAGTCACTGACCACATGATTGAACTTGAACTCCAGCGCCCACCTGTTCCCAGGCAGATGGGGCTGGTGTAGCCCCCATCCTGAGTCACCTAGAAGAACTCAGGTGCGATCCAAGGGGCACAATATGAATATCAAAGACACTGCTGTCGCTAGGAAATTCCAGGGAGCCAGAGGTTTTCTCCCAGGAGCCAGGGACAAAGACCAGACAAATTCTTCATCGGAGAGCAATCACTCTGGTGTCTTTTCATCCTGTGCCCTTGTCCTGAAGTGCGTCTTTACTGTCCGACTGCTGACCCCTGCCTTCTGCTCCGCCTGGGTGGAGCGGTCTCTGGAACCCAGAGTTGCAGGAGGTCGTCTCTCCGGCTGTCTGCTCTGCGGTTCACAGAGAGCTCATGTGGGCCTCTGCTGGGACCTTGTCCTGCTTCCTCCTCTGTCCTGTGGGACTTGCTGTGAATTCATTTGGGTTTGGAGCTTTGGGGTAAAGTTCTGAGACTTGTTTCTCCCAGCACGGACAGGGTGTCAGGAGGGCACCACAAACTTACTTTGAAGAGTATTTTCTCTTTTAACACTTGGATACTTAGCCACCTTAGGTTGTCTTCTTTCGTTGGGGCGGCATGGCTCTGTCCCTTCCCTTCCGCTCCTCAGGTGGTGTTCTGAGGAGAGAGGCGTTCTGACTCTGCGCCCGTTGGGTGGAGTGCCCTCAGATGTGTTCCCAGCCAACAGTAAGTGCAAATGTCCTGGCTTGTAGTAAGTGCTCGATAAACATGCAGATATTTAGGATCTTGGAATACTTTGTTTGCAGGGATGTCGACATCTGTGTGTTAAAGAAGCTACCCATGTCACTCATCCTCCATGAGGGATGCTGCCTTGTTTGGTTGCCAGGTTCATTTCCTCAGAGCTGGGGCATCAGAGGTGGCAGCTTTCAGCATGACATTCTCCCTAGGGTCCTCCTGCCACAGCTTCAGGGCTTTGAGGATGCAAGTGTCTAATGCCATCTCAGAAAATGAAAGCGGCTCTGACAGGCCCTGGAGCAGCTCCTCGGGGACAGGACAGGTTGAGAGGTGTGGAGTGACCCTCAGTGCTAGCAAATGGGAGGTGTTACGTAGAGGCACACCAAGTGACACTTGGGTCTTAAGTGGTCTTAAGGGGACAGCTGCGAGGAGCTGGGGTCTAAGTAGGAAACTGGTCAGTGTGCAGTTCTTCACAGAACGAGTAAAGCCCCAGCAAGGGGCATGTTCCTTGCAGCCTGGCCTATTGGAGCCACTGTGTTTGCTGGGCCAAATCAGGGGCCTGCATTTAACAAGAGGCCTGGAATGCCAGAGGTGACCAGGTGCCGCTGCTACAGGCTGCTGGCCACAGGGGAGCTGTGGAAGGCTCACTCCCTGAAGCCTTCTGTCTGCAAACATTTTGGTAAGAGCCCATTCATTCAAAAAGGCTCTGTGCTCTCACCTTTCCTTCTGCCCTCCCCCACCCTGTCCTTCCTGTTATGAAGCTGCATGGACTAGCTTGGCTTTCTCTCCTTTTCTAAAGGAAGGACGAGGTCAGCCCTCAGCAGAGTAAAAATGAAGCCTTGGGCTGGGCGGCGATGTTCATTTTCCCGGGCTGAGCGCCTCCTGGCCTGGTTTCCCTGGAGGGTGCCTCAGCTCCCGCTGGCAGCTCACTTCCCGCCCAGCCAGGTCACCGTGCTCTGCTCCTGGGCAGCCCTGCCCGGGGCACAGAACACTCTTTCTGCTTAGTTCTGCCTCTGGCTTAATAGTGGCAGAGCCCCTGTGATGTTTCCCTCCTATGTTTTCCTTTCCCGGGTGTGAGAGGAAGGCCAGGCTGGTGAAGCGGTGCAGTGATGGTATCAAGCCCCTGACTGCTGCCGTTTCAGCTCCCATTTCCTCGTCTCTCCCCGCGCTTTCATTCTAGAGCAGTGTCTCTCAGACTCATGTGTAAAGGAATAAGCTGGACTCCCATTAAAACACAGATCCTGACTTAGGTCTGGGTGGGGCTGAATGTCTGCATTTCAGACAAGCTCCCGGGGATGCTGATGCTGGCAGTCAGAGGACCGCACTTTGAGTTGCAAGGATCTAGATCAGTGGTCCCAGACCTGGCAGCATCAGCATAACCTGGGAGGGTGTTAGAGGTGCAGATTCTCAGACCCCGTTCTGGAAGTCCTGAACAGAAACTCAGGTGGGCCCAGCCATGTTTCAGTAAACCCTCCAGGGGATGCTGATGGACACATGGTCGGAAACTCTGGCCTATGGTTCTTAACCCTGCTGGCACACCGGGATCACCAGGAGCGCTGCTAATGCCCAAGATTCTGATTTATCTTACTTCTCCCTCATCGGTGGTTTCGCTTTCCAGAGTTTCGGTTACACGTGAGCAGTCTTGGTCTGAAATATTAAACAGAAAATTCCAAAAATTAACAATTTATAAGTTCTAAAATGGGTGCCATTCTGAAGTCTCGTCTTGTCCTGCTCTGTGCTGCTGGGGTGTGCGTCATCCCTTTTCCAGCGTGCCCATGCCCTATCTGCTACCTGCCCTTAGTCACTCAGTAGCGTGTTTGGTCATCAGATGGTTAGCGGAGAGGGAGAAGGAGGTAGAGGAAGGCAGGCCACAGTCACAGAACCTTTGTTACAGCGTATTGTCGTAATTGTTCTATTTCGTTATTGTTGCTGTTGACCCCTAACTGTGCTTAACTTATAACTTAGTTTTGTCATAGGTATGTGTGTAGAGGAAAGAATATTGTATATGCAGGGATTAATACTATTTGCTGTTTCAGGAATCCACCGTGGGTCTTGGAACGTAAGGGAGAGCTACAGTTGTCGTTGGTTTGAATGAGGGCCGGGAATTTACAAAAATGAGTTGATCCCATCAAGGATACTGTATTATACTCACTAGTCATGTCTGCTCAGTCTCCTCTGCTCTGTGACAGCTCCTCAGACTACCCTTGTTTTTCACGACCTTGAAAGACCATGACCTTTGGAAGAGTACAATTGAGGTATTTTGTAGAACATCTCTCAGTTTTGGTTTGTCTGATGTTTTTCCTGGTCAGACTGGGGCTATGCGTTTGGGGAAGAACACCACCGAGGTGAAGCACCCCTCGTTTCATGTCATATTTGGGGAAACATTGATGTGACTTACTTGTTCTTTAGAGTTCTCCAGCAGGGCTGGAATCCCTGCTTTGTGTTCACACACCTGCCACGTGTCTTCTGGAGAAGGAAGAAATGTAGTTGGTGAACTCCTTCACGTGTGGGCTTAGGCATACCCTCTTTGCAATTAAGGAGGCCTGGCTATTTTCAAATTAAAAGGCTCCCAGGAAACTACAGAATACAGATATGCCAACGCAAGGTTAAAAAAAATGGCAGTGTAGTATAGTTTTAATGTTTACATTGACCACAAATTAACTCTCCTAGCACACACACACAAATGTTATGACCGATGGATGTAATATCAGTCCCCACCCCCCAACCCCCAAAGACAGGCCTGGCACTAGGGTTTCATTTTCCAGGCATATTTGGAGTTCCAGTGGGGGTTCGTAGGGAGCTTTCTAATTGGATATTGCTGAGTGGTGGGCACCCTTTGCACCAGCCTGAGCTGGTAGCTGCCTCCCAGTGCCCATAGGGGACAAGTCAGTGTCTCATTGGGACTGATGGTGCCCAAACCACGACCCCAACCATGAATGATGGAAGTGGTTTCTGGCCTTTCTCTAGATGGGTAATAATGGAGAAGAAAGGGCTGGAGGATGGAGCGCCAGCAGCACGGATTTCCTTTATTCAGGCTAACAGTGGGTGGGCGCCCCAGGCTGGTGCATTAGGGACGGAGAAATTCTTGCTGTTTCCTGATTTCTTGGAACTGCTGGGACTGTGTGTAGTTGGTGATAGTGGGAGTCTCCTGCCCTGGTTTTTGGGGACTTGCCCCTTTTTGTGCCAAATGTAAGCGTACACACATTGGAGCAAATGCTGAGGCATTTGCATATGCTCCAATGTGTGTATGCTTAGGGTAGTATAGGGTATAGGGTAGTACTCAAGGGTCTGGGCTCTAGAGTTGGCTTTAGTTCAAGTCCTAATCATGGGCAAGTAACCCAGCCTCTCTGGGCCTCAAGTCCTCAGTTTGAAAAGTGGGGATAATGATACCTACTTCACAGTGTCCTTGGGAGGATTAAGTTAGATAATATATGTAATGTACTTATAAAAATACTTGGAGAAGAGAAACCATGGTAAGTGCTCAATAAATGTTTGATTTCTTTCATTAGTCCCTATGGCAGACACTATCCCCAAACCCCTTAACTCTTGCCTGCCCTCTACTTGAGTGGCTAAAAAAGTGAGGTCTTGCTTTCCCAGACTCCCTTGCGAAGTGAGGGAGTGAAGAAGTGAAGGGGAATCTTGTGGAAGACTTCTGGAAATTTTGTTTTAGAAATTTGGTAGTGTGGCCCCTTTTTCCTTCCAGCAAGGGAGGCTGGTATATGGTTTTGGATGTGTAAAAGTATAGCAGCCCCTTTGTGATTTTAAGGCAGTAAGCACAACATGATGTTTTATTTGGGCATCTAGCATTCTTGGATGCTGGGCAGGCCCCCTCTCAGGCATTTATGGGAGTGAAATGAAGTTTATTACCCATATAATAACTAGTAAAAGGATTCCCCAAGGAGAAGGGCTCAGGTTTGGTCTGGAGTGAAGAATGAATGAGATGTGGGGTTGGGGTGGCTCTGGTTTCTTCTTTGGTTGAGGGTTGGAATCCGGATGAGGGCTCCTGTGGGTGGGTTAGGGTTTGCATAGTTTGAACTTCCCCAGAGCCAAGGGAGGGAGCACCTGGACTTTCTTATCAGCTTGCCCAGGGGTGGGGCAAAAGGAAGAGGGTGGGGGTCGGGCTTGAAAGCTGTCAACAATCAACGTCGAAAATGGAATCAGACTCTATCACCCATGAAAATCCAATACCCTGGAAATAGCCCACCAGAAAAATGGAAGGAGCCTGGGAGTGAGCCCCCTGCTGAGTGGTGAGTGTGGCCATGGGCTGTTTTCCAGAGTGGACATGATAAAGATTTTTTAAGGGAATGAATAGGAACAGATGCTTTTAGAGCACGGGGAAGCTTTCTTCTGAGTGTTCTTTAGTTAGATGCTCCCCGCACCCATGGCTGGGAGGTGGTAGTCAAGAGCCCCGTGTCAGTCACAATGATCCTAACCACTGAGTAGCATAAAACAGCACACATTTGTTATTTTACAGTTCAAAAATCAGAAATCCAAAAATCAAGTATCAGCCAGGCTGCATTCTTACCGGAAGCTCTAGAGGAGAATCCACTTCCTTACCTGTTCCAGTTTCTAGAGGCTGCCTGCATTCCTTGGCTCAAGGCTGCATCACTCCAGCCTCTGCCTCCTTTGCTACATCTTTTCTCATTCTGACCCTCCTACCTGCCTCTTATAAGCACCTTGTGATTACTCTGGGCCCACCTGGGTAAAATTGGAAAATCTCTCCATCTAAAGAGCCTTAACTTAACCATGCCTGCAAGGCCTTTGACCATGTAAGGTAACATTTCTAGGTTCCAGCAATTAGGAAGTAGACATCTTTGAGAGGGGTCATTCCCAACCCTGTGGTAGGCCTGGGAATACTAAGCTAGGCGTTGTTCTAGTAGAAGAACTATCAGTAGGTGATAAAATAATAGCAATAATAATAATAGCTAATGCTGAGTACTAACCATGTAGTAGTCTCTTTGCATGGATTCAATTTCTCTTAGGTCATGTGACAACACTATGAGGGCCAGGGAACACTATGATTGCCCTTGTTCAGTTGAGTAAACTGAAGCACAGAGGGCTCAGGTTACTTGCTGGAGGTACCCAGGCGGTGAATGGTGGAGACAGGTTTGAGCCGAGGTGGTCTGCAGCCAGAGTTTGGGCTCTCAACCCCTGACTCTGCATTTCCCTTTGCTGGAGTGGACTGCTTCCACAGAGCCTGTGAGAGGTGGGAGCTCCCTGTCTTCCTGTAGCGTTCTTGGCCTGGAGCTGGTGGGGTCCTGCAGTGAGGTGCTTCTGGGCAGCAGCAGCCCCTGGACAGACACCTCTCTGCAGAGGGTGAGTCTTTCCCAGAGCTCACCTGAACATTGGGGTCTCAGACTCCAAGCCCCTTGGGCAGCTCTAGATGCTGGGACATACGTCCTGCTTGGGAAATCCTTGCAAGGGGAGTTAACATCGGCAGAGATTTTGCTCCATGGTTAAGCAGGAGCATAGAGGAGGTTCTGCTTTTTCACGTCTTCCTCTCCCTCCCAAGTGTGCAGGGAGAAGTGCAGTACTGTGAGGAAATTGGAGCATTCAGGACATTTTAATGAGCTGATTTGAAGTGAGATTGGACTGTAACAGTTCATTGCCATCATCATGTGACAACAGGATGTGTCCAGAATAAGCTCTGATCTTTTTCCTTCCCAGTGCTGGATAGGGTTCTCTTGTCAGGGGTCTGGGGTGCCCACCCTGGGCCAGGCAGCGGGAGGTCAGGTACATCATTCTCGTTCTGCTGTCACTGGGCATGGTGCTTTGGTTTCTGAGCTTCTGCTTTCCCTGCTGTGAAACGGGGTGCCTGTCCTTAATTTGCCTTTCTCAGAGGGCTATGATGACCATGGATGGACAATGGCAGTGAGAGTGACAGGCAAAGCAACACTGAAAAACTAACAGATAACAGCATACGAGGGGACAGTCTATCTACTCAACATTCCTTGCAGCTTTAACGGAACTCCTTTTTCCTTCAGGGACACCCATCTCTGCAAGTGTGCTGATCCAGCACCTCCCACAGACTCTGGGGGCAGGAAGACGGCCACCTCTCTGGCCACAGAGATTGGTTCTAGAATGGGCTCATGACCCTAAGGACCTTCCTGTGCCTTTCAGCTAGGGCTGTGGAGAATGACTACCTTTCCACTTATTGCTAAGCTCCAGTGGCTATTTTACCTGTCTCGTCTTTCAAACCCCTGGATCCAGCCACTCCTACAGGCCTGATCCATCCTTGATCTTTTAATTACAGGAGTCAATAAATCTGCCGTCCCCCTTTTTTGTGTGTGTGAGTTACTTAAAATTGGGCATCTAATTTTTAACCCAAAGAGTCACTACCATAGCAGCTATTATGTTAAAGCGCCCCAGACCCATGTTTGGCGGATGTGGAGGGCCTGGAGGAAGTCTGGAGGAGAATGATAGAGGGGTCTACAGGGAGAGAAATACAGAGGCGATTACAGGCTGGACACTCTCCAGAGAGCTGTACAAGGACAAACAAGGTTAAATTATAATACATTCTTATTGTCATTGCTGTTGCTGAGACAATGAGAATAAGGGCTACTGGTTGGCTACTTTATATGCCATTTTCTGGTCAAAACCATCAAAAGGCCCGTGTCATTCTGGCTGGATGCCAGCTTTGTGGAATGCTTTTTACAATAGTCATGCCTCATGGGGTTCTTAGAAACTGGCTATTTGACTGAAATAGGGTTAATTCTCTCACTGATGCTTCTACTTGCCATCCTCACAGGTCACCCTCAGAGGGCTGACAGGAGCTGTTTCTCTGGTCACAGTATTATTTTGATGGAGACTTCCCTGGGGGCATGTAAGATAAGCACAGTCTGACATAGGTGTTCCCTACTGGCCTGAGTTGCTGGCCAGTTCATGGAACCCATGTTTAACCAGGAATGAGTTGGGGACCTGGACTGTGTGTGTGGAAGCTTCTCTCTCCCTAATTTCATGTGTCTGTGTGAGTGAGCTAGAGCTCACGTGAGGGTCGTCACCTCTTTCCTTGTTTGGGTCGTGAGGTCTCTTAATAGGCTGACCTTAATGTGTTACAGATGCCAAATGTGCATGCAGATGGGCTTACCCCTCTCCATGGCCTGCGCTTGTTCACTCTGCCTCTCTCTGCCTTTCCTCATCTCCACACCCTCTGCTTCCTACGTTTCTGACAGCACTCAAGTCCTGCCTTCTGTAGGGAGCTTCGTAAGACCACCGCGTGCTTGTCCGTCTGCCCCCTCCTCCTCCCAGTTCTCCTGACACTCCTCTCCACTGCCACCACCCCCACTCAACTGCCTGCCTGCCCATGCAGTCCTCGGAGGGCCAGGAACAGTTCCCCGTCTCTCATACGCTCTTTGACGCCAGGACAGTGAAGGCCATAGCAGGCCTTTTGTTGGTTGCTGTGTGGTCACTCACACATGCCTGAACTCATGCATTCTTTCAACGCCCATTTGTTGTGGGGAGCAGAGGAGAGACAAGATGAATTGGACAAGATGCCTGCCTGTGAGGAACTGTGGTCCCTCTGATGGAAGGAGCTGGCTTGGGTAATGAGGGAGGTTGTTGCCAGTGGGGGCAGTTGGTGGACTGGGAGTCTCTGATCTGGGAGGAAAGAGAGGGATTTGAACAACTCTTGGGACCAGTGACACGGGTCGGCAACTCCACCTGGAATCAAGATTTGATGAGACCATTTCTATGCTGCCTTTCTAGGCCCATGTTTCCCCAAATTTCATTTTGACCAAGGCGCCTGCATTCACTGTCTCAGGGGATTGTGCCGCCAGCTGTCACCCAGGTCCAAATGCTGCGAGGCAGCCTTTACCCTCAGAGCAGCCCCCTTAGACTCTTCCTCCTTGTGTGTCTTGTATTCACCAACCCTCCTCTGCCTCTCTGCCAACACCGTCCTGGTTTAAATCATGTATCCTCGCTGTTTTCCTCACCTCCCGTCTTGTCCCGCCGAACCAGCTCTTGTTCAGTTCACCTAAAGCCAGCGGGCCTGTAGTCACGTTGCCAAAAGCCCTTTGCCTAACGATCAGTTCTCCCAAAGACCAGTTTATCTCAAATTGAGTATTTTTGAATGTGTTCAGATCTTTTTGATCTTCCTATTATTTCTTGCCTTTCTTTTTCATTTTTTAAAGCTTTTTGAAACCAATTCATGCAAGTGCATTTGACTTAAATTTGTATTTCTAAAAGTATTTATTAAACAAGTGGCTTTTTTTTTAATGATTATTTTGTATTCCTATAGATATATTTTTCTAGGTATTCTACTTTCATTGACTTTAAAGATAACCAATATTTTGCCATTTTGTCTAAAGACACTTTCCTCAAAATACAGATGTCCTGGCAAGAAATACCCAAAACCCTAATTATAATTAATTATTATGCATTGAGTCATCTTGATCCTTTAATGAAGAGCACATAGATTTCAGATGGAAAATGGTAGGCATTAATTTGAATTTTGTGTGATGCATATTATTTTATGAATTAGGAACCGTGAAAAAGGATGGCTGTTATGTGCAATATGAAAGTATATATTACCTTCTAATGGTATATACATATGCTCTATACATATGCTCTAATGGTATATACATATATATGGTGTAGTGAGTGAGTGAGATTCTGAGATGAGGTCCTAGTACTGTCACTTGTGGCAAAACAATTTATCTCATGTTTGAACTGTGTTAACCATTCAGAAGGAGACATTTGCCTCAAATTTTAAACAGGGAAACCAATGGAAGGAAATAGACTATTATGGGTAAAGCTAATGAGATTTGACCTAGGAAAGCAAATAGGATTTGTCTGGGGTTCCGAAACAGATATGGCCAATATCTGGCAGGGGGCTGCCACCCCCTACTGTGGCCGGTGCAAGCATCACACATCCATCACTGCATCCTTTTGGGGTGAGCTGGGATATGGGTCCAGAATCCTTAACACAGAAACCAATCAACTGCTGCTGAATGAGCAATGTTGTCATGTAATGCCCAATTGCTAATTTTGCTGTCAAAACAATACCCTTTCTTTACCGGGCGTCATTTCAGGGCTCTTATTAATGTGCACAGGAGGACAAATAAGCTAACTTCTTTACCATGACAGAACAGTCCTAACTTTCAGGTGATGGGGAAGAGACATCTTGGGCTCACTTGGGCAGATAGGCTCAAAGGCATCACGGTGTCATTCCCCAGCTTAGAGGACTGCACGGCCACGTTTTCTGTTGCAGGGAGTTGGAGCTTCTGTGGTGTGGGGCACCATCCTGAGTCTGTGAATCGGACCCCAAGGCATTCTGGTTAAGAGGCTGATCTTCCACAGTGCTCAGTGTGGGAAGCTGCCATGTGAAGCTAGGAGGGATCCTGGCTCGGGGGTCCAGGGACCTGTGGGTCACTGAGAGCAAATCTCTTTCTCCCCGCCCTCTGATTTTTCACCTGCAAAGTAAGGAGATTGGGTTAAATCAGTTGTTCTCAGTGGGGTGCTCTTATCCCCAGCACTTCCTGGAAATGTGTGGGGACATTTTTGATTATCAGGATGACTGGGGGGTTGTCACTGACACTGAGTGGGTAGCACCAGGGATGCTTAGATGTCTTCTATGGGCAGCACAGCTTTATTTAACAATGAATTTTCTTGTAACCTGTGTGATTTCCAAATGCCCCACAGGATATCCATGTGGTGAAAATCCTGTTTACAATAAACTGAATCAACAACTTAATTCTGTTTTAAAAGTAAAGGCAAGGCATTTTTTTGCATGGTTTTTAAAACCCATTGAATATTCCAGGACTGCAATTACCTTGAGAGCAGAGGGGTGATTTGTTTCTTTAGGAATTGTTCTTCACCACTTTGGAAAAGCATATCACCAACGGCAATAAAGAGCCTAAATTTGAATGGCCAGTGCAACCCACCTGTGTCAAGTGTGACTTTTAAACATTAAATTATATAGGTAGAGTACAGTTTCTGTGGATTTCATTTCAGGAGGGTAAGGGGCAAGACCAAACATTTGTTGTAAAAGGGCGTGCGAGCTCTGAAGATTCTCCACAGGCCCTTTCTGAGCTCTGACACCCCTGAGACTGAAAAAGAGATCCATGTGGCAGGACGAACAGCAGCAGAAACGGGGCGAGGCAAGTCAATGTCCCCGCATCGAGCGGAGCCAGAGCTGAGAGTGCCCACTGCTGCGCAATCTGGTACTGCCTGAAGTCTGTGGTTCTGGACTCCGTGTCTAGATGGGACTCGGGCTCAGACCCCCTGGCTGGTTAGACAGCCGCGTGAGTCTTCCACCGTTGGCGAGGGATGCCACCCAAGGTGCACGTCCCGCGTGTGGGGCTTTGCTCGTGGCTCCGCTCCTTCTCTCTGTAACCCTTCCTCCTGCCCGTGTTCATGATGTAATTTTAGTAGAATTAAACTTGAGCAGCCCCAAATTATATAATTAATTACATTCAGTTTCAATTACAATCACTAATTGATCTAAGCCTGCTAGCACAACACTTTCGTTATTTGGCACACAATTATTGAGCTTTTACTTTGTGCTGGGAATAAAGTAGGAAATGGCTAATTTTTCCCGAGGAAGGAGGATGGGGGCTTAGTGTTTGTGGTTGTCAAGGATTTGGTGGGCAAAGTGGCAGGTGGGTAAGCCTTGCTGGCTTCTAGTTCATCTATGAACGATCGTACGCTAAAAATCTCACATGGCCACATGCTGGGATCGGGCAGGCTGGTTTTGGCACCAGATGCCCCTTGTTGTACTCTACGTCTTGCTAATTTTTCTCTTATTTGACTGTTGAATAATAGTTTAGAAATTAATATATACAATGAACACCTGCCATTTAAGGTGCTCTTAATCACCTCACTGGTCTTCCTACTCCTCACTCTCAAGGCCCTTTCCTTTCTCTCTATAATCGAAGGCTTTGTGGCCCAAATCTGAATATACGTTCCTGTGGAATGAAGAGTCTGATTGTGCCTGTCTGGTGGGGCCTGGGATTCTGCATTTCCAGCAAGGCCCCAGTTGTCACTGATGCTGCTGGTCTCCAGAGCGCTCTGTGAACAGCAAGGTACTATGGCTACTAGGTTGCCTTTCTTTCAGGTGCTGTCACGCCTTGAGGGAGAGCTGAAGCCACATTATTAAACAGCTAGCTTCAGGAGGTCGTCCAGTCATGGTTCTCCTAGAGCAGGACAGTTACTCTGCAACTGCATTGGGGTTACTTCCTCCTTGTCCTCCTGTGTTCCTTCACGGGGCAGGGTGTGTTTCCTCACTTCTCCTGGTAGTGGTTGTATGCAGTAGCTCACCAAGTGAGTCCAGGTGTGGTAATGAAGGTGACATGTCCTTGAGGTTGGTTAGGCATTTGATAAGTGAGTTATTCACGTAATACTTCCTGTCTTCCTTGGATGAGCCGGGCCCTAAAAAAATAGAGACACACACACTCTCTCTCTCACACACACACACACACACACACACACACACACACACACTCACACACACACAAAGGTAAACAAAGGTGTTCCCCGGGGTAGGGAAGGCAGGCACGCAAACCAAAAGCATGAGATTACAATGCGATCAGCACCCTGGGTGGAGTGACATGTCCCTGCTCTGATCCAGGGACACTAAGGATGAGCAGTGTCCTGGCGTCAGGGCGATTGTATGTCCATGGGGTGTGGGCAGGATGGTCCACTTGGCAGCTTGACTCCGAGAGCCCTCTGGGAATCAGTGGCCAACACGGAAAGGACCCTACTCCCAGAGTTTTTCCACTTCTGGCTCCTTCCCCACTTGCCTCTACTTTTCTCCTTGTCCTCCGCAGAGACTCAGCTTCCAGCAGTGCTGAACTGAGCTGCTGGGCAATCAACCAGGAAAGAGGTGCTGGCAATTGGGCTGTTTCTCAAACAGGAAAGAGGAAAGAGGAAGAGCTGTAATTACGTCTATTGTCATTGCAGCGGGTCTGACGGCAGCTCATCAGGCTGAGAATCTCGGAGGTGGGACCCCTTCTCCTCCAACCTGTGCCTTCCTGCTCATACTCTGCAGTGCAAGCAGAGTGCTTTTCCAGGGATGAGCACCTCAGCCCCCGCCGGGCCTCCCTGTTCTGGCTCTCCCGCAGCGGTGGCTGTGGCCAGAAGGCCCTATGCCACCCGTCTCAGACCTGAGCCCAGCCAGCCAAGAGGAAGAGGTCTCATCAGAGTCCTTCTCTCTGTCTCCTGAGTCCTGAGGGTTTCTGTGGAGCCAAGACATCCAAGGGGCTGTCTTGCCTTTGATGCTGTCCAGCCATACAGGCTTCCACTGGGCAGGACTGGTCCTCGATCAGTTTGAGCTGCTACTTCCCTTTCTGCAGACATTCACCGAGCTTGCCTGGGTGCTGACCCTCCTTCCCCTCTGCTTCTACCCTGTCAGGACAGGCAGCTCCGCCTTGACTTCTGTGTGCAGCCATCATGGGAATGCTACTGTAGAACGATGCTGGGAAATGGGGGAGCTCTGAGGCCAGAAACCTGGAGACTGTGTTTTTTTTTTTTTTAATTTTTCTTTCTAGGACCCTACCTCCAGTCCAGAGGCAGCTCTATCTAGAAAATGGTCACAGGTGTCCTTTGATGTCAAACCCCTCTGGACTCTGAGACTTAAAATAGGTGCACAGAGGAAGGTGTAGGACTCCTTCTCTGGGAGCCAGGGATGTCTCAGTTTTCATAACTTTCCTCTGACTCTCTCCCCTCCCACCAGCCTGGGAAAAATTTTTTGTAGTTGGGGTTGGGTTGGGGGAAGTAGTGGAGGGTGTAGGGGGAAGAGAGAATCTTGCTTTTATTCCTAATGTTTTCTCCCAAAATTTTTGCTCAAGTTTTGAGTCTATTCCATTCCCTGAAGGAAAATCCAAATAATAAGCTCTTTGAAATGGGAAGTTAGTAAGTAGGTGCTCAGTAAATACTTGTCGAGTGAGTGATAGTCCAGATTTTCAATTATACTCCAAAAATAATGGGGCCATATTTTAAATCCCTCCTCTCTCATGTGTGCACCTGTGTGCACACACACTCAGGTACACCCCATTTTTAATAATTCAGCCATCTTTAAGCAGACATAGACTGTACATTAGTTTTCTATTTCGGTGTAACAAATCACCATACACTTAGTGACTTAAAATGGCACACATTTCTCTCACACTTTTGGTGGGTCAGGAGCCCTGCACCTCAGGAGGGTCCTCGGCTCAGTGTCCCCCATAGCTGTGGCCCAGGCTGAACACAGTGCTGGCCTGGCTGTGCTCTTGGATCCTCTTCCGAGCCCCTGCAGGTTGTTGGCAGAAGTGGCCTCCTGGCAGTCATGGGATCAAGGCCCTCAGCTTTCAAAGGTGCCCCTCTCCACAGGCAGTTCACTACATGGCTGTTCTGCTTCTTCAAGGCCAGCAGATGAATATCTCTCTATCCTCAAGAATGACCCAGTCCCTCTTTTAAGGGCTTACCTGATTCACTGGGTCCCAGCTCGGACAATCTCCATTTTGGTTAATTCCAAATCAACGAAGCGGCAAAATCCTTCCATCTTGGCCTAGGAACCAACCTCACCCTGTTAGTCTCACCCACATTTAGGAGGGAGGGAATTATAGAAGACGTGTAGGGTTGTGGGGGGGCATGTGGTGGGGGTGGGGAGTGGGGGTGGAAATCTTGGGGGCCATCATGGAGTTCAGCCTATCACAGAATGTGTCTTCCACATCCATGTATCTATTTTAGCCCAGTGCGTGTGTGTCTGTACATTTACAAACAGACACTATCACGTATGTTTCTGTGTTAGAGTTGATCTAAGCTCAGAGAAGGTGGGGACCTTGCTGAGGGCAATCCCTGGCTACAGCACCATCAAGTCAGTGACAACGATAGTTTCTGCATGCCAGCTGCTTTTCAGTACTTTTTCACACCCACTGTTTTGTCTAATTATCACAACTACAGCATTTTACGGGGAGAGCTGGAATATGAGCCTGTGCATTCCGGCTCTGGTTGCTCTCGTAACTCCTGTGTCCTAAATGGAATTTAGAAAAATATGCACAAGCAAATGCATGATAAATGATTTAAAGTAATGATCAGGATAGCAAATATTATGCCCACGTGCTCTTTCTCTCTGTTTCCTGCTCTCTCCCATTCCCTCCTTCCTGCTCTCTGACTTTAAATGCTTGGTTACTCAAGGCCATGGTTACAGACGTTAAGTAAACAGCATCTCCCATGCCCCCTTGCCCACTTTTTTCCAAGACTGACAAAATAGAAGAGACCATCAGGGAAGGCGGCTTCTCGGAGTCTCAGGTGCAGTGGCCATGCAGGCGCCTGGCCCGGCCCCCTCCCTGTGGTCACCCTTGGTGCTGCTTTGACCATGAGTGGCTCCGTGTGGCCCCGTCTCCTCCCTGGCGCATGGACATCTCTGCTCCATGCAAGTCTGGAAGAGATATCTGAGCAACCCTGACAAGGGCCTCTCTTTGGCCCCTGCAGAGACGGGCTCTGAGGTACAGGAGACAGAGGTTAGCAAGACATGGCTTCGCTGCTTCTCTCCCTCCTTCATTCCACCGACTCCCCTCGGCTTCTGACCCATCCCAGACTCTCAGTGACCCTGCCAAAAGGTCTTCCACACATTCTGCTTTGCCAATAACAACTGCAGCCCAGGGCCTACCCCTCATGGGCGCAAAGTCCAGCTTGCTTACCTGGGCCAGGCAGGTACCACTTCTGAGTCCAACTGCTGAGGGATTTATGTTCATACATACAGTGCTTGCATGTTAAACCAACAGAAATATGTATTTTTTGCTTCTGTAAAGAAATACAAGCTTCCTGTCCCCCCCCCCCCAGAAACATACAGCTGTCTTTCATTTGTTTCTTCTGAGTATACAGAAGAAACAGGCAGTCTTTTTCCCACTCAGAAACTTACTCCACATGGTTAGGATGGAGATTACCCCACCCCACCCCCACAAGCACAGGAGTGGGCGCACCGCTTTGTCCCCCCGGCCACAGCCCCTGGGAGGAGGTGAAGCTGTAAATGAGGAGCATGAAGTCACAAGCTGCGTTGAGAATTGAGTGCCCACCCTGCAGATGAAACTGCTGCAGAGCAGGCGGGGGTTAGCAGTAAGGCAGTAATAGCCAACGTGTAGAATACATCACGTATTGCATCTGTATTAATTTACAAGCGTGTGAGGTCAGTATTATTATTGTTTCTCATTTACGCACAAGTTAATGAGTAGAGAGGGTTTGAGAGTTTTCCCAGGGAAAATGTTTTGTATTGCCCCTTACCACCCTGTATGAGATCCAGAGAAAACTAATCTACGTACATAATTTAATTTTTAAAAGGGGGGGTGAGAAGCTGGGCTTTAGTTTGGTGTTATCACTACTGCACTGTAACTGCTTTGATAAGAGCTGATGAAGACTGCATCAAAGTAATAGAAGATCCCGTCTCCATGCTCACCAAGAGGTACAGGAAGAGTATACTCAGGGTGCGGCACAGAGGCCTTCTGAGGGGCCGGAGCACTTAACCGAATGAGGTCCGGATGGAGGGCCAGGAGGCATGGGCACTCATCTTGGCTTTGCCACCAGCTTCTGGGAATCTTGGACAAGTTACTGCCCGCTGTGACCACCCCTTCCTCATTGTGCAGAGAGGGAGCTGGCTCCCATAACTCACATTCCTTCCATCTCAGAAATTCCAGTCTCCAATCAAGGCACTGCCTCTGTTAACAAGGGAGATTAGCACATGCCATGGACAGCAATTTTCCTGTAACACCAGGCACAAGGTATTAGGGAAAAGGAAACAAATAACTGGTGTCCGCTAGTCATACCTTTTTGATGGTTACTAGGAAATAGGGTCTTGGAAAAGAAGAAATATGGAGGGAACTGGCTCACTGAAATGTTGTACCTTTAGGTGGCCCATTTCCTTCTGCCATCTGTCCCTTGTTCCTGGTTCCCTTGGAACAGCCAGCATCCAGCTCTTCAGGGTTCTGTCTCATGGAATGACCCAAACCTTCCTTGATGAAGGATGTGATCTCTTGGTGGCCCTGCCTATATTAAGTTACTGTGGTTTTCCACCAACTTTTAAGGTGGTACTAGTAGGCATCCTCTGAGTTGCAGACATAAGCCTCTGGGTCCCCACTGAGTAGCGTCAGTCTAATTTTCCCTTAACAGTCAAGATCAGTCTGAACTGAATTAAAATCAGAATAACTTTCATGAGGTTCCAGATGGGAACATAGCCTGCTAACACCTTGATTTTATCTTGATGATATCCTGAGCAGAGAACCTGGCAAGGTCATGCCTGACTTCTGGCCGACAGAACTGTGAGCTAATAAGTAGGTGTTGCTTTAAGCCTCCCAGTGCGTGGTAATTTGTTGCACAGCAATGGAGAACTCATATACATTCAGAGATCAGAAAGCTACAGAAACAGAATGTTCAAAATTGGAATCATCAATAGTGGGACAACTGGATATCATGTTCATGTGAACGTGATAGGAAGTTCAACAGGAAGTTCAGAGCCCCACTTTAAAGCATTTTGACCAATCACATTCATCTGAATCAGACCAAGCTTTTAGATTATGTGACTGCTTGCATTTGTTGAAAAGCATAAAACTGTGGAGTAAAAAGGATGGTGTTTACTATACATACATAAATTATACCTCAATAAATCTGGCTTAAAAAAACAAGTCTTTAGGTCTACCCGATTTTACGGGAAATACTAAGGATAGTTAAATGACAGCATAAGGAAATAGGCATATTTAGAATGTGGGACAGCCTATATGACAGCTGGCCTGGTCTCTTCAAAGAGTCAATGCCGCAAGGATGGACTGTCCTAGATAAGACCAGACTTACAAGGCATTGTAAACAAATTAACTGCCTGTCACTTGTTGGATCCTGATCTCAAAGAAATGGCTCTAAAATACATTTGTAGGACAATTGTAGAAATTTAAATAGGAAGTAAGATTTAGGTGATATTGGGGGAATTGCTGCTATCATTGTTCATTACAGTGTCGGTGCTGTTTGTTGTTAATGGAAGAAATATCCCTACTCTCTGGAGATACGTGTGGAAATATTTATAAGTGAAGTGTCACAAGGTTTTAAATTTACTAGGAAAGGGTTCAGTTATAAGGCAAAACATGGCATAATTATTAGTGATGGTTGAAATTTGGTGGATGGTACTTGGGTGTTCATTGTACTTCCTTCTTCCCTGCGTGTTTGAAATTAGAATTGAACTTAAATTGAAGCAAACAAATAAAAAACCAGGAGAAAGCTGCTGCTGACCCATATAGCTGCCCTACACAGCCCATAGCCCCAAAGTGGGGGTGTGGACTATAGACCATTGAGCCTAAGGGCCACTGCAAAATCTCATACCCCAGCAACAGCCACTGGAATGGAAGAAGGGCTGCTGCCTCTCCTCCTCCTCCCCAACCCTGCATGTGTGCTTGGCCAGACCGCATCCAGGATGCTGCTGGCTGGGGCGTTATACCACCCATGTAATGGAATTAAGCCTCAGAGCCCCGCTCCGTTCCTATGTGTTCACACGGTTGTGTGGTTTTGTAACCATCTTTGCAAAAGTAAGATATTTCAAATGCAGATCATTAAGGCTGCCATTTCTGCTCTGATTTTCCCTGTGTCACAGTTTCCCTGTGTCGGATGGTATTGGAATGGCCATGGGAATTTTGGAGATCCAGCTAAGAGGAAGTTGGACTGGAGATGCGTTTAGCTGGTATTTAGTGTGATATGCTTCTGTGATTCGCAGTCATTTGCTAGTTGTCCTGTTGCAGGAATGGCTTGCTTCCATAAATACTCCCTACCCCTCACTGTGTTGACTCCCCTGGCTTTATGACACCAAGGTGCAGGGCCAGAGGTCATATCACAATGTGATCATGTCCTGTGCCCAACATGAGAAATATTTGGTAGAATAGGAGGAAAAAAAGATTAAAATGTACAGAGGCAGAAGCTGGTCTGTATAATATTCTTTCACTAACCAGATGAATAAAATTGTAAGAGGTGGAAGATTTGGTACTCACTGATGCCTGGTATAATGGAAGCTTTCTCCAACAGAAAAATGCTTAATAACCTAGCTTATACATTTATAAACACACCAAATACTTTTTTATGGGCATTATGAATCATGGAGTTGATTAGAATTCCTGTATTTATAGGGCAAAACCTGTAGTAGTACTACAAATAGTAGGTCTTAAGTGTTTTGTGCATATCAACTATCAACAATAAAAATAAATTTTAATGAGCCATGCTGAAGGAAAAAATTTAATTATCTTTTTATTCTTCAGAAGATACATAAATCTGGTCCTATGAAAAAGTGATCAAAGATCATATATTCCCCCCAAATGGGGGGGGGAACCTATTATAAAGCTATGTCGGGCAATTGAATAATTATATTATTTTCCTCAGATTTTGTGATTTTTGTGTTATTTCAGATAAATACATAAATATCCCTGAAGTCACCCATAAGTAGAGATGGCGTATGCCTCGCTTGCCAGGTCTCAGTTTACGCCTCTTGTTCTGGTGTACCACTCTCGCCACGCTTACTCTCAGCTGTGTCCTGGCTGGGATGATGCTCTGTCTCGTCCACCCACCCCAAAGTGCATGGCAGCTCATGAGACGTTCAGCCCAGCCTGTGATGAAACTGAACCCAGTTCTTTGGCTGATGACCAGATGAAGTAGTTGATTTGCACGTAGGGGCCTTGAGGAAAGAAAAAAGTGTGTTCTTAGTAACAAATGCACGCCAGTGAGGCAGGCCACGATCACGCCACACGAGGCAGAGGGAAGTGGAACAAACTGGAGGTGCGCTAGCTTTGCTTTCCCATCTCGCGCCAGCGCTGGGGCACTGCTTATCAGGAGGAGTGGTGGGTGAGCCACTGTGATATTTATCTAGTTGTTCTCTCTCTCTCTGTTTGCTGTGTAATTACATGCACCAGTGTTACAGGCACGCACATCATGACTTAACTCTGTAGAACTTAACACGTTGCATTTGCCGTCTGCCTCTGCCTCCTGAACTGTGAGTTCTTTGAGGGCAAGGACCATGTCTGATTTCTACCTGTGTCCCTGCACACACTCAAACTCTAAATGTTTGTTGGGTGAATGAATAAACTCTGTGGAGACCTACACTGACATCTGGTGCTCTCTCCTCCACAAATTCTGGCTGTCAACCTAGAAGACTATAATCTTTATGAAGGCAGGAACTAGATTTACTTGAATCAACACTGGAAACCCAAAGCAGAGTATATAGCATGTGCTAATAAATATCAGTTTGATGAATGAATGAATGAATGAATGGATGGATGAATGATTCAGTTTTTATGTCAGTCACCGGAGGACCAATTTCTTATATTGATCATCCCCATTAGTTATGGCCTGTTATGAAATTAATGTTTCTGTCTCCCCTCCCTGATAAATTCGTATGTTGAAACCCTAATCCCCAATGTGATGGTGCTTAGAGATGGGGCTTTGGGAAGGTAATTATGCTTAGATTATTTCATGAGGGTGGGGCCATCACGACAGTTTTGGTGTCTTTATAAGAAGAGGAAGCATGCACATAGCAAGGAAAGGCCATGTGGGGACATAGCAGGAAGGTGGCTGGCTGCAAGGCAGAAAGAGAGCTCTCACCAGCAGCCCAGCCTGCTGGCACTTTGATCTTGGATTTTCTGAACTTTAGAACTGTGAGAAATTGATTTTTCTTGTTCAAACCCCTCAGTGTATGGCATTTTATGTGTCAGCTGAGCAGACGAAGACAGGTGGCCTACCTGGCCCTGGCATAGGGTTGGAGCGTTCTCTCACACTGGCGGAGGAAGGGTTCATGGAGGAGCCAGGTTTTGGAGACCTTGTGGAATGAAGTCAGGAAGCCCCCTCACAAGCTGTCAGGGCTTCCTGTGTGTCTTGGCAAAGTGCCCTCCTGTACCTGCAGTTTCTTTAGAGCGTTTCTCCCCAGCTGTTGCCCATGATGGATGACATTCCTGTGCCAGGGAATGTATTCCCCGGGATGCTCAGGTTTTGATAAAGTCTAAAAAAATTGGGTGGGAGAAAGTAAAGTGAGATAGTAATTCGTAAATGCCACAATCACTGAGAATACACCAGTTCTAATTATCAACTTGGATTGTGCCGTATTCAAAGTGTGTTGTGAGTTATGCAGTTATTGAACTAGCTGTCATGCCATTTTCTCTTCTGCTCAAGAGCACATATTCAATTCAAGTGACTGTGATGTTATTTTAGGGAAGATATTGAATTTACTCTTGTTTTCCAAAATGTAGCTCATTCACAAATTTTAATATTCTTACTGTTAATAGGAACAAATTACCTTTCAACTGATTGAGACACGCTAAGACAGAGAATCAACTATTCCTTTGTTTTAGCACTGCCTCCTTCTACAGCCACTTACAGCAGTAATTGCTATTAAAGAATAACATGTCGCTCCCTCTCCACTTGTCTGTGTAATGATGGAGTGGTGTCAGGTGTGATATGGAGTTGCTGGAGTGTGTCTATGTATGTGTGTGTAGAGAGAGTTGGGGGGGTGTGGGGCAGGGCTGCTAGAAAGGGGGTGGGCAGAGAAGGGGGGTGAGTGCTCCAAAGCCTAACAGTTTTGCTTTGGGCCCCACAAAAAGGCTCAGAGGCAGGTCTGAGGTTCTGTGTCCTGGGTGGCAGCAGTCACCACCTCTCCTCATCTTTAGGTCTTACTGTCCTTTGATCACTGATGGGCTCTAGGGTGCCATCTTCTGAAGACATTGGGGCCTGGCCCAACCTGGCCTCCTTTGTTGTGTCTGGAACCCAGGTGACCTCTGGGAAAGAGTGAGTGGTTTCATGGTGGCAGGAAGTTAAGAGCTTGGGGTTGGATGCGCCCAGGCTTAAATTCTGGTTCCATCACCAGCTGTGTGAGCTTGGGCAGGTCGCTGGATGTTGCTGAACCTCAGTTTCTTCATAAGTAAATGGAGTTGATCACAAAAGTTTCTACCTCAAAGAATTGTATTAAATCCAATGTAGTGTTTAATAGGTCTTAGCATATAATAAACCTTCAATAAGTGTGAGCTATTATTTTTTCTGTATGTTTGCTCATTCTTCTGATATACTGAAGACCAGGTATAAAAAGACTTTGGCTGGGACATTTCCCAGTTATCATCGACAGTCTGTCATTCAGCCTGGGATGAGTTTATCATCAGAACAAAAACCCAAGTGAGTGGGCGGAGCCTAGTACTGTGCAGTTTCAATCCGGGAGGCTTGCCTTTACTGTCTGAGTGACCCGGGGATGCACAGAGCATCCTGTGGGCATCGAGCTTCTCTGAGGCCTCAACATGCAGGAACAAGGCAAAAATTCAACCCTGAGAGGGGTTGTTGAAATCCAAAGCCTGAGTTCTAGAAAGTGGGAGTCTGGGTGGTCTCCAGACAGCAGTCCTTTGGCGAAAGAGGGGAACATGGGAGTGCCAGGCTTCAAGGAGAGAGATATAATTAGCCAGCAAATGTCTGGTCACTGGTGCTCAGCTGGGCAGCCCCCTTGTCTAGTAGAGTGAGCGGTGCCTGGGTAGCCGTGCCTGTCTCCTGGAACAGGCCAGCCGGGGGCTCAGATTTTAGCCATGAGCAAGAGGTCCAGTGTTGGAAGGATGGTCACAAATCCCAGGACATTTGTAGGCCAAGGTGCCTCTCCGGGTCTCGGTTTTCTCACCTGTGAAATGAGAGAATAAATGGTCCCTGACACGGTTTTAGATACTTTCCCCACAAGCGTCTTTGCTGTAGGCATCTTTGCTGGAAGCATTTTTGCTGCCAACATTTTTGCTACATAACTAATTGGATGCAGGGTAATTTTGCCATAAAAAGATAAAATCTTGAAAAGTTAAAGAGGCACATTAAAAATGACTTAACAAAATTAAAAAGACTTCATTATGAAGTACAAAATATTTAAATACACTTAAAGTGTGTGTAGGTTCATGGTAATACTGTGCAAATAGCTGATTTTATATTGTGGGTTGTACCTAAGCACTTGTCTTCATTCTGTGGGGCTCAAACCTGCATCCTCAAAGAGGGCCCTCGGCCTCTCTATGCTCCCAATGTAGTGCGTTTCAACATAAGAAAATATCTCTTGGGGCAAGTCATTGTCACCTGAAGGAAACGCTGACTACTCTAAGACCGCCACCACAGTGCAGACTGGTAGTTATTTCAGGAGAGTTGGGGGGATGTACAGTACTGCACAGGGAATATAGCCAATAATATTGTAATAACTATGCATGGTGCCAGGTGGGTAGTGGAAATATGGGGGGATCACTTTGTGAAGTATATGGGTGTCTGACTACTGTGCTGTACACATGAAACTAATACAAAATGGTACTGAATGTAAAAAAGAAGAGACCATCACCATGACTACTTGTCAGGGTATAGACCATTATGAGGCCTAAGATTTATATATGATACAAAAATGGGAATAACTGTGATAACATCATTAATGAAGGAATGAAATAAAGAACTCCCCTCCAAATATCAGCCAGTTATTTTATCTTTTTTTTTTTTATGGCAGAATTGCCTTATGGCCAATTAGTTATGGGATGAGATGTTGGATGCACTGGGTGTGGAAAGAAGTAGGCAGATGGGAGGTATTTTTTGAGTGTGGAAGGTGATGGACAATAAAGAGTCAAAGCCCTTCCTTTCTTCCTCTCTCCAGGTCTCCCCTTTCAGTCCACAAGTATGCACTGTTGGGGGCCCGGCGTGCTAGGAAGCAGACTCTGAAGCTCAGTTCTCTGAGCAGGCTGTTGAAGGAGTGTCCTCGCACCAGCACCTGCCGAAGGGAGGGGAGAGATGCAGAAGTGGGCAAATGGAGAACCACTGATCGGCCATCCGGAGCTGAGCTAGTTCTCCTCTTCAGAGTTGTCCTGGGCGGGGCCCAGAGGCTGGACTCCATCAGCCCAAAGATGTGACTGAACTGGGAAGGGCCTGTGACTGGGGTAGGCAGCTCCATTCAGCTGAGCCAAGTGCTGTCACAGAGCCTTTTGCATGTCAGGCACTGCTGTAGGTGCTGAGAGAGTAGCACTGAATGGGTGAGGAGATGAGGAAGAGGAAGACACATCAGGCGGAAGGGCGAGGCAAAAGAACAGGGTACCTGCAGATGATGGCTAGGCAGGGGATGGAAGCGAGGGAAACTTGGAAGAAGCAACTTGACTGTGACAATATGGTGGTGGGGCTGCTCCTCCTTGCCCTGGACTCCCCAGGAGTTGCCATCTGACCCATCTCTTGGCTGTAACTGCTTAGCGCTCTGCCAGGGTAGGGGCAGCCCCCATCCTGGGCACAGCCTTGGGGCCCTCTGCTTTCTGGTTGGCAGGCAAGCTGGGGGTGGGGGGATGGAGCTGGAGGTTGGCATGTCTTCATGCTGGTGCTGTCACCTTCCACCCAGAACAGCTGGCACAGCCCCGGGCCTGATCATTAACCCAGAGAGGGGCGGTGGGTGGGCGGAGCCAGGTCTGGGTCCCAGTCAGAGCCAACACCGTGTTTATGTGTCTGTGCTCACTCGTTCAGGCAGTCTGCTGGCCAGCCTCACCTGGGTTCATGCCTGTAGACTCTCCCTTCTGGGGAACAGGTGTAGGGGAGGCACCCCCAGTCGGCCCAGGCTCTGCCTGCTGCCTTCCCCCATGCCAGGCCCTTGTGGTTGGAGTCACAGATCATTACCTTGGGAGGGCAGCACTGCCTCGGCCTGGGCAAGGGCACGCTGATGGCAGACTGGCAGGCGAGGGGCCAGGGGCCGGGTGGGGCACTGGTGGTCCTCGGGGGCAGGTCCTTGCCAGCCTCACTGCTTCTGGCAATTGAAGGCACAGGCCAGGGGGTGCGCTGCTGGGCACTCCCTGGCCTGAGGGCACTGAGGTCTGGAGAGTGGGGCTGTTTGCGGGGCTCTGGCTTTGGCCTTGGGTGATTTAGGCAGATTTGGTGTGAAAACAAAATAAACTCAACACTGAATTAATGGGAGACTAGTCCCTCTGGTTCTGACATTTCCCATCGGCTTCCTTGTGAACGCAGGAATAAACTGGCAGTGACGCGGGGAGGAGGGAGCTGGCAGATGAAGAGCTTTGGAAGCCCAGCGCTCTTCTGCAACTTGAAATAAAAGCAGTTCTGACTCCTGACGAAATTGTAAGGAAGGCAAAGATGGTTCTCACTGGGAGTGTGGGGGAGTGGGGTGTGGTGTGAGGGTGGGCTGTTTGCTGCTGCCTCTACCCTGAGCGCTCACACAGCCCTGGGCTAAGGGGCTCCTCCCCTTTTCCCTTCTGTGGCTTCTGCAGGGCTGAGCTGGCAGAGGCCCCTGGGACTGTTTTGGGTGGCAGCATATACCAAATAAAAGTATAGGATACCCCGTTAAGTTTGATTTTAGATAAGTAAATATTTTTTTAAAGGATAAGTATGTCTCATGCATTTTTGGAAACATATATACTTATACTAAAATAATTCATTTTCTGAAATTTAATGAGTTTGAATAATACATGGGACATACTTCTCCTAAAAAGTCTGTCATTTACCTGAAATTCAAGTTTAAGTGGCATTCTGGATTTTATCTGACAACAGTGCTTGAGAACCACATCTCTTCTGGTGTTTTGTGCAGGGAGCGGAAAGGGTGGGCAGAGCCCTCAGGACACTGGATGTTGGGGACATTAGAGCACCCCACCCCGCACTCTCAATGTTGTGAGTCCCAGCTCCTGTTCAGAGGTGGGTGGTGGGTGTTGAATTAGGAACCAGAGAACCTGGGTTCTGAGTCCCTGTGTTGACCTTTTTTCCTTTTTGTAATGCAAGTGTCTGACTTGAACTTTGATTGCTTAGGCATCCATTTGAAATAGGCATCCACCGCAGAGGGCTATCTAGAACAAACATTGCCAGCCACTGGGCTAAACAGACCTCCTCTCCCCGCTGTGGCTCCTTTGTGTTAACTGATTCTTTTGTCTACTTGTTTGTTTTCTAACACCCTGTTCCACTCCACCCACTTTAAATTCCCCTCTTTTGTTTTAAATTCACCAATGAAGAGTGAACTCCGGAAAACTTAGGCCCCACCCTAGGCAGAACCTGGGAGCTCGCTCTCCTCCCTCTCACCCCTCCCTCTCCCTCCCTCTAGCCCTCCTTCCTCCTCTCTCCCTCTGGAGACCTACTGTGTGGCCCAGGTGTGATGGGTAATTTCCAGGTCATGTAAGTCACAAACCATTTGTTTTTCAGGTTCCTGATGGTTATTGTTGAAGGCTGTCTTGGTACATTTATACAATGGAATTCTATGCAGCAGAAAGAAAGAAGGAGCTCCTACCCTTTGCAACATCATGGATGCAACTGGAAAGCATTATGCTAAGCGAAATAAGCCAGGCAGTGAAAGATAAATACCATATGATTTCACCTTTAATAGGAACCTAAACAACAAAACAAAGAAACAAGCAAAGTATAGTCAAAGACACTGAAATAGAGGACAGGCAGAAAGTGACCAGAGGAGAGAGAAGAGGGAATTTCAGGGGAAAAGGGGAAGGGTTTACAGGAACAAAGTTAAAAGACACATGGACAAAAACTAGGGGGAGGGGAGTAATGGGAGGGAAGTGGGGAGGGATGGATGGGCGGGCTGGAATGGGAGTAAAGGGGAGAAAACTGTACTTGAACAATGATTAAAATAAAAAAAAATGTAATAAGAACCACAAGGGCTTGTTCAGCCCTAGTTGAAAGGCTGCGATCAGCACAAAACGCCCTGCCATTCCAACACTGGGTTGGGCCCAGCTAGCTGCCCTGGGGTTGGCCCCCTCACCTTCAGACGGGTGTGATGGCAGGTGTGAAGCCTGCCGATTAGCATGCGGTTGGCACGCCATCCTCCTAGCGTCATCCTCCTAGCGTCATCCTCCTAGCACATTCAGTCTGTGCATTTTAAGAAGCATAGAGCCGGAGTCTCAGACTCAGATGCCTACCGATGCTGGCTGTGTGTGCTGGGGGTGGTGTGGGGGGTCAGTATGTAAAATGAGAGCATTCCCCCCAAAGGGCACAATCCGAGGGGTGGTAGGGGGCGGGTGTGATTTGGTTTTAGCTGGTTGTTGCCACATGGTGAAGTGAGGTCAAATCATACAAATTTAAAAAAATAGTCTAGATATTTGGATATTCACACAAAAATATGATTTAAAAATAATGGCAACTAATTCATATTTTTCTTTAAATAACATTTTTAAACACTGCAGCTGTAACTAATGAAACCTAACAGTTACACAGTGCTTACCATGTGCCAAATTTTATTCTAAGAGCTTCATGTGTATTAACTCGTTCATACCCCATGAGATAGATGTTATTATGATTCCATTTTACACATGAAGAAGTGCAGGCAGATAGGCCAAGGACTGATGGCACACTTGGCCCGAGGACAGTCAGTTTATCATTGAAGGCCGTTCCTGTCTGAGCTTGCCTGGCCCTGGTTACACTGAGCTATACTGGGGTAGGACAACGGCCGAAACACAAGCTCAGGAGTGAGAGAGATGTTGGGTTCGAGGCCCAGCCTCTTCCCTTCCTTCTCAGCTGTGTGTGGTGTGCTGGGAAACATCAGACAGCCGGATCTCCAAGGTGTTTGCCCATTTGCACGGTGTAAGTACTCCCGCAGGGCCAGTTTCCAGCCACCAGGGTGCTGTTGCCACCGGTGGAGCTGGGGAGAGATGCACACAATCGGCTGTAGGATGCCACGGCTGCTGTGTGGCCTCGGACAGCTGACCCACTTTGCAGCCTCCTTGCCAGTGTGTAGAACTGAAATGGGAATGCCTCCCTCTCAAGGCAAAAGAAGTTTTGTGAGCATGTGCTTCTACTAACCCTAGCTCTCAGTAAAACACATCAATTGTTATTGTGATTACTGTCCAGTGTGAATCTGTCCTTTGTCACCAGGCTTTGGCCTCATGCTCAGGTACTTAGTAAGTGCTTAATAAATGCTGATAAATTTTTTTCTTTATGCCTTTCCCTTATAGAAGTTTTTCCTATTCTTCAAGCCCAGGCCAGTTCTGCCTCTTCCATGATGCCCTTCTGATCTCTCTTAACCCCGCCTCGAAACTTTGCCAGTTAGTGTGGGAAGGTCTCTAAGGATATAGGGGCCCAGGGCATGGGCACCCCCTTGTGACGAGGAGCAGCAGCAATCTCCAGGGGCAGCAGGTTGGCCTGGTTGCAGGCACTAGGACAGGTGTCACAGCCTTAGGTGAATCTTGTGTCTTCTGTGGCAGTAAATTACTCTGCCTGTAAAATTGAGGTGTTAACTCCTTTCCTGTCTCCCAGGTGGCTGAGGGGCAAAGTGACCACTGAGAGAACGATGCCTTGAAAATTACTTCATCACATACACGAGGTATTAACTCACCTGTAGAATGGGAGTAGCGAGCATTTCTATCTCATAGGGGTTTTGTGAGGATAAAATGAGTTAATTTATGTAAAATACTTGGAATGGGCCTGTTGTGCATTACATATTACATGCTAGCTATTATTCGTATAAATAATATTAAAGGATGATAAACTGTCAGCTTGAAAGTCCCTTTCAGGAGTCTGGGGGGGCTCTTTTGAGTGGGATTCTGCTGGTGTTTCCTCCTTGCTGTGCTCAGAACCCAAAGCCACTGGGGGCCTGAGCCCGCCCCTCCCCCTCTGCAGGAAGACACCTGTGGGTATGTGCCCCTCACACGGACTCGTGAGCGTTCGGAGACAGTAGCAGTGGGCTGGATGTGTTGTCCAGGACTGTGGCCTGGAGAGCACAGAGACACCTCCGTCTGAGCCCTTCTTCCTTTGATGCACAAGGAGTTTTCATACCCTGAGGAGGCCCGAGGCCTACATTGGACTGGCTCCGAGCTCAGGTGAGGCAACATAAACATCATGACAAAAATGCCAGGTTGGGGTCAGAAAGCCTGAGTGTAGGGTCTGGCTCCGCCAGTTACTCAGCCACTTGGAGCCCCAGCGTTCTCATCTGCGAAAGGGAGAGATTCAACATGATCGCTGAATGCTTTTCCATCTCTACAGCACTGTCTGTCCTTTGGTCCTCTTCCTCTCCTGACCCTGGAGGTCAGAAGAGATGGAGGAAGCTGGAGTTTGAAGGATCTCTTTCTTGGTTTCTGCCCATGCAGGATATAAGCAGCTGATTGCGGTGAGCCTCTTATGGACAGATTGCGTGTAGTGAGGGGAACCTTAGCCCACTCATGAGGTGCAAAAAGTAATGGTGATGAGAGCTCATGGCGAGAGAAGGGGAGGTGGAGAGGAAGTCTGAAGAGCTTCGGCACATAGGGGGCGCTCCTTACTGGTTTGCTCTGTATCCTTTCCTTTGGGAAACCCTCATGCCCTAGTAAGTATTTCAGGTAAGCTGTGAACCAGGGAGCTCTGCCCACCTCTGCCCAGCAATGGGTACATGACCCAAGCTGGGGATTATAAGCCATTCTCAGGGACCAGTATGGATGGTGGGAGAGAGAGCCGAAGGCACCTTTCTCTGGCTTTGCTGGCCGTGTGAATGAGGTACGCCTGGCACTGCCTGGGCCACCTTGGCTGACACATGGAAAGAACCTGCCTGAAAATGGACCAAACTCAAGGAAAAGCAAAAGAGAAGCAGAAGGTCCTAGATATAATTTGAGCTCCTAGATGCGGCCATGCCTGCAGCCAGCGCTGCCCTTGGGTCTCCCATTTATCTGTACCAATCAGTTCTTCCTTTTGATTATTCCAATTTGATCGGATTTCTATTGATTGCAGTTGGCAGAGTCATGGCAAATACAGTGTCTAATAAGTGCAGTAGCACTCCAGGATGATGTATTAGGTCCTTTCTGCTCAGTGTGGTCCAAGGACCAGCAGCCTGGGCATCCCCCAGTAACTTGTTAGAAATGCAGAATCTCAGGCCCATCTCAGACCTGTGGAACCATAACCTGCATGTTAGACAGATCCCAGGCTATCCATGAACACACTGAAGTCTGAGAAGCATTACTCTAGACCAGTGGTTCTCGGCTATAGCTGTACACTGAAAAGTTCCAATACCTGGGCCATACTCCAGACTGATGAATCTGAAACTCTGGGGTGGACCCTAGCACTGGCGTTCTTAAAAGATCCCCAGATGATAACAATGTGCAGCCAAAGCTGAGAGCCAGTGCTCTGGTGTGATTTGCCCAGTGGGAGCTAAAACGTATAATATTTTCTGATTTAGCTGAGAGTGGAAGCCTTCTTCTGTGGGGGGCCCAATGAGGGGGCTCCCCGGTCGTGGTGGGGACCCATGGGAATGAAGTGGGAGCTGCCCCTGCCGGGCCGGGGAACAGCCTGGGCTGTGTCCCACAGATAGAACCCATGGGCACAACCCTGAAATACCTTCCCCTTCCACTACAATGTCTTCTTCCCCCAAATCCCTAACCCAGGGTGACAGGAAAACCTCAAGCTTTCAAATGTTCAAGTCCTGCTGACCCAGGGACTTACCACAACCCAAATCCCAAAATGAACCTGAATATTGATTTTTTATTGAACCATGAACTACCATCCCCCACCCCAAATATGTTATGAGTTTTAATTTTCCTTCTAAAAATTATCACTGTGGTGAATCAGTTCACTCTGGAATGAACCCAGAGGCTTTCTAAAACTAGCCAACTGGAAGAAAATGGGGACATCAAAACATTCTCCAACTGGAACCTGAGCAGAATCGGAGATGGTGCTCCAGTGGTCGCTGTGGGAATGTGGCCTGTGGCCTCACGTTTCCAGTGGCTGGCCAGATGCCGTGTTCTCCTGCCTTTCCATCTCTGTCTGAGTGAGGACCTGGCCAGGACCCACGGGGCACCTGCGACCAGTGACGGATAGGTCCAGGTGGCATCATTAGGATGTTAGCAGGGGCAGCAGTCTGTGTGCATGGAAAAGCCAGTAAGATGGAGGTGTCCTCTTTGGGAAAGGGAGGACCAGGATGGGCAGGGAGTTTGGGGGACTGCTTTCTGTTTGTTCTTTATGGTTTTAACTGCTGGCAAAGAACTCCTTCCTGCCTAGGGCTCTGCTTGGGAGCAGGGAGTGTGGGAGGGCTTGAGGAAAGAGCTGGAAGTTGGCCTTCCCCTGCTCACCGTAGTCAGCAGCTCATTAGGGATTCTAATCAGGCAGAAATATTTTCCCATCAGCTCATTACAAACTCTAACAAGGTCCCAGCTCCAGGTCGTGGCTGCTTTTCTCCTGCTGGGGATAACGACAGCAGCTTGTTGGAGCCTTTGGTAACTAATTTGTTACAACATGCGGTTCACAGCAGCAGGAGAGCTTTGGGGCGGAGGAGGAGGAGGACCCAGCAGAGGAAGAGATGGAGGGAGCGTCCCCTTTGCGGAGGACGGGAAGGAAAGAATGCCTGGTGCTCTGGGGAAGCCAAGCCCACACCCTAATTGGCACCTACGATCTTCTGAGCTCAGCCCTGTGTGAAGTGCACACCAGCTCCATCTGTGTGTGGATGCAGGCAGCAGCATGAGCACCTGCTGGCTGGGGACGAGTTTTTTTATCCTGTGAGGACAGTCCCCAAGACCTCTGCTTTGCATGCTTGCCTGGCCCCAGAGGCTAATCTTCGAACTTAGTGATTTGAAAGATATTTGCGTGCCATAGTTTTCCAACTCAAAAACTATTAATTTGTTACTGATTCCCATTGTCTTACATCTAAACTTGTTTATTTGTTTATCAAGGCTCTCCCCAAAATAACCCTACTGAAACCAGGTATATTTTGCTCTGGCTGGTGTGGCTCAGTTGGTTGGAGCGTCATCCCATAACCAAAAGGTTGATGGTTTGATTCCTGGTCAGGGCACATACCTAGATTGTGGATTCATTGGTGTTTCTCTTTTCCCCTTCTCATCTCTCTAAAAGTAATAATAAAAAAAAGTGCTTGGATGAGGATAAAAATAAATAGATAAACAAACAAAGCAAATAAAACTAGCTGTATTTCAAGTACTTCCCTCATCTGAAATCCTCTGTTTGAAACTCTTAAGGTCCTGGTCTGTTTAATATTTCATAAAAATTGTTGTTTTTACCCTTTTCTTGATTTGTTCTGTCCATTCACCAAAGCTGAACCAGAGTATTGCATCTTGCATAAACCCTTCCATGGCTGTGCTAACTGCCACAGGGTGCCCACACCAGGGCTTACAGCAGGGAACAGCCAGCTGCCACCTGTGGGCGCGACCTGACTCTCCATCTTCTTACAAGTAAACTTCCCCTGGAACACAGCCATGCTCATACTCTTTCTCGTTGTCTGTGGCTGCTTTTGTACCACCACAGAAGAGCCGAATGGTTGCAAGACGGACTGTATGACCCACAAAACTGAACACATTTACTGTCTGCCCCTTTGCAGAAAGAGCTTACCCGGCCCAGCTTAAACTGTGAAATTTATAATACGCTCCCTTAAATTTTTCTCAGAAGCCTTGCCAGAGTCTTCTTTTTTCCTCACCTCTCCTGTCCACTCTGCACACTTCCCAGCTTTTCCTGCTCTGAACTGCCATCACATTTTACCTGTTTGTTTCTTTCGATGTTTCCTCTTTGTAAAAGTTTAAATAGTCATTTATGGGCCTATTTTGTGTAATCCTGTCTGTAACCTCCTTGTGGACAAAATCTCTTGAGATCCGTCTCTGCAGCTTCTTAGCTTAGCACAAAAGTTCAGCAGTGGGGAAAGAACCTCGTGGGTTGCAGAGCCTGCCGTGGCTCCTGAGTGACCTCCCTGGAGCTGGCACGAGGGATGTCACCAGCTTCTGGAAGTTCTATGCAGCGTTTGACATCACAAGGAGTGGCGTTCCTTGTGAACTAAGGCTGACCAATCCCGTCTTTGGATTGGGAGCCAGGTCCTGCTTTCCTATTAGTGAGACCACTGTGTCACAGAGTGTGGGATGCCTTACAACTTTGTGGATGAGTTGTGGGAGGCTGCTGACCTGGGTCATTTCCATCCCTCCCGTTTTCTCCGATACAAGCCCTTCTTATAGATACCAGGCGTAGGCCCATCAATTCTATGGAGATACCAGAGAAAAAGAAAAGCTTCTTGTCTTTTAATCCTCAGTTATACAAGATCACAATGACATTGTGATAGCCAGAATGATGGCCTCCAAAGGTGTCCATGTCCTGCTCTCTGGAAACTGTGACTACATTACTTTACAATGTGAATGGGCGTTTGAAGATACGATTAAGGTTAAGGACTTTGAGATGGGAGATTATGTTGGATTGTCTGATTGGGTCCACTTTACTCTCCTGAGTCCTTAAAAGTAAAATAGGGAGGCAGGAGAGTAGGTCAGACAGCTGTGACCCGACAAGGACTCAATCCATTGTTGCTGGCCTCAAAGACAGAGGAAGGGGCCATGGGCTAAGGAATGCAGGCAGCCTCTAGCACCTCGATTTTAGCTCATGAGACCCAGGTCGGACCTCTCACCTCTAGAACAGTCAGATAATAAATCTGTGTTAAGTCAGCAGTCCCCAACATTTTTGGCACCAAGGACTGGTTTCATGGAAGACAATTTTTCCACAGACTGGCATTAGGGGGGTGGCTTTATAGCCTGCCACCAGATGTAGCTTACTTGTCACTTGCCACTCACTGATAAGGTTTTGATATGAGCCCCCAGGCAATTGATTAATTATGGTCTCTGTGCAGTCAAACCTCTCTGCTAACGCTCAGCTGTATTTGCAGCCTCTCCCCAGTGCTAGCATCGCTGCTTCAGCTTCACATGAGCTCATCAGGCATTGGGTTCTCATAAGGAGCGTGCAACCTGGATCCCTGGCCTGCTCAGTTCACAGTAGGGTTTTGCTCCTGTGAGAATCCAATGCTGCTGCAGATCTGACAGGAGGCAGAGCTCAGGCAGTAATGCGAGCCATGGGGAGGGGCTTCACTCGCTGGCCTACCCGCCTGCCTGCCTGCCTGCCTGGCACTCACCTCTGGCTGTGCAACCCAGTTTCTAACAGGGAGCCAGTCCTTGGCCTGGGGGTTGAGGACCCCTGTGTTAAGACATTACATTTGTGGTAATTTGTTAGAACAACAGTAGAAAACTAGTACGTAGACCCCTGGCACCCGCCTTTTTTTAGTCTGAAATGGCTGACCCTGCCACTGACTCTAAATGATTCAGTGACTCAGAGAGGTGGAGTGGGGAGGTGGAGGCCTGAGGGGTCATCTGCCCATCCATTTCAGAAGAAAAGCAGTGTTGTCCAGCATTCTGGAGCTGGGCAGGTTGTCTTAGAAATCTGGTTGACCTTGGCCCTAAGAATAAGTTAAATTGGGCAAATGCTGGCTGTCTATTTGGGGAAGGGATAGCCTGGCCTGGTGGGTTTTTTCTTCTGTTGCATGTGTATAGTGTACAGATTTCAGGCATTTGGCACCAGCTGGTAGAATCCTGGTTCTCAGAGAATCAGGAAGCCTATAGTTCAGGGCTTGGGGTGGTTTCCCTGGGCATTACTTTCTTTATTAAAATGAATGAATGAGCTCTGTATCAGTTATCTATTGACATAATACTACATTAAAAAAAACACCCCCTAAACATCACTGACTTAAAACAATAGCTACTTATCATTGCTCACATGTTTATAGATCAGCTGGCCAGCTCTGCGGATCCGGGCTGCGCTCACCTGGGCTTGCTTACACACCTGTGGCCAGTTGGTAGGCTGGCTGGAGGCTGATTAGTCTCAGATGACCTCAGCTGGGGACACTCCGCTCTTCTCCACGTTCTCTCTCATCTTCCAGAAGACTAGGTGATCTTATTTTCATGATGGATGGGCAGAAAGAGGGAGGGAGGGAGAAAGAGAGAGAATGAGAATGATGGGCACACTCCTTGATGCTCAGGTGTGGAACTGGTGTGCCATCACTCCTGCTGCTGCATTCCATTGGTCAAAGTAAGTCACAAGGCAGCTTAGATTCAAAGAACAAACAGTAAGATAGACCACGAGACTCAACCCCTGGATGGGAAGACCTACCAAGTCACACTGCACTTGGTATGGGAAGGATGGTGAAGTGGAACCATTTTTGCAGTCCATCTGCCACAGACTCTGTGGGAAGGAAAAATGTCCTTTGTGCCCCATACTTCCTGAAGGCTGAAGTGAACGAGGCCACTTCCCACATCTGGCTCCTCTCCTGGCAGTGGGAGTCACCGGAGCCTCCAGATCCTCTTCCCTGACCTGTCCCCCCACCCCGCAAAGCCATGATTCTTCCTATGAATTGCCAGCCACCAGCCCCTCCCTCCTCTGTCTTCTGCTCCAAGCCTGAGGGATGTTGTGGGCGACTGGCTGGCTTGATGAATGCTGCTTCGGTAAACCTTCCTCTGGCCTCTGCAGCAGCATCAGCGTGAAATGAACTTGCTAATACTCTGAGAGCCACAGACCTTTCCTCTTCCCCAGCACGACGTATCAAATCGATCTGGCTGGGTGAGCCGCGACAAACCCCGCAGAAAAAAGCATCAGCAAATTTAAAGCCTCGTTCGAGGTCCTGATTCACCATAAACTAAGTTGCCGGCAGCAGGCATCGACACCTCTTCGCTGCGGCTGATACTGGATTTATCGACTTGCTGTTACGACACTGATATTGACCAAGACTGAGTTCCAAATGAAAAGGCCCACGGGCAGTATATCTTCATTGCTCAAGTAATCCGAGGACTTGCTAATCCTTCCTTGTCCCACTCAATAATGTTGCAGAAACTCTTTTGGAGCAGAGAGACCATCACTCAGGCACAACAAGATGCTCTTTCCCACTGGGCCGCCTGAACCGGGGATGGAGGTAGCAGGGTGTTGAGAACATGACCGAAGTGTTGAAAATCTATTTATGCCCAAACCTGATACCATAACACGGTGAACTTTTTAGAGATTTAACTCTCTCCTCTTGGGAAATGGCCCAGAAATAAACATGACAGGATTTCGCATGGGACCTGCTCCTGAACAGCATCTTCTTCCCTTTCTGCCCTGGTCCTCAGCTTTGCCTACCTCCCACCCAGCTAATGAGTCCCAGTCTCGGGGAACACTGAAGTCACCGTTAGGGCTGGCCCCTGACAATGAAATTGAAGTGACATTTGGTTCTTGCTAATTTCAAGGCCCACTAGCAGAAAAGAAGGGAATATTTATTTTCTGCTCATTGATTTTCTCATTGAAATAGTCTGCAGCCCTCACTTTAGGGAGGATATGTGTGCAGTGGAGTCATACACAGTGACTTTTGAGTGATTTTGGGGGCCAGGACCCCTTGGGACACCAGCTAGGAGAGGATGAGCACAGGGCCAAGGAAAGGGCCCAGAGTGGCAGGGTTGGGGAGCACGGCAGAGGGGCAATTTTCTAGTCCAGCTTCCTTACCCAGCTCTGTCATACTTAATAGTCTCTAAAAGGCCTGTTCAAGGAGGAACACGGAGGCGGTGGGGAGAGGCCAAGGATGGCAGAACGGCAGGAAGAGGGACTGTCCAAGACACACTCTCCTGCCAGTGGTATGCAGGCGCAGGTTGTCCCGGATGCTGATCCACAGCTGGTAATTTTCTCATTTCTGAAATCTTCTGTGGCTGATGTTAATATATCTGCTCTGACTTTCTTTTCTTTAGTGTTTGCATTATATACTTTCCCCCCTTTAAAAAGTTGTAACTCACCTTTATCATTGTATTTGAAGTGAGTTTCTTGTAGATAGCATATAGTGGGGTCAGGAGTTTTAAAAAATTATTCTGACAACAACTTGATGTGTTTAGGTCATTTTCACTCAATGTAATTATTGGTAAGTTTGGGTTAGCCTACCATTTTGTTATTTGTTTGTACTGATTCCCTTTTTGTTCTTCTCATTCCCTTTTCTTGCCAGTATTTAGACTACTTAAACAGTTTTTAGTGTTTCATTTTAATTTATTTTTTAAGTTTATCTCTTTGTATATTTTTTAGTGGTTGTCCTAGGGATTACAATATGCATCTTAACTTTTCACAGACTTCATAGAGTCAGTATTTTGCCACTTCAGGTGAAGGGCAGACATCTTACACACCATTTCCTCTTCCTCTCCCTGTTTCCTGTTGTGGTTGTCACACATAGTACATTTAGGTACAATGGAAACTTCACCAGATGATGTCATAATTCTTCTTTGGTTATTAAACATATTTTAAAGAACTTAAGTGATGGCCCTGGCCAGTGTGGCTCAGTTGGTTGGGTGTCATCCAGCAAACTCAAAAAAAGATCATGAGTTCAGTTCCCTGTCAGGGTACATGCCTGGGTTGTGTGTTCGGTCTCCATCTGGGGTGCGTGCAAGAGGCAACTGAAGGATGTTTCTTTCTCACATCAATGTTTCTCTCTCTCTCTCTAAAATCAATAAAAATAAAAAAAAATCTTAATAGATGAAGACTAGTTTATTATATTAACCAGCTATTTATCCTTTCTGTTGCTCTTCCTTCATTCTGATGTTCCAACTTTTCTTCTGGTGTTATTTCTCTTCCATCTGAAGAACTTCCTTTAGTAATTCTTTTAGAGTAGGTCTGCTGGCAATAGATTCTCTTGGTTTCCCTTCATCTGAGAAGGTCTTTCTTTCATCTTAAATTATGCAGAATATTTTTTGATGAGTGTGGAATCCTGGTTGACAATTTTTTACTCTCAGCATTATAAAAATGCTGTGTCACTTCCTCCTGGTCTCCATGGTTTCTTATGACAAAGCTACAGTCATTTGAATTATTGTTCTATAAATAATGTTTTTTTTCTCTGTTGCTCTCAATACTTTTATTTTGCATTTAGTTTTTAGCAAATTGATATGATATGTTTGGGCATGGGTTTCTTTGGGTTTATCCTGCTTTGATTTCTAGCTGCATCTTGAATTTTTAGGTTTATTTTTTCTCTGGATTTGGGAAGTTTTCAGACATGGTTTATTAAAAAAAATTCAGTAGCATACTCTTCCTGTTTGGGGCTCTAATAACACTAAAGCTCTGTTAATTTTTATTTTTCATTTCATTGATTTCTGTTGTTCATTTTTGATAATTTTATTCATCTCTCTTCTGGTTTGTTGACTTATTCTTCTGTCATCAATATTCTTCTATCAAGTCCTACTGTATTTTTCATTTCTAAACTTTTCATTTGGTTCTTCTTAACATCTTTTATTTCTTTGCTCAGACTTTCTATTTTTACCTTAATTTCTAGAGTGTTAGTGATTATTTGTTAGGGCATTTTTTATAATACCTACTTTAAAGTCTTTTTTTTAGCATATTTATTTATTTATTTAAAGATTTTATTTATTTTTAGAGAGGGGGAAGGAAGGGGGAAAAAGAGGGAGAGAAACATTGATGTGTGGTTGCCTCTTGCATGTCCCCTATTGGGGACCCAGCCACAACCCAGGCATGTGCCCTGACTGGGAATTGAACTGGTGACTTTTTGGTTTGCAGGACAATGCCCAATCCACTGAGCTACACCAGTCAGGGCTGGTGTCACCTTTCTTGATCTCCAGGCAGAGAGGCTTCTGCTGGAATGCATTCTCTGTGCCCCTGTGCCTTTTCTGGGTTTGGGCTGCATTGAGTTTAGACTGGGAGATACTAGATGGAAAAATGGTAAACGCACTATTTCCTTTTAAGAGTACTCAAACAGCTGCTCCATGCATTCTGTTCAAGATTTCTAGCTGCATTCAATGGGAGAAACAGGGTGAAATACTCTTGTTTCATCTTACCTGGAATTGGAATGCCAGTGTTCTCTTAGATTTAATAATAATCTCCATTTCTATACACCATACTAGACATTTTATGTGACTTATCTTGTGTTTTAACAATCTGATGAATATGTGGCTTCTGTTTAAAGGAAAAGTATTCTTTCATGACCCTTAGAGTTGATTTAAGTTATTTTTCTTTTATCATTTTGTTTCTTAAACATGTATTGACACACAACTAGATCTTAGCTTCCTGTGTTACAGTGTTTAAACAACTCTTAAATAAAATGAAATTTATCAAGTAAATGCAAACAAAAGTGCAACATGGAACAATTCAAACCAGCATCATTTATTTCATGTGACGGATGATGATGTTTCCTAAAACTAAGTAGCTGTTCATAGTGTGAATTGTCATGGATGACAGTGGTGCAGGTTTTTGTCACCTCACTGCTCTCTCATGCTGAGCCATGCTCAGCTCTCCCACTAATTTCTCTATTAACCACTGCACAACCCTGAAGCTTCCATTTGTACAGTGTGATGTGGTATCGTTTGGCCTATCTTTAACGAAAAGCAGCATTTACATATGTTAGCCCCCCTGCTCCCTTGCCAGCCTAAGGTCATTAAAATCGTAGTTATTGGTGATGACACTTGTGCAAATGGCATTGAAAACTTTGGTACTGAAATCTTTCAGCAGGACTTCATTATGAGCCAGTGATCTGAAATATGTTAATATTAGAATTTTAAGCCTGGTATCCAGTTGAAAACTCTTACATTAAAACTGTAGTTTTAAAGGATTCTGAACTAACAAGCAAAATAGAGACAGACTCATAGAGAGCAGGTTGACAGCTATGGGGGCTTAGGGGGTGGAGGGATCCAGCAAAAAGGAAAAAGGACTCATGGACATGGACAACAGTGTGGTGATTGTGAGGGCAGGGAGGAGGGTATAAGGGGTATAAATGGTGATGGAAAAAGTACAATAACCTCTTGCATGTGGCCCAAATGGAGGCTGAAGCAGCAACCTAGGCAGGTGCCCTGACTGGGAATCGAACCTGTGACCTCTCAGTTTCCAGGATGACTCTCAACCCCCTAAGCCACACTGGTCAGGGCTAAAGGATTCTTAAGACTGAGAAATATATTTGTGAATTCCCATTTTAGAAACATTACAATATTATTAAATTTAATTCTTTAACACAACTTACTATCTTGTGTGCAGTACAGTGTCCTTTCAGTGAATGCAAGTTAGACCCATTCTGTAGTGCTTGTAGTGAAGTATTCAGGAAGACTTGTAATGGAGATGTTCTCCAACAAGCTGAAAACTTTATTTTCACACTTTATAATGAGGAAACTGAGACTTAGAGAGGTGAAGTAATGTGGCCAAGGTCTCAGAGCTGACGAGTGGCAGAGTAGGGGTGCTCTAAAAGTGGCCAAGTCTGGGTCCACATTCTCCATTCGTAAGTGTGACTCAGTCAAGGCTACTGCGTTCTCCATATAAGCTCACACCTTGATCTGTTTTTTTTTCTTTTTTTTAAGTGGGTGGAGGCTACATGGAGCCCTCCGAACTGCCTTACACAGTCTCCCTTCATTCCTTGACATAAGTCCTTTATGTTCCCCAGACTAAAGAAAGACTTATTTTGTTGTGCCACTAAGACAAGAAATTGTACGAGGAACACAGAACGGTTGGGCAAAGGGGACAGCTGGGAGTCCCATGCAGTCATGTGGACTGGGGGTGGAGGCGGAAGGAGGAGTTTGCTGGATTGTCCGCTGTGGACTCCCAGTACGTGTCCACTCTAGATGTCCTGCCCCTTCTGTCTATAATCACTCTTCTTGCTTTGCCTAACTCCCTAGCTTAAACGGCACCTAACACAAGAAGACATTGGCTTACATTGGACTCCCAGGTACACAAGAGCTCTCTGGATTTTCTGGAAGTTTCCCAGGAAGAGAAATGGAGACCATGGCCTTTAAGTTGCAGTATAAGCTCCTGGCTTGGAGAAGTTGTCATGTCCACGCTAGGCAGGGGGCTCTCGGGTTCGAGTGAAGACGGGAAGACACGGGCAGGTTCAGAGAAGTGCTTCCTTGTGAAACATCTTGGGTGGAATCCCTTTTCCCTGCTGTGTGCCAGACTCATGGGAGTGTGCCTCGTCCCAGGAGCATGATCCTTCACAAGCTAAGTGACAGCTGAATTGATTTTAAGACTATTGAGACATTCTGTATTAAGCTGAGGGCACTTAGAGAACTTTGTCCCTGGCCCTGCTCTTCTCTGGCCTAATGTTTCCACTCAGCTATGGTGATCATGCTCTATAAGGGACTCCTTGAAACTGCCCTTCAGTGGGGTAGGGGGTTCCTAAACCTATCTCTTGGGCATAGATTGTAGGCCAGCAAGCCACAGGCCTTGCCCTGTCTCTCCTGCCCCAGGGTAGCGTCATGTTGGGTCCTGCCGCAGACACTGTTTTGGGAGCCAGAGGACGTGAGAGGCATAGGGTGGGCTTCCCACACAGTAGCTCCCTCACAGTAGCACAGACAGGCTCCTCAGGGTGGTTCTGGGGATCCTTTATTTTATTTTTTAAAACTGAGGTGAAATTCACATAACATAAAATTAACCATTTTAAAGTGTACAATTCAGTGGCATTTAGTGTATTCAAAGTGTTATGCAATTACCATTTTTCTCTGGTTTCAAAACTTCTCCCCCAGAAGAACACTCTATGCCATTTAAGTAATTACTCCCCATTCCCCATGTTTACTACCCCCAACCTTTGGCAACCATTAATCTGCTGTCCGTCTCTCTGGATTTGCCTATTCTGGATCTTTTGTATAAAAGGAATCATATAATATGTGCCCTTTTGTATCTAGTTCCTTTCACTTAGCACATTTCCCAAGTCCACCCACATTGTAGCATGTGTCAGGACCTCATTCCTTTTCATGTCTGATTTCTCTTAATGAGGTAGTTGTACTCAGATTTGACACATCGTAACATGCCTCTTCCATCTTCTCCTCCTTTTCCTTTAACCTTTCCCTCTTCTAAAGGAGGTTGTAGGGCAGAGGAACATAGAAAGATTTGATTGTGATCTTGGTCACGATTTGTTTTTAATCTAGATCACAAGCAAGATTATGGTCAATAGTGTTTTCAAAGTCTCTTCACTAGGGATGGTGGAGGGTAAAGGCCCTCATTCGATCACACATTTACTGAGCACCTACTGTGTGCTGCCGGAGGGAGGAGACTGTGATGATTGGGTTGCTGAGTGATGTGAGATTCTAACAGCGCCCTCTCAGAACATGCATCTCAGAGGATGGCAAAGATGTGAGCCAACCATGGCAGTGCAGGGCAGTGACTGTTTCTGTGAGATGTTCATTCAGGGTGCTGCGGAAGCACAGAGCCAGGGTGTTAACTGGGTCAGGCTTCCGGAAGGGACTGAGTCATATTTGAGCTAAACTCTGAAGGCAAGAAAGAACTGCCCAGAAGGAGGAGGCCAGGAAAGGAACAGCTTATGGGAGGCTCCAGACCTCATGGTGAGCCTCGGATGCCCATGGAGACACCAAAGGAAACACAATTAAAAACAAAAATAAATGACAGATAGTCCTGACTTCTTTGCAGTGAGACAACATGGGGATGCCCATGCATTGGCTGGTGAGCTCATTCCCAGCAGATGTGTCTCTGGGATCGGAACACGGGGTGTCTACCAACATGACCCGGAAGGCACAAGCCGCTGGAGTGCTCCATCAGAGGGAGTGGGGTGTGGGGTTTAAGAGCCGGACTCGAGCCAGACAGCCTGATCTTGAATTTTGCTGGATTCTGTCACTTACCAGTTGTGCAACCTTTAAAAAAATATTTAACATCACGGTGTGTTGGTTTTGTCGTCTATAAAAAGGAAACCATGATAGTCTCTACTTGTTAAGATTGTTATGAGGATCACATGAGTCGACTCAATACATGTGAAGCACTGGAAGAGCGCCTGGCAGCAGATCAGCGCTGTCATTAATGTAAGTGCTCAGTAAATCTCAGCTTCTATTGTCCCCCTGGACTGATCACAAACACCACTCACTGGAGGTGAGAGCCTTGAGGGGTGCTCTGTTCCAGGCCCTGGGTGATTTATACATCATCTCATTTACCTCTTCTGACAACTTGGGGAGGGAGGTTAAAGAGACTTGACAGCTGAGTAATCAGGTTTGGAGGAATCTTCTTCCAGATCTATAGCTGCTCCGGGGTGCAGTCAGCATTTGGACCTGGGTTTGCCCAGTTCCAGAGGCCTGCTCTTAACCACTCCACTGCCTCGTAGGTGGGCTTCATGTGCCTCAGGGTCATGTGTTGAAGGGGCAGGATGACTTCTGAGGTCTGTTGGTATTTCAACATGTTTGACATTTTGGGGGGATTTATCCCCTTCCCTTACAACTCAAGTGATCATCCTCCAGTTTGAACTCATCCCCTCATCCATGCCCTGCTATCTGTGTGTCTAAGACTAGTTTCGTTTGTTCCCTAAACCAGAATACAGGGGAGGGGACACAAATCTAACTGGGCGCAGGGGCCATGCTTAATTCTGGGGAAGGTGGTGGGGCCTGGAAACACGTGGTGGGGATTGCAACACGTCCTTGGGTTCTAATTGCATTTTAAGTGGAAACTGAACCTCAACTCGTGGTCATAAAAATGGCCCAAGGAGGAGTGGCTTCAGACTGGACCCCAGAGTCAGTCACCTACCTGAAGGGCACACAACTCTCCTGTGAGGGCTGTAGGAGCATCCTCTGGGGTGAGGGCATGGGTCCCTTTCAGGACCCTGTGGTTTTCTAGCCATTAAAAGCCTGGGTTGGGGTCTGTGGACTTCCAAGTGTTAACTCTGCAGGCCACTTGCCGCAAGAGTTGGCATTCATTTGTGGCTGCTGTTTCTGCCTTCATCATGATGGAGGGGTAATTTTTGCTAAGAGTTGTTAGAGTGCCCGAGCCAGTAATTGGCTGGAGAGAGTGTCCATAATCACATTTCCTGCTTCTATCAGGGACTTGGATCCTACAAGATATCAAAGCATCCTGCTGGAGGCTTCCCAAGTGGAAGCTTTCAGGAAAGGACCAGAGACAGTTATGGGGCTTTGCAGTGTACATGATATGGGACAAGGACACAAGTGGTCTTTAGGAACTTGGTGGTTCAAGGCTGTCTGTAGTGTAACTGTTGATGTTGGGATTGCAGGAGGTGGAGGAATGGGAGGTCCCTGCTGGTAGTTTACATTCTTAGATATGGTCCACGCTGGTGGGATGTGAACCTGGTGGGCAGTCAGCTCCTTGGGGTGCCTGATGTGAGCAGTGAGAGGTAAAATTCTTCTGGGACCTTTAAGGACGCACGTATTATCTTGGAATTCTTTCTACAACGAGAAAGGAGGCAGGGGGGCTCTGCTTTTATGTTTTTCCCTCCCTCCCTTTTTCTCCAAGAATTTACTGAGCACTTACCTTATAGTAGAGTTGGATGATATACCTGTGGAGAAAACACACCAGAGAGTTCTACACTGTGCTGGGAGGTAGCCAACAGTTATAGCATAGAGTGGTAATGAGGTCTGTGCAAGGAGCTAGGGTAGCCAAGGAAGGAGCAACGGACTGATTAGACTGGGAGGTGCGGGCCAAGGATGAGAAGGTACAGGGAGGGTCAGGGAAGGGTTCATAATGGAACTGACATTTGAAGGAACATTAGAGGAGTTTGCCAGGTGGTGAGGTGGAGGAGGGCTTTCAGAAAGAGGAAACAGCACAAGGAAGGGCATGGAAGTATAAAAACAAGTTGGATGGGAGGTCAGGAGATGTGGTATGCAGCATTCTAATAGAATGTGTGCAATAATGACATGAAATAAATGCTGCTTGTCAGCAACACACTGATGGTGGTCTTGGACATTTCGACTATTTGTGACTTTAAGGAAACTAAACTGGATATTAGTTAACATCCTGATAAATGTATGTTAATAAATCATGAATGTATTTCATTAGATAACTGAGGGTTTTTGTGTACCTGGAACATAACATGTCATGAATGAGAGAGAGAAGGACGAGATGAAGATAGGGCCAACTTGATACTGAACTTGCCACATGTGTTACGATTTTTCCTTTTTTCTCTCTACTTTTTATAATGGAAAAGTCTCTACCACTCATTAAAGTAGAGAGTCTACTATAAGGAAGCTTTATATACCCATAACCCAACTTTAATAACCACCAACACTTCCATTTTTGTTTCATTGGTTCTTTTAACTTTCTTTTTTAATTGCCGGAGAGTCTTGAAGCAAATCCAGTGCCCATATACTATCTCAGCATAATTTCTTTTAAAAAAGTAGAGCCAAAAACATATACCAGATAATTTCTTTTTTAAAGATATAAGCACAATATCATTTTCACACTCAACAAAACAAAAAATACTTAATATCATTTAAAATCTGATCCGTGCTCAGTTTTCACTGTCTCAGAAATGTCTTCTTACAATTGGTTGCTTAATATCAGAATCCAAGCACAGCCCACATACAGCATATGGATGCTTCGTCTCTTGAGTCTCTTTTAATCAATATTAGTTCTCCACCCACTGCCCAACTTAAGAAAAACTAATTATTTTTTAATTAAAAAAAGACAGTAGTTAGAGGTAGAGGCTTGATCAGGTTCAAGTTCTCTTTGTTTTGGCAGGAAGACTTTATAGGTGGTGCCGTATGATTCTTACTGAACAGTGAATACTTAGTTGTAACTTGGTCACGGGGTTCAGGTGATGCCAGAGTAACCTGTTCATTACAGAGTTGGTGTTAAGGTTTTTAAGCAGGAGTAGCCAAGGCAGATTTGTTGCACCAAGATCAACCTGGTGACTGTATGGAGCATGAGCTGATGTAGTGATTTTGGAGGTGATGAGACCAGCTGAAAGCAATTGCCATGGTCTAGGTGACAGATAAAGAGTTTGCCTAAGAGGATGGCCCAGAGGGTCCCCATTTGAGAGGGGTAAAGTGAGCGGTGGCTGTCTACTGAGTGTTGAGGGAAAGGAGGATATACAGTCCATTGGTCAGCTGCTTTGTGTCTTTCTCTAGATGCGTCATGCTTTAGGTAATCTCACCCACTCCCATGGTTTTAAATTCCCTTATATGCTTCTAACTCCCCAGTGGTGTCTCTGGCCTTCAGTGTTTATCCTGAATGTCACACTCTTAATATCCAACTGCCTGCTGAACATCATCACTGGGATCCCAAACATCCACGTCCAAAACTGGGCTCTCGTCCACATGAAAGTGCTTCTTCCCTATGCTGGCAATAGCACGTCTAGCTGTTCAGACAAACCCCCAAGTTTCCTTGTTTCTTACTTGTCCCTCGCTCTCTGATCACATTCTACAGATCTCCCTTCAACACACATCTGCATCTGAACAGTTCTCAGCAGCTTTGGCCTAGGCCAGTCATCTTTCAGCTCATGAAAGAGGTCTCAGTTTCCACTATTGCCGTGGCCCATATGAGATGTGTAGCGCATGCATTGAATAAACATTGGTTTTCTTGATCTCATGTGCCTTACAGCAACTCTGGGAGGTAAGTTCGACAGGTGTTGATATCCCATTTTACAGGTAGCAAATCGAGACCAGGGATTGATTCTGAATTTCCTAAAGCCGTAGATCTTTCACCTAGGAGAGCTGGGTTGGCCCCCACGCTGTTTCCTCCCGGCAGGCGGCCTCTCGCTCCTTTCTGGGCGTGCTGCACTGATGGGGTCAGCAGGTGCCAGTGCTGGAGAAACGGGGCCCAAACATTTACCGCATGGTCTGTGTCACATGCCAGGAGGGTGCCGCCACCTTTGCTTTTGTTATGCTTTTGAAAACATTTAGAAGCAAAATGTCTGAAAGCCGAACAATAGACTTACATGCTATCAAGGGTATTCTGATCAAATTATATAATCCCTAATTACATCTTGCCTTTTAGACATAACCTTTGTTGCTCTATTTCTAGCACCTCTGAGTGTCTGTCATTACTGTTTTTTTCTTCATGGTTGAACATAGGCTTGGCAGGCTGGAGGATGCTGGTGGCCAGTCAAGGCTCGTGATTCACCTTAGCCTCCATTGTCTTACGTTTATGAGACTTCTTATCTTCACAGTAGCATCAACACTTTCCCCTACCCTTCCCCAGTTGTGAAAAATAAACGGAAAATTCAACTCAATATTTAGGCAGTTGTCCAGCTAAACAGGGCTGGACTGATGGGGGTGGTGGTCCTGCGGACCCCAACTGTCGAGGGGAGGCCGCATTGTTTTGCCATGGCTCGGTGGAGTCTGCTCATTCCCAAAGCCTGGAAGCAGCCATCGGTGGCTGCAGTGTAAGGCACTGAAGACTGTGAGAAGGTGGCTCTTCAGAAGGTGTGACTTGGGTTGTCAACTGGCTGCACTGGTCCTGCACCAGGAGGTGGCACCCTTCCTCTGCCCAGTTGGCAGTGGTGGGTCATTACTGTGGGGAGGGAAAAGATGAGCTTCCAGGTGTGGGCTGCCATTCCAGAGGCTCTGAGATGCATGTTTTCCTCTTTCATACAGACACTCAGTTCTCTTGAATAAAACTGCCTGGACTTAAATTCTATCGCTGCTGGAGCCACATCTTTCCTCTTGCAGAGGTGCCACTGCCACCCCTATTTCTCTAGGTTTCTCTCCCTGCAGCTTGAGCAGTGGGCACAAGGAGAGTGTTTGGAGCAGAGCCCTGGGATGAGGGCAGAGTGGGAATGGAAAAGAAGACAAGATGGTTGAGGGGCTGTTGCCTGCAATGGTTCCGTCTCTCTCTCCCTGTTATGAGCTGCCCTTCTGCTCTCGTTCCCGTCACCAAGCTGTCCTGCATTTGTGCACACAGAGCTCCGTCCCAGTCCTGCTGGTCACCTGTGCTATTAGTTCTAAGTTCTTCCTTTTGTTTTAGATGGATTGTGGGGAATCTAAGGCCTGAACTGGGAAGAAAGAAGAAAGGGATAGGAGAAATGAATATGGGAGAAGAAAACTTGAGGAAAGAGATGGCTGAACAGTCATCAGATAAACACAAAGAAGAAAGGCAGAGGGAGACAGAGTTACACTGAGAGGCAATACTACACACATGCAAGGAGGGTGCCTTGGTTTGGAGGCAGAAGGATGGAGTTGTGTCCCAGCTCGTCTACTTCCAGCTCTGTGAGGTTGGGAAAGTCACTTGACTGCTCTGAGCCTCAGTCTCCCCATCTGGAGATGGGAATAGTTGCACTTCGTCCACAGCACTGTGATGAGAACCAAATGGAAGGCAGGGAGGAGGTCCTTTTATAAGTGACAAGACTCTAGATGAAATGGATGTTACCTAATGTCAACCAGACCTTAAGAAAGAGGATGTCCTGGTCCACACTGAATCCTAGGACTGGGGCACAGGTGGTCTCGGCATCCCACGAAGGAAACCTTAGTCCCTTGGACCCCGGTCCCACTTTCTCAGAGAATTTCATAAGAGGAGGTTTGCTTGCTTTCAGCTCCTGGGCAGGGAAGCCTCCCTGCCTGGGGTGGCATTGTGTGCGTGTGTGTGTATGAGAGAGAGAGAGAGCACATGCATGTGCACACACATTTCTATACTATTCTCTCCCGGAATGAACATTCATGGCTAACATTTTATGTAGTTTACGGTGTGCCAAGTGCTTTTCTAAGTGCACTCCATGAACTAACATGGAATCCTCATAACTCCCTTATGAAGTAGGTACTACTATTAGCCTCATTTTGCAGACATTGAAATGGAAGCACAGAGGAGGGTGAGAGAGTGGCAGAGGAGGTTAACACTCAGGCCACCTTATGCAAAGTTCTGCTGCTAACCGCTCTGCTGTACCACTTCTCGAGTTAGCTCCTGGCAGGAAACAGGAGGCTGCCTCAGAGGAGAATTTAACCGACATGCACCTCTCATTCTGAGGGCACACTCTGGGGATCTGTCCCTGCGCTCACGGTGTTGGGGGCTGTTTCAGGTGGGGAAGCCTCCCCGGCAGGCCATAACTCCTTTTCCTTGCAGTGAGGTGGCAATTTCAGCAGTTGAGATGGGGAGAAGGACTTCATGTGCCCTTTATTCCTGATCAAGTGCTGCACCCAGACAATGTCTAGACACAAGTAGCCACCCTGCTTCCAGCCTTGCTTCTGGAAGTGGGGACACCTATCGTTGGAAGGTGCTGGACTCCAGAGCTGGGCTTGGTTATGCAGCTGGGAGCCTGCAGCAGGTTGTGCAGTGTTGTTCCCACAAAATGAAGACTACTCCCTGATTTTAGTTAATTTCTTTAAGGCAGAAACTGTGGGTCCAGAGTGAAATCCAATGACAATTGCATTTTGCTTTGTTTCGTATCAGAAAGTGATACGCAGGTGACTAGGTGAGCAAGATTCGAAAGAAAGATACAGCAGGGAGGACTTTGCAAGTAGCTTGGTATTGCTTCCGTGAAGGTGCACCTGACATCTGCTCCCTGAAAGCAAGGCTCACAGTTGACTGGTCTCACTTTTCCCCCAGAGAAGGGAATCTCCGAGTGGGCTCCTGGGCCAGAGATCAAAGGTGCTGCAGGGTGCTGTCCTGAGGGTCTTTTCTAACGCGCCTGTTGTTCTGGCCTTCTCTCCTGTTGCACTGAGAAGTTCTTTTTCTGAAAGAGGTGCTGGGGCGCCCTACTCCTGTGTTCTATCATCCGTGAGAACATCTGATTATGACCTTACATTTGAGAAACAATCTGCCTTAATTTGCAATTATGTCAAACTTGATTTCCCTCAGACCTTTGTGGGCATCTTCTCAGACTCCTGGGCAGGCATCACGTGTTGCTGTTTGAGGTCTGACGCCAGTCTGCCCTTTCACCACTGGTTTGGTCTTTGTTTATTTCTGAGGTGTAGTACTTTCACTAGGATGTACCTGTATGGTGTCTATCGTGATTCATTTGTTTTGATTATTCTTTTTCATTGGTGTTCAATAACCTATCTAGGCAATATCTTAATGTCTTTTATTGTAGAATAATTGTTCTTGGTATACATGAGGCACCATTTTGATTTTCTAATTCTTTCTTCATTCCAGTGAGATTTTCCTGTATTGTGTTTCAGAATTTTTATTGATTTCTTGTAATTTTATTTCATTGTTCTATCATCTCCTGTTCATTGATTTTATATATATGTGTGTGTGTCGATATAGTTTATATATATTATATGTATAATTTTATTTATTCTTAGAGAGAGGGGAAGGGAGGAGAAAGAGAAGGAGAGAAGCATCTATGCATGAGTGAAACATCGCTCAGTTGCCTCTCACACACACCCTGACCAGGTACTGGGCCCCTAACCTCAGCATGTGCCAGACTGGGAATTGAACCGGCAAACTTTTACTCCATGGGATGATAACCTACTAAGTGAGCCACACTGGTCAGGGTGATTTTATATTTTTATTAAGTTTTTCTATAGAATAGGATTGTCACAAGAAAACTACTTCTATTTCTTGAGTTGTGTTCCCTCCCCCCCCGACTGCTGGATTTGTTTATAATCTTTCTTTTTCCCATTATCTCTCTCCCTGGAAAGATGATAAGCCCCAGTGGCCCTTTCCACCTCTGCTGAGGCCCCACAGTACGATGAAGGAGCTTCTACTCATCAGAGCTTTCCCACAGCTTTTCCTAGGTCTGTCTTCCTCTCCTCCGCTGTGCCTCCCCAGATTCTAAGGTGTTTGTGAGAATTCTCAGGAATCTTTGGATTCAACCACACTAGAGTATTGTTTCTTTTCTTGACTGACATTTTAGAATTCTATGACGTACAGTTCTACCCCTGTTCTTCTTTGGTTGCTGCTCCTGACTTTTGCTGGCATTTCACATTTTTGCTTTATTTCAGTGAGTGTGTGAAAAGGGAGAGTCTGTGTTCTTGCTCTCCTCAGGTGACTGCACCCACAAGTCTGCAATATTTTCATAATCAGAAAAATGCTATATGACTATTAAAATAGAAGAAAGAAACTTTGGTTATCTCTAGTTTTTTTGACCAATTTTTCTTTTATGATTTTGAGTATATTAACATCTGCCTATAGGAATAAGTTTAATAAGGCCACTCATTTTAGCTTGGCTGCTTATACAAAAACATATTGGGACAAATAAAAAGGGAGCAAGGTTTACCACATTTTTTCTCAGTACATGAACTTTACCTTTCTAGACAGTTCTGAAACTGACCTCTTAGAGGACTTTAAGCAATGTTTAGATTTGCTTATTTGATTTTTGCATTTCATTATATTGATCTCGGCTAACATTTCTCTTCTTTGGGTGCCCAAACTTTGGAGAGTTTCTTCTTCCACGGAGAAACTTCAGTTTTGTTCTCAAGGTCTTTCAACTGATTGGATGAGGTTCACCCACTTTATCAAGGGTAAGGTTTACTTACAGCCATCTGACTGGAGATATTGATCACTACAAGACACTTTCAACACAATACCTAGATTAGCCTTTGATTGGATAACTGGGTGGTTGCCTAGCCATGTTGGCACCTAAAGTTAATCATCACCAATGGGGAACAGGGAGGGAGGGAAGGGAACAATGTCAGAGGGGTGGGTTTGGCGTGTTACTCCCTCCAGAACTTTTTGGACTGGCCAGAGGGTTCATTTTTTTTTTCCCTAAGATGGTTCTACTAGTGCTTAGTTGTCTTTTACTCCATCCGAAACAGTTGTAAGGTTGTATTGTGACAGCTGTCATATCAGCTTGCATTGAAAAAACATCAAAATTGGTGAACTTTTGTGTAGCCATTTAATATTGAAGGTAGAAGAAAAAATGCAATATTTTTTGGTATCTTATGCTTTATTATTTCTAGAAAGGCAAAAATGCAATTGAAATGCAAAAAAAAAAAAAAGATTTGTGCAGTCTATGGAGAAGGTGCTGTGACTGATCAAATGTGTCAAAAGTGGTTTGTGAAGTTTCATGCTGTAGATCTCTCACTGGGCAATGCTCCAAGGTCAGGTAGACCAGTTGAAGTTGATAGCGAGCAAATCAAGACATTAACTGAGAACAATCAATGTTCTACCAGGTGGGAGATAGCCGACATACTCAAATTCCAAATCAATAAAGTTATTGGTGAACATGAAAAATGTGCCTTTTATTTTATGGAAAAAACCATACGGATTTTTTGCTAACCTAGTAAGAGGTTAAAAACATTTCTGCTCCTTCACCCTGACAGATGCGACCGACAAGAAAGCAATCACATTTATGTAACTCAGCAAGGGAGTTCCCTGGAAACATTTCACCACAACGCTGTCCATGCGGAGATGCACTGTGGGTAACCTGTTGGAGATTTATAATACGTATCCCCGCATTAAAATCCTGACCAATTGCACAGCAAAGAAACGTGTTTATTTTTTTTTAACTCAGTTTTTACCAAACTCATTTGACTGTGATATTTCCCTATCTTCCCTCCACGTACAATGACATCCACCAGCAGAGTGTGCTTAGGGAAGGCTGGCCTAAACTCCTCTCCCTGAAGTCCGATCCTGGGTCACTTGGATACCGCCGAGACTTCCATGATATCACGAGAAGAACAACGTTTTCAGTCATCACTGTGCATAAACATTCCCTGCTTGCTCAAGTTCATAAAAAGTCCAAGGTTGACTGACACAAGACAGTGGAACTTTGCGGCTCGTACCTTGTTCATATGACCAAATCTTTAGAGACAGAAAATTCAAACCCTTTTCACCAAACCTTTGAGCCAAGTGGTCTCAGGAAAGTGCTGTTTTGCATACCCCATGACGGCACCACCAGGTACCCTCAGGGTCATTTGAACCTGTGGGGAAGCTTGGTCTTATGTCCTTGTGAGCTGGCCCCCCAGGCAGCAGGAAGCAGTGATGTTCTTGTCCGACAGTTTCCTCAGCTAGTTCTTGAGTATCTGCTGGGCGTAGGCCACAGTGCGTGTGTGTGGAAATGAATAAAAAGCGATAGTGTAAATTAATGGACCTTTGTGGGGCTAGGATTTGACTTAGTAACAGAGGCCCCTCAAATAATAGAGCCTTAGATAAAACAAGGGTTTATTTTTCTCTCATGTAGCAGTCTGTTATTAGACAGACCTAAGCTAGTGTGGGGTTCCAAAGCACAATGGACCCAAGTTCTGCCATTTCTAAGGCATTTCTCTCATCTTCTCATCCAAAAATAGGTGAAGAGCATGTCCTCACTCCAGATAAGAAGGAGACAAAAATGGCACTAAGAAGGGCACTTTTGGATACAACCCAGAAGTTTCCTACATCACCTACAATACACCCTACCAGTCACATAGCCACAGATAACTCCAAAGAGGGGGAGGCTGAGAAATGTAACCCTAATTCCAGGTGGTCACGAAACCCAGCAAAAGAGCGAGGCTCCCATCATTCTGGAAAATGGGAGAGTGGGATCTGGGGAACAACTAACATTCTCTTCTGCAGAGTTATAAAAAATAAGTAATGCACTTATCAAGGCCTTGGATTTTTCTGAGCAACGATGCTCCACAGGCCTTGTATTCCAAGGGCTGGACTGAGGGATTTGATGCCAAGAGCCGAGAACCACAGGGTGAGTAACATTGATACCTCTGAGTGGATAGGAACCATCCCAGGACAGAAGATGTTTGAGGCTGACACTCCTGTTTGCAAAGAACTCCCAAAGTACTTTTATTTTTAATAGCAACTTAACTCATTGCATTATAATTACTTCTTAGTGTAGATGTGTCTGCCTCCCCAATTATCCCTGCTCCTCTAGGGCGGGGACTCTGTTCTGTGCTTGACTCGTGATAGGTACTTAGTAGACACTGGCTGACTCCAGTGTGGGGAGTTCACACCCACTCACATTCCCACTTCCACCTCCAAAATGACCTGCACTCTGACATTCTCTTAGTTAGAAGTACTAAAAGGTGAATCCAAATACTAGCTGAGGACTTGGGTGCATGCCATCAACTCTGTTCTTGGGATCCCTGGCTGTTGGTTGCTTGCTTTACCAAATCTAACTTCATATGGGGCATATCTGCTTCAGTTTCTGGATACCACCTGTTCCGACTACCTCTTGCTATGTACCCAACTACCCCAAAACTGATGGCATAAAATAACTGTTTGTTGTGCTCAAAGACTCTTGGTCAGGAATTTGGGCAGGGCATGGTAGGGATGGTTTGTTTCTGTTCCACCATGTTGGGGCCTCAGCTGGAAGGTTCAGAGGCTGGGGCTGACTCAACATCTGGGGGCTGGCATTATCTGAAGGTTCCTTCTCTCTCCTGTCTGACAGTTGATGCTGGCTGTTGCCTGGGACCTTCACTGGGACTATTGCTGGAACATCTACCTGTGGTTTCTCCGTGTAACTTGATCTTCTGCACAGTGTAGAGGCTGAGTTCCAATGGTGAACTTCCCCAAAATGATAGCAGGTAGAAGCTGCATTGCTTAGTTCTAACTTAATATGAGAAGCTACACACTATCACTTCCACCCTTTTTTGTTCTTTGTGGCAATTACAGAGGCCCTTTCAGTCTCAAGAGGAGAGGAAATACTCTCTGTCTCTTGATGGGATAGATGTGGTTCATTGAGAGGACTGAGGAGTGAGGATTCCTAGATTCACTGAGGACTTCTGGCAGAGTAACACCATCAGCCACATTCCCCTTGTTCCAGAGGGCCCAAGAAGAGCCAGGAGCTTGGGCGAGTCCCTGACATCCCCCGGCATCCTGACAAGCACCATGGCATAGGGGAAATCTCCCTTGACGGGGGGTGATGAGGCCTATAATCTGACTGCCATGTGACATAGGACAGGCTACTGGATCCATCTGAGCCTCAGTTTCCCCTATCTGACTGATGAGAAGTTTGGACTAAATCAGTTGTTTTTTAATCCTTTATAGTGGAGGATTCTTCTCCTTTTTAATTTGTACTCTTTCCAAACACAGTTCAGGTAGAGCCCAGCTCATGTGAACTTATCACAGGTTAGTGAAAGGAGTTTTGAGCATATACATGCCCACCTGTCCTTTCCTGCTCCCTGGGGATTCTCCGTGGCACCAAAGTGCTCCTCAGCACCTTTGGAAAACCCCTGGGCCAGGGTCTTTCCTAAGGCTCTCCAGGATAGGACTGGGGTGATAAAGGAAAGACCCACTGCCCTTCTCTCAGATTTCCTTCCTCAGAGCAGTTTCTGCTTCCTTCCTGCTCCCTACTTGAGCTCCCACCACTACCTCTAGCACTGAAGTGTTGGTAGGTGTTCTGGATGAGCCAAAGTAACTCAAATCCCTGGGGAGAGCAATAGTTCAGAAGCATGAATATCTGCTGGTATTGTTTGAATTTGACACCCTTTCAGCTTCCTGTTATTTGTGCCAAATCGGCCAGGTCTGGGGAGAAGTTTGGGACTCTGAGGAAAGGCCCAGGGGCTGTGGGGACCGTGGTCTCTACAGTGTTACCTTCCAGACCTCAGCTGGTAACTCTGGGACTCCCTAGCACAAGAAAGGAGCCCAGCCTGCTCTCACAGCTCTTTCCCCCTGCTGAAGCTCTTGTCCGCCTTCCCACCCTGCTTCCCAGCCCACTCCCACCCCCCACTTTTTCTCTCCCACATTTTTTGCCCCATATCTTTGTTTTTCCGTGCCATCTCTCTTTTTCAAAAAATCAATCCACAGAGTGATTAGATTTGCAAATGAGCGGGCAGAAAGCTGGGAACAAAGGGAGCCAGAGCCGAAGAGGGAGCAGGTATAATTACTGTAATTAACTCAAGCAGCAGGGACACAGCCCTGTCGCCGCAGCAAGGTGCTGTTTAGGCCCAGCAGGAGATGCGGAGGGGGGCCAGGCACCATCAGGAAACTCAAGCAGCTCCCCTTCCCCAGGGCTGGGCTGCTTTATGGGGCCCTGGCTGGGGAAGCTCCTCCAGAAGCAGGTGCCGCTGTGAGGATTCATCTTTTCTTCTGTCCTGGGCTGTGCAGGAGTCAGGAGGAGGGGATCCAGGCTCAGAAGACATGATATGGTTTCCTGCCCAGCAGAGTTAGGGCCAGGAACAAACTTACCGTACTTCACTCATCTCTTGCCTGGACACTTAGCTCTTTCCCTGCTTTATAACATCCTGAGAGCCTGCTCCAGTATCCCTGGGATCCAAACACTACTAGAGGCCTTAGGGAGAAAACATGCCTCTGGTCCCATTAAAATGTCATATCTGTGTCCTCAAGCATTCCCAGATATACACCTCCTGGCACTTGGGGACTTCCAATGCACCTTTGCAACCTTACCTTTCACAGCTGCCCCTTATCACTTCATCTTCTACCTGAATTGGCCTGTGTGCTGCACCCTGAATGTGACCCACATTTTTCCATTTCTGTGCCTTCAGGTGGTACCTTTCCTCCTGCGTGCACTTTCCCAAATGCCAGTTGGTAGAATGTCATCCACCTTTTGCGATATGTACACTTGAAATTAAAACCACTTCTGTCAACTCTCTACGGATCTCACCTTCCAGAAGAGCCTGTAACCCTTGTCTCTTTTATGTACCTTACCTCACCATACCCTTCCCCACTTCCTATCCCTTGGGGAAGGCAGACAGACCCCAGCATCAGATTCTGCCAATTCTTTCTCCTTAAAACTTCTAAAATTCATCTTTTCACTCCTCTCTATCCCTACTCCTAATTTCTTAATTCAGTCCCTGTTACTTTCAAGTGTGGATTAACCGCATCCTCCTAATTGTTCTTCCCTCCTTTTCCTGCCTTCTAACCTATTCTTCACACAAAAATCCAATAATATCTCTGCCCTGATTTGTCTTTGAATAGCACCCTATAGTGATCAGGACACAGAGTCCAAACTCTAGGGCACGATATGCAAATGATTTTTCCTTGCTTATTTCTTTAGCCTCATTCCTGTCCACTGCTACTTTCTCCAGATTTTTATGAATCCTTCCAGAGGTACACTATGCATAAACAAGTATACATGTCCCCTCTGCTTTATACATACGGTACCCTTTGCTACACAGTTTTGCACCTTACTTTGGTCACTTATTGTCCTACAGATTGTTCCCTATAGATGGATCTCATTCTTTTAAAGGCAGAGTCTGCACGCCCAACCCCTACCCTATTCTGCCTCAGTGAATGACAGCCAAGTTATTATTGGCTCTAATTGATGTTCAGCAAATAGCCGAGGAGTTGAATACATTATGTTGAAACTGCACCCAGGTGGCTGGAGTCATGTTTTGATGATGGAAGGAAACAGGCTGCTTTATATTCAGTTTGGGGTCTGGTGGAATCCAGATGGTTCCGTCTCCTCCTTACACTTCTCTGAAGAGGTTCTTCTTGCCTCCTGCTCTATGGTAGGCTGAGATATAGTAGTATTGGGCTGGCCAAAAAGTCCATTTAGGTTTTTTTTCAGTAAAATAAAACACATTTTTTCATTTTCACCAATGACTTTATTGATTGGATATTTTGAGTATGTTGGCTATGTCCTGCATGGTAGAACATTGATTGTTTTCAATTAATGACCCGATTTGATCACTATCAACTTCAACTGGTCCACCCAACCATGGAGCATCATCCAGTGAGAAATCTCTAGCACGAAACTTTGCGAACCACTTTTGACACGTTTGATCAGTCACAGTGCCCTCTCCATACACTGCACAAATCTTTTTTGTGTTTCAGTTGCATTTTTACTCTTCTTGAAATAATAAAGCATAATGTGCTGACAATGTTGCATATTTTTTCCATCTTCAATATTAAAATGGCTACACAAAAATTCACCAATTTCGATGTTGTGTTTTGCAATCTGTAATCATCTAACTTAACAAATAACAGAACTGGCGTTCACAGTGCTCAAGCAGCAAATAATTAGAAGAGCTTGAACTCAAGTTTCATTGTTTGGTCTATAGCTTTTGGAAAAATCTTTATAGCTTTCACAATACAATCTAACAAAATTGCTTCAAATGAAGTTAAAGACAAGTAAATGGTACTAGAACTATCCTATGGAAAAAACAAATGAAATTTTGGCCAACCCAATATTTTAACTGCAGCTCTTGTCTCTTCTCTCCCATTTCATAAAAATTCAATTTACATGACAAAACCACAGTCCCTGTATGAAAGGATGCACACCTGAACCCATCTGAGGAAGCACCGTGAGGAGATATGAAGTGTGCCTGGATACCACCTGGCATCTAGAAGCTCAGCAAATACTTTTTGGATGAACTTGGGGTACACTGTGTCTTGTGTAATCATTATCTACTCCCTGCTTCTCCCAGAAACTCCTGGTTTTCTAACATCTGGTTAGGACCGATTAAGTAATGCTGTCAGAGATGAGCATATGGAGATATTTATCGACACATTATTTTTAAAAGTAAAGCATTAGAAATACCCTAAATGTTCATAGCAACCGAATAGTTAAATAGATGGTGAAAGATAAATATATAGGCTTAGTATTAGTTTGTTGGGGCTGCTGTAACAAAAATACGTTAGACTGAGTGGCTTATGAATAAAAATTAATTTCTCACAGTTCTGGAGGCTGTGAAGTCCAAGATCAAGGCACCAGCAGATTTGGTGTCTGGTGAGAACCTGCTTCCTGGTGCATAGCTGGCTGTCTTCTTACTCATCCTCACACCCCAAAGTTTCAGCCTCTCAACACCATCACATTGGGGGTTAGGATTTGACATGAATTTTGGGGGAGACACAAACATCCAGTCTATACCGAGAAGATAGCTCTCACAAATGTGTGTGCTTGTCGTCTAGGTTAACGTGGCTCCCGAAGGCAAGCCCACCACCTCTGTCCCTTACCACGACTTCCGCACGAGACACAAGTTCACTATTTCGCTCTCTTCTAGTTCTCACAGCAGCCCCACAGAGGGGCTTCACTCCCCTTCTTCCTACAGAAGGACTAGTCAAGGCCCTGTGGTGACGGCATGGAAGGAACTAGGATTTGAGTTCAGGTCTTCCTGACTCTAAAGCCTGAGCCCCAGCCGCACACAGGGTTAGAGCTGTGTTCCCAAAACATGCTCTGCAGAGTGTTACGAGGAAGAAGGGTTCCCTGTTCTCAGGGATGTTTGCATTAGTTCTCCACATATTTGCACTTTGGTTGTGGTTTAAAGTGGGGGACTGCTCACACAGTAGTTTCTAGCATCCACCTGTGACTGAGAGGGAATTTTGTTTGTTTGTTGTGTGTTTTATTTTTAATAGCTGGTGGCTGGGTTGACACCTTGGGGTCATTCCATGGGAGCTGATCATTATTTGATCTGAGTATAAGGTAGCCCTTTTGGTGGACTGTCTGGGTCATAGATATTTGGAATTTAGAGTGAGGAGTGCTTCAGAAAGGACAATTTGGGGTATCCCTTTTCTTTAGAAATGAGGATGTTGAGGCAGAGGGAGACCGGCACCTTATGTAAGGACAGATCTTGGTTTGGCTAAGAGGGGGCTAGAACCCAGGACCTAGAACTCCTGACTCCTAGACCAGAGTTCTTCACTTCTTCTGTGAATATGAGAACTGTTTTCTAGATTTCCTGGTAATCCAAGCGTGGTGATATATCTGTTCTCCCTCTGTTTCCATTTCTCTGTGTTTTAGCTCATGTTCACACACTCTCTGTTTCGGGTGCTCCTCCCAATTGTGTTTGAGGTCACAGCAAGATGGCAGGTTGATCACATAGACGAGGGGGCTTAGAGAGTTCAGCAGAAGGATCCTCAGGATACAGGGGATACAGTTGAGTACAGTCTTGCATCAACTCTGATAGGGACAGTTGTGTATCATTACACATTAGATTTGTAACTGTAAAGATAAAATTTTACAGTTGAATCATCAGGAATGTTTCCTACTTAAAGACCACCATAATCACCCTTTGCCTTATTCATTCTGCCTCTAGGAATTTATCTGGCAAAGTTGTGTGCATAGAAATGTTTTTAAAACATTGTATGCAATAGCAAGAGACTACAGACCACCTAAATACCTTCTGATGGGGGGTGGTTATGAAAACTATGGCGTGTTCATGCAGTGGAGTACACAGACCCATGCGACGTAGCACGGTGGATCTTATGGGTTGGTACAGTGTGACCTACAAGGTCTATTAAGTGAAAATATAAGGTGTGTACCTGTCTTGGCTTGAAATCAGAGCCGTGGAAAAAGATTGGGTGAAGGCAGTTTATATGGAAAGTGATCCCAGGAAAAATGAATGGCGAGTGAACAGAGTGAGACAGAAAATTCAAATAAGGGTATGTTTGTGAGTTGTTGCTATATGTAAGGGAAGCCCAAGTAAGCCCAGACTTTTGAAAAACACAGACTGTCTGTCTCCCAGAATTGTCTCTCTGTTGGTAAAATGGAAGGCTGGGCATTTATTAATGAATCCCATCCTGCATTGGTTAAGGTTGTTCCAGAGACTTAACTGCCTCTTACTTCTGGCTGCATTTGATTTTGGAGAAAGCCCTAGCGTTCAAGGTGGGGCTCTGTCAGTGTGCTGGAAAGGGGACTGTCCAGGGGCATTGCAGCAGAAATCCCAGGTGGTCTGATAAGATGGGATGCTAGGCACCAAAAGAATCTGTATAATATAAAAAAAGTCTACTTGCCTGTAAACAGAGTATATGTGTGTGTTTGTGAGTGTATACTTACATACAGATCCATACATGAATGCCAGTATACAGATGTATGTACACAGACAATTTTCCAATAAACATAAAATCCCTGGGAACAGAGGTTACCTTGGGGTAGAGAGCTGGGATTTTTGCAGGTCTGGCCATTTGGTATGGCAGAGGACTG
>PVIA01001709.1:0-256347 GCA_004024845.1 Tonatia bakeri | reverse complement strand
TTGCATAGGGTAGGAGGTCCTTCTTTCTTTCTGCTGCATAGAATTCCATTGTGTAAATGTACCATAGTTTTTTGATCCATTCATTTACTGATGGGCATCTAGGTTGCTTCCAGCACTTAGCTATTGTAAATTGTGCTGCTATGAACATTGGGGTGCAAAGGTTCTTTTGGATTGGTGTTTTAGGATTCTTAGGGTATAACAATTTCTTTAATTCCTTTTACTTGGTCTTATTCTGATTAATAACATTCTTGAAATCATGGGTCAGATGTGCTGGTTATTTTTCAACACACATTCAAATAGATAGCTATGAAAACATTGCATACCTCCTAAAAATCATTACATGAACCACAAGATACAAGGTTCACACTTTAGAGACACAAAAAATCTGAAAATCCTGGTAATGCTTCATTTACCACAAGTTGTCTCTAATCTTGAGCTTTTCATCCTTGACCTACCACACAGCTTCCATGTCCATAATGCAATTTAAGGTTGAGATACATGGATGGTCCAGAAGGGTCACTTCCCCTCAGGTCACCAAAGCAAGAGGCTGAGCATCACAGACTTGTACAGTCTTTCGTCATGAGTCAAATTCTCTAACAGTGCTTTGGTTATAATTTCTAATAAGTACTATATGTAATGTCTCCTTTAAAACCAATCTAAGCGAATGTTTCATGAATGGTGGTACAATGCATATGTGCAATGGAATAAATAATTTGCAGCAGTTTTAAAAGTATGAGTAGATCCATAGGTACCTAAAGAATAGTAATTTTTTAAAAACTAGTTTAAATTTAAAAACAAACTCATAGCTCTACTGACCAGATTCATAAAACAAACAAAAAAATAAATAAATGGATTTGCAGTGAATAGCCTCAGGATTCTCACCCCTTTGTTACGTCTGTACTGAGTATAGGAAAGACTCTCTCTTTAACCCAGAATTCTTGCCCTTCTCAACCAAAGATAATCAGCAAACTCAGAATGGGGTTTCTTGAACTGGACACTACTGACATTTGAGGCTGAATAATTTTTTTTGGAGGGGAGGGAGCTATTCTGTGCATTATAGGATCCCTAGGCCCCATTAGCAACATCCCTGGCTTCTACACCTTAGAAGCCAGTAACACACCATCCCTCCTTGTCCATGTATGCCAACCAAGCATGTCACGAGATACTGCAAATACCATCTCCCACTGAGAACCACTGCTCTAGGCCACAGCAGAAACATGCTAGGTAAAGTAAAAAGAACAGACTTTCAGAGGCAAGCATGCAAATGGGCTATAAGCTTAGAGGCAAAAAAATGCAAGAAGGTCTTGAACCTCAGGGAGAGTGCAGTATCTGAAGAGTTCCTCATCTTCTTGGAAATCTTGGACCTTGGTAACCACTTTTTCACTTACGGCATATTCTGATTTTGCAATGGCCACATCTTTCATTACCTTTAATCCAAGTGGTTTTACCTCCCGTTTGCAGATTCTTTCAAACTCATTCCTAGAAAATTAAATTGGCAAATGATGTCACTACTGCTATCTCCAAGCACCTGCCTGGCCCCATTCTGGGAAAGATTTACAGATTTGGGAAGGGGGATCTCTGCACTACAATGGCCTCCAGCCCCAGGTTGAATAATTCTGATGGAAAGGAGGAGAACATGACCAACTCAGAAGTCCCTGCCTTCTAACTGTGAGCAGACCATTTGGGGAGATACATGTGATTTGGTTATATCTAAAGAATAATAGCAAACATTCCTGTAGCGCTTACTCTCTGCCAGGCCTTGTTCAAAATCTTCTCTCAATATGTTTACCTTATTTAGCCCTAACGACAACTCTAGGACATAAGTACCATTATTACCCCCATTTAACAGGTGTGGGAGCACACACACAGAAAGGTTAAGTAAATTGTCCCAGGACACACAACGTTAAGTGGTGGGGCTAAGATTAAAGCCAGCCAGTTGGGCTCCGGAGTCCAGGTTCCTGACCACTTTCTAAGGAACAAAATCACTAAATAATGTCTGAACATGCATAAGCTTATCTTACTATATTCCTACCACAGACATAACATGTATTTCTGTAAAACAACAAATAGTTACTATACCTAAAGCGTTCAATATCAGCATCAGATACCAAATTTTTAATGACAAGAAACCCATTTTCTTCATAAAACTTTCTCTGTTCTAGGCTTAGAACATTATTATCCAAAGTATACCTAAAGGAAAAAATAAATCTCAAATAAGTCCAATTTAAAAATCACATCCTAACAACATGTATCAAGGACCCAAGAAATGGTGAGATTCCTCCACTCAGCATTTCTATTTTGAAACTTTAAGGAAATAATCTGACAGAAAAATTTAAAGCTTTAAATCCAAAGCATTAACTACTGTCTCCAAGAAATTGAAGAATAGTTAACTATATCATCTCCACTCAATGGAATATGACTCAGGAGTTAAAAATGAACGCATATAATAAAAGGACAATGCTTGTTATGATAAAATATGACAATTTATAAAACTAAGACACTATTTTAAAAAAGACTGCAAAGAAGTGCAAAAATATTTTAACAGTGACTGCTTTTATGTAATGAAATTATGTATGAATTTCTAAAGAGTACTTCTATTTCTCCAATTTTTAAAAAAGATTTTATTATTTTATTTTATTTTATTTTTAGAGAGTGGGGATGAGAAGGAGAAAAAGGAGAGAAACATCAATGTTTAAGAGATACATCAATCAGTTGCCTCTCACATGCCCCTACTGGGGACCTGGCCTGCAGCCCAGGCATATGCCCTGACTGGGAATCCAACCAATGACCTTTGGATTCACAGGCTGGCACTCAATCCACTAAGTCACACCAGCCAAGGCTGTTTCTCTGATTTAATTTTTTTGTGTGTAATGAGTAGGTGTGGTTTTGCAGATCAGCAACAAATTCAGTAGATTTTATATTTTTAATTGTCTAGTTCACACATTCTCCAAAGAAATCAAAGTAACAAAATCCAAATAAGTGTATAGCATACACATGAACTTCAAATCACCCAGTCCATTCCTCTAGCTGGAATTGCGGCTGTGTATAAATATTGCATGGAGCTCAAATGACTTTCTCTTCAAAGGTAATTTAAGATAAACCAAAGATGCTAGCTAATATATCCTATGACCATATGACAGGTGAATTTAAATGAGATATACCATGCCTGAATTTTAAAAACCAGATTGCACCCTTTATGATGTTTTCCCTCCTTTCTCAATTTTAAAATACAAATAGAAAATTAAAGTTAGGATCTTCAAAATTTTCCACAATTATTCTAATTACAACAAGTCCTGGAAACAGGTCTTGCATAATAAATTCTTACCAGATAATGTAATATATTGTGTTTTATATCATAGTTACCACTAGAAAAAACTTTATCTACATTGTATGGTAAAAAATTAAAATTAGATCTACTTACTGGAATTGTTGAGGATGGAAACTGGCATGCGGAAGAGCCCCTGAAGTGGGGTGAGCTACCTAGGATGTGAGTTAAGGGAAATAAAAATTTAGAAATCAGCCTTTTCTAGAAACAACAGTCTGCCTAGGATTGGCTGTCATAGGGAAGACTGGTCCTAATGGATATTAAGCAAGCTGGTTACACACATAACCTATGACAGTTATTCACTGCTGCTTACATCACTTCATTTCATTCCCACAGGCACCTGAGGCGGTGGCTGGAAGCCCAAGAGCTTTGTTAGGGGTCCTGCCACCCAGAGCAGAAAACCAGGTTTGGAGGGCTCAGTAACTGATGCAAGGTCACCCCACAGAAGATGGCTGAGCCAAGATCTGACCCACACTCTTTACTCCATCGCTTTGCGCTTCACACTCTTCATAAGTTGCCTTGCGGTGGTGGCTTTATTCCACATGACTGTTCCCTCTACCAAGCTGCTGAACAAATAAAAATAGAAAGTTTCAATTCTAGAAGTAAGGAGAAACATGTGCTATTCAAAAGTGGTATTTAACTTAGTTGGAGTCCAGTCTGAAATATTAGAAACAGTTTGGCTGGTCATTTAAAAATAATCTATAAAATAAATAATGATGCCAAGAAAAGTGTGATCTATACAGCTGAATATAAGTTTACGTATCTTAAAGAACTAGTAGTTCTTTCTAATTTTCCTTTTTGTCCAGTAACCACCTATTATTGACTTAGCACCTATTTTTCTTCCTTTTCATTTTTCATCATATCTTTAGAGTTATTTTCAGAATGTCACTATTCATAAACATGTTATTTTTAAGTAACGTCTTTATGTAACTGAGAACAAAGTTATAGTCCATAAGAAAGGAGGGCCAGGAGTCAGAATTACTAACTACTGTCTGTTTTCCATGTGGCAGAGAAGTTAATGACCTTTGCCAACTATTCTCAGAAAAATGTGGTTGCCAGGACAGTTCGAATGTCAGCATTCCAGTGAAGAAGAGAAAGAGAGGAGAAGAGGAAGAGGAAGAAGGAGAAGGAAAAGGAGAAGAAATACAGATGAAAACACTAAACTCTGACCTTGACACTATTATAACAAGAACCAGCAGGATCGGAATATCAAATTTTAAAAGTAGTTAACAGATTGGATGAGGAACCTTAATTCTAGTTCCAGTTATATCTAGTCCCGATATAGTGGCGAGTCTCTCAATTGAGACTGTGTCAGAAATAGAAAGTGGACCCATCCCCGAATAATTTCATTCCCTAGATCTGACATGAACTTGAAAATCTGCCTTTCTAACAACCTTCCACGCGATGTTGATGGTCCAGGAAACATACTTCAGACAACCACTGCTTTAATTAAATGACCGTGGTCCAGAGTTTTAATCTCTCCTAGCCTCAGTTTTCTCACCTGTAAAATGAGATTATGTAAACCCCTGAGTTCCCTTCATCAGTCTATGGACGGGATTTCAAATGTACAGTGGTTCTGATATATTGCTTCTTGGAACTCAGCTGGGTGAGTTCCAAGCAAACTACAGCAATAGTGAAAGTAAAAGAATAAGCTAGTATAATCAAACATCTTATGAGATGGTAGGATCTTATATATAGGCAGACAGGCTAATCAGGTCGTTTAATGAGTAATTCCAATTTTGTAGGGAGCTTTCAAAAGTGGCCCTGAAAGAGAACACTTCATCTGAGCAGCAAGAACAATTCTACACAGCAATTTGATTGACGACATGTCATATGCTGAGCGGAGATCTTTCTGGACCCAACACTACAGCGCACCTATTGCCTCCAGATTAACTTGTGATGTGGAATCGAGAGGTGGACCCAGGGTACCAAGTCCTTTCCGGAAGACAGTGTAAACTTGTAGGGGTCGTATTCGTGGGTTCCTCAGAGAAGAGTTAAAGGCCCAGGCCGGAGGGCGGGCTCTCTGCAAAGGACCAGCGGGGCTCCCTGCTGGGGCCCTACTGCCGGTCGGTCTGCCTTGGCTTCTCATGGGACGACTTCGCCGTGCTACAGCTCACGGGGCGACTTCGCTGTGACATCTCTAGGTTTCCGGGCAGGCGTGGAGGTCACGCGCGGCCAAGTTCAAGAAATGACCAGGCCACTGAGAGCAGGCCCCCTTGGTGACGAGAAGGGAAACAAGTGTGTAAAAGGGCCGGGTGCTGGAATGACGCCACATCTCCCACTGCGGCTAGCATCAGCGACTGGGGATGCGCCCTCCCTCCTGTGCACTCGCGCTGGGTGACCGAAATGGCTATGGCTCTGGAGGGGACCGGGGCATAGAGGAAGGGGAAGAACCGGCGCGGCGGCGTGCGATCCCCCAGGAGGCCACCACCCTTCCAGCCCCGCGCAATCCAAAGGATACCACGGCCCCGATCGAGGGGCGGCCGAGGTGGCCCAGCACTACACGCAGGCGAGCGGCAGCGCGCGACCCATCCATGGTGACAATGGGGAGACAGACGGTGGGCCCTGGCTCTACTTGACTTCTGCGGGTGACCCCGGGCAGCCCCGCCCCCGGCCAGCCGGTTCTCCCACAAGCGAGCGGGCGTGGCCCATAGCGTCACTCGGAGACGCCCCTTCGCCTGGAGCGCACGCGTCGCTTGCCTGTGGTGGCGACTGACTTCCCAGCCTTGGAGGGCTCAGTGACTGGGTTAAGGTAGCCCAGTAAGAAATTAAACCAGAACGTGACCCACAGTCTTAACAGCATAGTTTCAGATATTTTATTCTACATGACCGTTCCTTCCACAAAGCTGCTGAAAGAATGAAATTTAAATGTTCGGCTTGATAAGTAACTATGCTCTTAAAAGAGGCATTTAAATTAGGAAGTCCAGTTCGAAATATTAAAAGCAGTTTCGCTGGTCCTTAAAAAAGAAGCATATGAAATAAATGACTCACTGAAATGTCTGATCCACACAGTCTAGTATAATTTTATATTTCTTAAAGAACTAGATTTTTTGTTTAATTCCATGATTTGCGGATAAGTACATATACACCAGTGGAACCTTGATCACTAGCATTGAGGCCATGAACACCTACCTATGTGAGAAAAAACCTCTCCAAGTTTCCTCTCACTCACATGCTTTATCATTATTTTTTTGTGTTTATGATAAGAACACACGAAATCTACTCTCTTAGCAAGTTTTCTGTGTACAGTGCAGTATTGTTAGCTATAAGCACCAGGCTGTATTGTACATCTCCAGAACTATTTATCTTGCATCACTGAAACTTTGTACCCTCCGACAAACACCTCCATTACCCTCTCTCACAGCCCCTGGCAACCACCATGCCACTCTCCACTTCAGTGAGTTTGACTCTTGGATTCCACTATATAAGTGTTACTGGTATCATATTTACCCTTTGGTGACAAGTTTTTCTCACTCAGCATAAAGCCCTTAAGATTCGTTTGTGTTGTTACAATTGCAGGATTTCCCTTTTTATTGAAGCTGAATAATATTCCATTGTGTGTGTATATCACATCTTCTTTACCCATTCATCTGTCGACATTTAGGTTATTTCCATATTTGGCTATTGTAATAATGTAATGGATGTGGGAGTGCAGATCTCTCTTTGAGATCTTGATTTCAATTTCATTGGATAAATACCCAGAAGTGGGATCTTGGATCATACGGTAGTTCTATTTTTAATTTTCTTAGGAATCTTCATATTGTTTTTCCATAGTAGCTGTAAGAACTAGAAATTCTTTTTTGTAAGATGTTTTCCTCCAGTATCTACAGATGATGGAGTCAGTTTCTCATTGTTTCTTTTTCCTCTCATTTTTTTTTCATTGCTTCTTTAGGTTGAAGAGTTACTTCCAGAATGTCCCTCCTCATAAACATGTAATCATTTCTTAAATAATGACTTTATACAATGTGATGAAACTGCCATAGTCAAGGAGAGAAACAACCCAGGAGTCTGAATTATTAACTACTGTCCGTTTTCTCCAAGGCAGAAAGGAGAGAGTCAGCATCAAGCAAGACCTGCCTTTGGCCTTCACCTCTGGGTTCTTTATTCTTTTTCCCATCATTCCTCCTTCCCCAGACTGCCAGATTCCTTTAGGTTCACAGAAATGCCATGGGCCTTCTCTCATTAGTTCTTAACATCATCTCCTCAAACTGATCATCCTATGGCTGAACCTGACCCTTAACTTGCCGACTGGATGAGGAAAATCACTTAGGTTTATCATAGTTTAAAATGAAGTATCTAGCCTTTGGCAGATACAGGAAACAGAATCTGTATCTTTCTGCTTCCGAGAAGAACTCTAAAGGTACTGGGAATAGACCAATAGGTGTCTCTTTACTGCCCTCACCTGATGAAAAGTGGGGACTGCTAGAAGGAGAAAAATAAAGCTAAAACTCTACAATCAGTTCACACCTACGTGAGTTATTTAAAGATGTGGACTATTACTCTCATGAGCCCTGAAAGTTTTGGCCTTCTGGACCTATGAGAAATATGGGTGAGATGAAGCTATCTACACCTGTAATTTTAATACTCCTCTAAAATACCCTTATTTTACAAGTGTGTGAAAAGTCTCTGCCCTCCATACCATTAGGCATTTATACAAAGGATATGTTTCAGTTTATGATTATTAAAAGAGATTAAGGAAATTCTTGAATACTTCTAATTGTTATCTGCCTTTTTTTAATTAGAGGGATGTTGAGTCTAAGATTTTTCATTTAAAATCCCATGGGAATTAAAATGATAATTTCTCTTTAGGTAAAGAGGTAATCTGATGGAGTTTGCTAATTTTTTCTTAAATAGCAATTTGGATTATTTGGAAATTCCTATAGTGGGCATCCTTAGTAACTGTATTAAAAGAAAAATATTTTTAGAACTATTTGAAACAGAACATTAATGTAACATTACCACAAGAATGATAATTTCTATCTCCTTCAGAATATGGTATTTATTCATTTCTCATTAAACTTGTAATTTTGAGTATTAGTTTAAATTTACCTCCTGCCTTTAAGTAATTTGTTTAATTTACCTAAATACTGAAAGTAACCTTGAAGACAAATGTTCAAACACAATTTTCAAAGTCATTTAAGAGATAGTTTCCCTCAAATGTATAAGAAGTTAAAAAAATAACTTTTTAAATAATATCCATATTTGAGCAGCTAAGAAGGAGTATGACCTAAGGAAAACTTGGATGAAATTGTTCAAATCTTGTTCACACTTAAGAAAAGGTCATCATATACATGAGAAGTTGTAATCAATTCCAGATTCAAAAATGCCATTCCCCACTCTCCTACACCCTGCCTCCCCCAAATGCCATTCATTCCCTCTTGAGGAAGAGATATGACTGTACATCAGATAATTGGTAGCAGGTTTCAAAGATCATTTAACCTGCCCTGGCTGGTGTGGCTCAGTGGATTTAGTGTGGGCTGCCAATCAAAGAGTTACCAGTTTAATTCCCAGCCAAGGCACATGCTTGGGTTGCAGGCCAGGTCCCCAGTAGGGGCCACGTGAGAGGCAACCACACACTGATGTTTCTTTCCCTCTTTTTCTCCCTCCTTCCCCTCTCTCTAAAAAAAAGTTAATTAATTAATTATTTTCAAAAAGCTCATTTAATTCATTCATGCACCAAAAGGAAGCAAGCCCTCTTGCCATCTTTCTGCAACCTGCCCTTTCTTGGCTCTCTCTTCAGCTCTAGGACTGTTCACTCAGCACTCCTAGGAAAGCCAGCCCTCCCCTTGTGCATTAACTCCCACCCCCTTCCTGGACTGCTCTAGAAACTTGTTCCAGCGAGTATTCTCTCTGTGTCTGTTGGTTATTCCCGTAAGCTCCTGCCCTCAGTCAGCATACAAGCATTCTGTTATTTCTCCTATCTTATAAAAACCACCTTTTGATTCCACGTTTTCTAGTTATCATTCACACATTTCTCCTTCCTTTTGAAATAAAACTTAATAAAATTGTATAAATCCACTGTCTCCATTTTTCTCCTCTCATTTTCTTGATGAGTCACTATTTATCCTCATTATTTCACTGAAATTTCTGTCATCAGCTTCACCAGCGATCACCATGTTGAGCATCCAGTAGCCAATTCTCACTTTAAAACTTACTGGACTCAGTGAAACACTGAAGGGACTTCACTACCTGCTCCGTATCAGCCTCATTTGATGGCTCTTCCTCATTCACCAGGCCCCTAATTCAGTCCACTGACATCTCTTTCTACAAACACTATTAATACTTTCCTCAGTAATTTCCTCTGGTCTCGTGACTGTAAATTCCTTCTGCAAACTAATGATCCCCAAATCTATATCTACCCTGTACTATCCAATAAATTCCAGACTGTGGGCATCCAGCAGTCCGCTACACAACGTCACTAACAGACATCTCCAAACAGAGTTTCTGATCCTCCCCCCTCTAAAGATCATGCTGTACCCTAAAAAAAGGTATGTCCACTTCCTAACTGCTGGAAAAGGGGAATGTGACCTTGTTTGGAGAAAGGGTCTTGGCAGAAATAATTAAGTTAAGGATCTCTAGAGGAGCTCATCCTGGATTGATTACCTGGGTGAGACCTAACCCCAGTAAAAACTCTTCCCATGTGACTTTGACACATCACTAACCCTACTCCCGTCCTGCTGAGAACCACTCATCTCTGGCATTTCATGGTAAAGGAACAAGAAAAAATCATGGGCATGCACACACACACGTGCTGCACTCACTGCCATTTCTTTAGATCTGAATTAGAATGTCAGAATCTGTTCCATAAAGATTATGGTCTCAAATGAAAGTAATTTAAGAAGAACAGTATATAAGGACACAGATATAATTAAGCTGCATGTTATAGCTATAAGACAAACTTTCTATAAGTCATTTCCAAACAAAGAAATGTAAGCTTATTTTCTCCAAGCCCATATCTGATGTCGGCCATAATTAAAACAAGTGTGAAGAATTGAGATGATGTATGGTACAATGAGATTTTTAATCTCTCAGCCTGAACTAGAAACTGAAAGATAGATATGAATCTGAGAGAGGACAGAAGGATGAAATGATCATTTATGGAATTGTCTGGATTGAGAAATGTCAAGAGGACTCAGGTAATTATCTAGCACAACATGGAGTTAACCAACAAATCTTAGACACTTCATGAGGACCTAATTTCTGCAGGGCTGTGTATAAAGAATAAGGGAAAATAGAAAGGGGTGTAAGCAACCATTCCTGGTAGCAGAGGGTTCACATCTAGTCGGAGAGAAAGGAAGAAAATACCTGGCAAGGGCTTAACAATCTGTACAAGGAATTTCTCCACAGGCAGTGTCTGTGGCCAGAGGAGAGAGAGAGAGGCGGAATCAGGGGCTCCTCTGGGGGGAGAAGCATTTCTGTTCCAAAGTAATATGCCTGAGAATAAAGGAAGATAGGAAGCTACCCATCTCCCAGGCAAAATCTGTGCTTCTGTGGCCTTTCATGTATATTTTATTTTGCCATCAATAATATTAATATATATTTAAATATGTATAACAAATAAATGTATTTAAATAATTTGATGTTTTGTGATCGATTATAATACAAATTTACTTATGCTCCTGTTCCCCAGGAAAATACCATTGTTAAATTTTCATGTATTTTCTCCATTCATACATAGTTGGGATACACACACACACATATTGTTTACAAAATTGATAACTCTTTTCACCCTGGTATTATAGCATAAGCATTTTACCATCAATAAATAATCTCAAAAAATGTTATTTCCTGGGATGTAAAGTTACAGATTATTGTCTTTTTCTCCCCAGCTTTACTGAGGTATAATTGACAAGATTATATATATACATATATATATTCTTTTTTAATTGTTGTTCAAGTACAGTTGCCTCCATTTTCCCACCTCCACTTTCCCCTGCCCCACCCACCCCCACCTCCCACCCTCAATCCTTCCACCCTTTGGCTTTGTCCATGGCTCCTTTATACATGTACCTGGATGACCTTCTTTCCCCCATATCTCCCTCTCCCTCCCCCCTCCCCTCTGGTTATTGTCAGTTTCTTCTTTATTTCAATGTCTCAGGTTATATGTTGCTTGCTTACTTGTTTTGTTAATTGGTTCTGCTTATAGGTGAGATCATATGGTATTTGTATTTCAGCACCTGGCTTATTACACTTAGCATAATGCTCTCCAGACCCATCCATGCTGTCATGAAGGGCTGGAGCTCCTTCTTTCTTTCAGCTGCATAGTATTCCATTGTGTAAATGTACCACAGTTTTTTGGAAGTATTGAACTTCCAATACTATGTTGAACAGAAGTGGTGAAAGAGGACACCCTTGTCTTGTTCCTGAACTTAGTGGGAAAGCTTTTAGTTTTGCCCACTGAGTATGATGTTGGCTGTAGGTTTTCCATATATGGTCTTTATTATGTTGAGTAATGCTCCCTCTATTCCCACTTTACTGAGTGTTTTAACCTTAAATGGGTGCTGTACTTTATCAAATGCCTTTTCTGCATCTATTGATATGATCATGTGATTTTTGTCTTTCCTTTTGTTTATGTGATGTAGTATGTTTATTGATTTGAGAATATTGTATCATCCTCACATCTCTGGGATGAATCCCACTTAATCATGGTGTATGGTCTTTTTACCATGGTATTGCTGGATATAGTTTGCCAATATTTTGTTGAGGATTTTAGCATCTATGTTCATCAGTGATATTGTAGTTTTCTTTCTTTGTTGTGTGTTTATCTGGTTTTGGAATTACGATGATGCTGGCTTCATAAAAAGAGTTTGGGAGTCTTCCCTCCTTTTGGATTTTTTATAATAGTCTCAGAAGGATAGGAGGTTAGTTCTTCCTTAAATGTTTTGTAAAATTTTCCTGTGAAACTGTCCAGTCCAGGGCTTTTGTGTGACAGAAGTTTTTTTGATTAGTGCTTTAAGTTCACTAGCTGTTATTGGTCTGTTTAGGCTTTCTGATTCTTCTTCATTTAGTTGTGGAAGATTATATTTTTCTAGAAATTTGTCCATTTCACCCAAGTTTTCAAATTTCTTGACATGTAATTGCTTGTAGTAAATGTCTTACAATCTTTTGTATTTCTGTGGTATTAGTTGTAATTTCTCCTCTTTCATTTCTGATTTTTTTAGGTCCTCTCCCTTTAATTCTTGAGGAGTCTGCTTAAAGACTTGTTGATTTTATCTTTTCAAAGAACCAGTTCCTGGATTTAATGATCCTTTCAATTGTTTTTTGAGTCTCTATGTTATTTAATTTTGCTCTAATGTTTTTAAAAATTATTTTATTGTTGCTCAGTTACAGTTATCTGCATTTTCTCCCCACCCCTCCCATAATTTTTCTCTGATCTTGATTACCTCCTTCCTTCAACTCAGTCTGGGCTTTTGTTGCTCCTCCAGTCCTTGTACATGTTGGGTAAGGTTGGTTATTTGAATTGTTTTTGTCTTTTTTAGGTAGGCTTGCATTGCTATGAACTTCCCTCTCAGGATTGCCTTTGCTGTGTCCCACAGGTTATGGACTGTTACATGTTTATTTTCATTTGTTTCTAGAAACTTTCTGATTTCTTCCTTGACCTCATTAACCCATTCACTGTTTAATAACATGCTATTCAGTCTCCATGAGTGTTGGGAACCACCCTGCCTGGTTTCAGAAGCTGTAACCCTCGCCAAGGCTAAGGCTAAGGCTGAGGGAACGACCTTGGAACTATAAGCCAGCGCAGAGACAAGCTTATCTCCCTGGCAGGAGCACCGCTTCTGCTCCTTTTACTTCACCCTGTCTGGCCCCCAATGCTTGGTCAGTTAGCCAATGATAGGTAAGATTCCCCAAGGGGGAAACAACCTAAGACAGGCACGGTCACGTGGGAGGCCCCCAAGGAAGGACTTTGGGGGGTACAGCAAAAGGGGGTGATGGACCCTCGCCCCTCGGCTTTGACAAAGCCTGAGTCCTCATTCCATCAGTGAGAAAATCTCCTAATCTCTTGGCTGCCTTACTTCCCTTGCTCTACCTAAGCCTGAAACAATAACAGATGGTGGTGCAGCCCTGTGCTGAAAAGTGTGGGTTCCCGGGTGATCAGGCCTAAGAAAGAATAGTAAAATCCTGTGAAACCTGCTTTGTTTAGAATGCTCTCAATTGAAAGATAAGGGTCCAAGGGAGAAGTAAGTTTGCTCCTTAAAGTTTTTACAGCTCTTTAGCTATCTGACCCTGACTCAAAATAGGCCCTCAGAGTTCCTTGTTATTTGATCCTTACTTCCCAGCAATGAGTAATGAGCTTTACCTAAATTCCTGTGTAAACGAACCCAATAAAAGCCATTGAGGAAAAGGCTCTTGGTCCTTCTCCTTTGAGAGATCAGCCACCTTTCCTCCCCAAGCAGATCATGTCTTGGTAGACTTATTCCCATCCGTGGCGGATGGTGAGCGGGGGGGCTCTGCGGGCAAAGCTCCCCCACACATGAGTTTGAGTATTTTTTAATTTTTTTCCTTGAGGTTGGTTTCTAGTTTCAAGCCCTTATGGTCTGAGAAAATGCTTGATATGATTTTAATTTTCTTGAATTTGTTGAGGTTTGTTTTGTGTCCTATCCTGTGGTCTATCTCTGAAAATGTTCCATGTGCATTTGAAAAGAATGTGTATTTTGCTTCTTTGAGATGAAAGGTTCTATATAAATCAGTTAAGTCCATTTGATATAATGTGTCATTTACTGCACAATATCCTTGTTAATATTTTGTTGGAAGATCTATCCATTGTCGGCAGTGGGGTGTTAAAATCCCCTACTATAATTGTGTTGCTGTCTATATCTTTTTTGAAGTCCTCCAAGATTTTCCTTATATATTTGGGTACCCCTATGTCGGGTGCATACAAATTATATATATATTTAAAGTATACAAGGGAATAATTTGATATACATATACATTGTAAAATGATCACAATCAAGTTAACTAAGAAATCATTACCTCTTCTGTTATGTGTGTGTAGTGAGAATGCTTAAGATGTACTCTCTTAGCAAATTTCAGGTACATTATTAACTACAGCCACCATGCTGTACCTTAGATCTTCAGAATTTACTCATCTTTTACATGAAAGTTTATACCCTTTGACCAACATTTCTGCCCATTTCCCCCAGCTCTTGTTAACTATCCCTCTACTCTCTAGTTACAATTTTTAAAAATTGTATTGTTTTTCAACCATTTAATGGTAATCATGAGCATTGATAAGAAAATGCTAGGCTATCCATTTTAAAGTCCTTGTCAATTAAATAGGTTTAAAGGAAAGCACCCCATATTGATGTTTTAACTTGCCTCTCTAGTGAGGTTGAACAAGTCTCTCTCTCTACACACACACACACACACACACACACACACACACACATATGTATTTCTGGGAACTGTCCATTGATTTCTGTATAAGTGTAGATTAAGCTATACTGTGGTAACAAGTAAATCCTAAAACCTTAATGGCTCAACAAAATAAAAGTTTAATTCTTTTTTTAATATATTTTATTGATTATGCTATTACAGTTGTCCCATTTTCCCCCCTTTATTCCCCTCCATCCTGCACACCCTCTCCAACCCACATTCCCCCACTTTAGTTCATGTCCATGTGTCATAAGTTCTTTAGTTTCTACACTTCCCATACTATTCTTGCCCTTCCCCTATTTTCTACCTACCATCTATGCTACTTATTCTCTGTACCTTTTCCCTTCTCTTCTCCTCCCACTCCCCTGATGCTAACTCTCCATTTGATCTCCATTTCTGTGCTTCCTGTTCTAGTTGTTTGCTTAGTTTGTTTTTGTTTTAGGTGTGGTTGTTAATAATTGTGAGTTTGCTGTCATTTTACTATACATGTTTTTTTATCTTCTTTTTCTTAGATAAATTCCTTTAACATTTCATATAATAAGGGTTTGGTGATGATGAACTCCTTATCTGAGAAGCACCTTATCTGAGAAGCACTTTATCTGCCCTTCCATTCTAAATGATAGCTTTGCTGGATACAGTAATCTTGGATGTAGATCCTTGCTTTTCATGACTTGGGAGACTTCTTTCCAGCCCCTTCTTGCCTGCAAGGTCTCTTTTGAGAAATCAGCTGACAGTCTGATGGGAACTCCTTTGTAGGTTACTGTCTCCTTATCTCTTGCTGCTTCTAGGATTCTCTCCTTCATTTTTACCTTGGCTAATGTAATTATGATGTGCCTTGGTGTGTTCCTCCTTGTGTCCAACTTCTTTGGGACTCTCTGAGCTTTGTGGACTTCCTGGAAGTCTATTTCCTTTGCCAGAATGGGAAAGTTCTCCTTTATTATTTGTTCATATAACTTTTCCACTTGTTACACTTCCTCTTCCCCCGCTGTACCCCTATAATTCAGATGTTGGAACATTAAAGATGTCCTGGAGGTTCCTGAGCCTCTCCTCATTTTTTTGAATTCTTATTTCTTCATTCTTTTCTGGTTGAATGTTTCTTTCTTCCTTTTGGTCCACTCCACTGATTTGAGTCCCAGTTTCCTTCCCATCACTATTGGTTCCCTGTGTATTTTCCTTCATTTCACTTAGCGTAGTCTTCATTTTTTCATCTAATTTGCGACCAAATTCAACCAATTGTGTGAGCATCCTGATCACCAGTGTTTTGAAGTGTGCATCTGATAAGTTGGCTATCTCTTGGTCGCTTAGTTGTATTTGCTCTGGAGCTTTGATCTGTTCTTCTGTTTGGGCTATGTTTTTGTTCTCTTGTCGCTCCTGTTAGGTAGTGAGGGGTGGAGCCTTAGGTGTTCACCAGGGTGGGGCAAGGCAGTTACTTGGTTGTGATGCTGTATGTGGGGGCGGAGTCCAAGGTGGAACAATGGCACTTGCTCTGCTCTCTGCTGGGTTTCAGTCCCTTCCACCTCTTCCCCCAAGCAAACTGGGCCTTTCTGGTGCTAATTCCCATGTGGGTGGGGTTGTGCACATTCTAGAACCCCATGGGTCTCTTCAATGAACTCTCCTGTGAGCCTGTGAGTCTCTCCCTGCGCCTCAACCTCCACGGGTATTTTCAGTAAGTGCTCCGAGGCTCCACCTCCTGGCACTGGGACCCTGGGACTGTCTGGTCAACCAGCCACCCTGTGTGCAATACATCGCTTCACAATCCTGCATCGCTGGGCCTGCCCGCCACCACCCCAGCCCAGGGCCTGCCAGCTGTGACCGTGCGCACCTGGGATGCCTTACATCTTTGGTCCCACTGCTCCTTGCACCACGACCACTGATCAGCCCACTGTGGTCTTGCACACCTGGGATGCCTTACATCTTTGATCCCGCTGCTCCTTGCACCACGACCCCTCTCTGCCTGGCCACCTGACTCCATCCTTCCTACCGGTCTGGATGAATGTGTCTGTTTTAACTCCTTGGTTGTCCGACTTCCATACAGTTCGATTTTCTGTCAGTTCTGGTTGTTAACCTGTTTCTAAATTGTTGCTGTCCTTATTTTGGTTGTGCGAGGAGGCACAGTGTATCTACCTACGCCTCCATCTTGGCCAGAAGTTAAAAGTTTAATTCTTAATTGTGGCACAGTTAACATGAGTTGGGTGACCCTCCTTCATGCAGTGATTCAGGGGTTCCCATGTTAGTTTTGTGATGTTGCCACCCTAAATCTGTGACCCTTGAGGACACCAGTGAAAGGGAAGTGACAGTAATGGTGGTCCCAGAGAGCATTCAAGAGGCTGGCAGAAGAGCCTGGCCTGTGAGAATTGGGAATCTAGTTGAAGGGTAAAACAGTGAGACTCTGGAAGCTGGTGGCTCAGAGAGAAATACCATAAATTAGGAGAGGGAAAGATCCTTCATGTGTCATGGTTGGAACTCCCCTGCTGTCTTATGCTTCAAACATCTGGGGATTGGATGTCTCTGTACCACATTGCTCACAATCAGCAAGTGGATCCTTGCATTACAAGAAAAGCAAATTACACCAAAATCCACCTGGAGGCCCAGGGTTACTGTGTGCACAGGGCTTGGCAGCAGGTGGTGAACTCTTTCTCTCTGCTGGGCTAACTTGCCAGGGCCACATAGACAATTCTTGTTCACAGATCCAAAAAGTACTGTGTTTGAGCCTGCACTGGTTGCCTAGAACAGAAATGGACTCTGGCAGGCTGCCATGAAGGGCTATGTAAATAGCTACTTTAAAAAATCCCCAAATCTCATGGCTCAGATATGGAAGCACAACATTCAGGTTTTTCACAATTCAAGGATTAGAGTTCAACAATAGACTGAATTGGAGACAATGGGAAGTACCTTCAATATCTGTCTAAATTTCAATGATGACAGCAATATACTATTACATTGGAGTTAAAGTGAATGGGAGTATTTCTATCATAAAATGTGATGGGAAATTATGTTCAGGATATATTAAGCAAAAAGAAACAAGTTAAATGACAGTATATATAACAAGTGCCAACTTTTTAAAAAGCACCATTTCTCATTTGGTATTTCTCTTAGTTTTGCGCACCTCAATTATTTTATACTCTGGAAATTCTCTTTCATCCTTTCCCTAAAACTATAATAAACATTGCCATGAAAACACTACGGCTAGATGCAAGGCAATCTGATATTTTGAGAAAAGCACAGAGTAGATGTCCACCACCTGCCATTTGATAGTGTCACGATGTCTGCAGTTTACTGAGGACTGGCTCTGCTTAACAACACAGAATGTGTATATGTGCGCACACACACACATTATTTATGGAGAGAAAGCAAGTGTGGTATAACAACTTGACATTTCTGGGAATGTCTATTTTCTTCAACTTGTCTGGAAAATTTTTCAAAATGTGAAGTTAGAGAAAAGAAATAAATGCCCCTGGACTTTAAGCATCCCAAAACCTAACATAGCAGATATGCTAGACCAGTTTGACTAGTGAGTGTCACGTGGAGGATGACTGCTTAACTTTCCCTTTTAAGATTGAGCAGTTTAACTGTTGTATTCTAATATTTGAGAACATATTTATAGGTATGTCTTTCAACTTCCTTTGTATTATTTCATATGCTACAAATAAATTCTAGCTTTTTATTTAAAAAATAAAAACAAGAGGGTACAACTATAATTTCTTAATTTTTCAAAATGAACCAAAGCAGGATTGTGTTCTAGACACCAATTTTATACAACTCTGCTTTAAGAACTAGGCAAACATAGAGCATAAAAACTGAGAACAGCAATATAACACTGCATACATCTCCACAAACTTCTATGTGTGTATGCTATGTTTTTGAAATACAGAGTAGAAAATACATTGACCTTTCTGCAGTCAAATCACCAGTATAGCTGGCTTTCTATTTCCCTCCATGAAGCTTGGATGGGCTTCATTATATGTAGTCCTACGCATAAGACTCCCTCCAAAGGCAACAGGACAGGAAGGACAATCAGAAAATTCTAAAACCATCACCAGTGTATTGAGCTGGATAGAACTGTAAAATACAGGAAGCCCTACAGAGACCAGATCCAAGACCTCTTTACCCAGTGTTACCCACTAACCCAAAACAATAAGCAATGGCAGCAAACTTGGAGTAGAACAATTCTTGAACACATCTACTGGACACCTATGAACAGTGGTTGATGAAGGCCTAGTCAATCTGCCCACTCCCATTTGCATTTAAGACAGAGACCTGACCAGGGGCAAGATATTCGAGTGCTCTACTAAGAATAGGACTTCAAGGGGAACACTATGTATACTATTGTCTAACCAGTAGGTCATATACCCAGAAACAATGTAAAAGTTTCAAAACCACTGAGGTACACTATACTGACATTGTCCCATTACTCTTAATATAAGTATCATCATTAATATAACTTTATTACATATTGGTGTGGTCAAAAATGTGTGTATAAGTTAATTATATAAAAATAAAAAACTATGGAAGAAAAAGAATAGCATTTTGTTGGTTTTCCTTGTGGAGCCTGACATGTTTAATTGCAAAGTTCATGCATGCACTTTTAATAAGAGAAGTTATGTTGTCCATGTAGCCATTACCTAATGTAGAAACAAAGGGTGTGCTGGGTGTGCAAATGAACTCAAGGAGTCATGTATACATATATACACAAGTGTGTCAGTTAAGTATCTGAAACATCAACATCTATGCTTGCTTTATTCTAAAAATAAAGAATACTTTAGCTATTTTGGTCTTTTTTTTTACTGAATACTTTTAAACTTTGAATTCAAACATAATTTTCAAAAGCAGTGTTAAATTCAGACTCTAAACTGTTGGCTCATTCATCTAAAATCAGAAGATACATTTATACATTATAAGACATGTAGAACTCAGCACCTGCAGTATGCTTTTTTAAAGTACTGAGCTGAAATTAAAAGTACACATTGCTTGCACAATATTTAAAGTTTATTTCCCTAGACTGAATCACAATAAATGCTTCAACACAGTCTATTAAAATAACAAACTTTGATATCCCTGGACAAATAACTCCTGTTGCTGAAGGAACTGACCTCATCAGGGCCCAGTCTCTTCAGACTGATTCATTAATTCTGTGCATTGTAACAAACTGTACTTTTGGGTGAAACTGTCATAGACTTCAAAGAAAATAAATCATTATACCAAGAACAACATACCTCAATGTAAGTTTTTAAATGTTCTGAGAATGGCAGTTTTACCACTTATTTTTTTAAAACTTTATTTATTCCTTTATTTTTAGAGGAGGAGGGAGGAACAGCAATATGCAAGAGAAACATCAACTGGCTGCCACTAGCATGCCCCCAGCTGAGGACCTGGCCTGGAACCCAGGCAGGTGCCTAGACTGGGAACCGAACCAGTGACCTTATGGTTCTCAGGCCAGCACCCGATTCATTAAGCCTCACCAGCCAGGGCTCAATGTACAGTTTTAAACTGCTTCCGAGATGCCAACTAATTGTCTATTTATTAACGGCTCACTTAATTTTTAAATATTCTACACAGATTTTGCCAAGAAAACAAATATTCAATGACAATCACCTGGTTCTTCAAGGAACTTTCAAGGTTTTTTTTTGTTTTGCTGGGCCCAGATGTCAGTAAAAAGAACGGTCAAGATGAAAAAAAAAATTTTCCTAGGAAAGTATATTGTTAGAGCAAGTTCACATTCCTTCCCCCCTTGGCCTCTCCCAGCCCTTAGAACCATTCCTTGAGTCCTGTGGTTCTAACTCTAGTGCAGACACTTGGGTGCTTGTTTCCCTAATCTTGTAACACCTACTCCCCCGCCCCCACTCTGATTCTGTCAGTCTGGGGTGGGGCCCAAGACTGCCTTTCTCAAGAACACTCACGTGACTCTAAGGCAGGAGAGCGGGAATGGAGGCTCTCCCTTAAAGATCAGCTCTTCCTCCTGGGACCAGATGAATGACAGGGACCTCCAAGAACCCAACCTCTTCTCTTTACAAATGCAAATCTTCACAAGCGTGCTTTCCTCAAGAGCACAATCTTTTTACCTCACTTGCTCTCAGTAGGCCTGCCACCAAGGAAATCATCAGCCTTGAAGACATGACCTACATTTAAAGTTGTTCAGATTTAGTCATCACTAGAGTATTTTTTTAAAAAAGAAAGTTCAACAGTATGTTCATTTCTGAGGTTTCCAACACATTTTATTTTGCAAACCAATGGTTTTTAACTTTTGAGGACGAACATCTGTATAAATCCCTACAGAATGTCCAATTAATTTCAGTTCTGTAGCAGCCTCTCAGGTACCACACACAATCCTTACGGCTTGAGTGCCAGTGACACCAGTGACATGTGCCAGACAGGCTGCCCTTGGGGTCCCAAAAGGGGTAGGGGAGTGTCCATAGTAAAGCCTCTTCCAGGGGCTTTCTCTCCTCAGTGGCGGTTTCCTTTGGCATGAAGTTGATTGGTTCACATGGCTTTATTGCCTGTAAGCGGGAAGCATTCACAAGCTTGCAGTGATGTGGTGCTTTTTCTCTCATGCAGACACTTGAGGGGCCAGTGCACTTGTGCTTAATGACAGGAATCCCTCCAAATCACTTAGTAGTTTACAATATAAGGAGGCCTCTGCTTCTAAGTAACACAGATAAACACCGTTTTAGATTGCCTATTTTTTCTAGAACTACAAAATTTAATTCAAGAAAATATAGGTCCCATGAAAGACTTAAAAGTTTTATAAAACTAAAATCTAGTTTTTCCCCAATAAATTGTACTTTAGCCAAAACCCTCCCAATGCTTCTAAAATAATACTAAAAGGGGCATCTGATTATACAAGAGCAATAAAAAAAATTAAATATTTATTTCAACAACAAGTTTTGAGTTCAAGCTGCAATGTTGGCAATGAAGATTTTTAACATATCACAAAAAGCGTGCACAAAAATGTACTGGCACAAAGGACAAAATAATGCTCAGAATCAGGCTAAGTAGCTGCTGATTTTAAGAAAACAAAAGGCCTGAAATCACTATACAAAATATAAAATGTATTAAGCACTACCATCCACAGAACAGTATTTATTATTGATTCTATTTAAAAATTATTTGTGTAATTATATATTGAATTGTAAATGAGTATTATACATGAACCCCCTTTCAGAAGGCAATTCTTTGTTGTACTATAGAACATCTAATTACACTGCAAAAAGTATCCTGTTTTTGCTATTGGTAAACAGTTAATGATATTACTGTAATTAGGAAGGCTACAAAAAAAAAAGAAATAAAATTTTTTTTGTCTTCCAAATGCTTTCCATGCAAATTAAGTTAAGCACTTGCCTTGTTTAACTGAATGCACTATTGGAAAACATCCTGGGTCAGAGATGCTCCTGAATTAGAAGACTAGGCTTCACAAAGCAAAGACTCAAAGGAAATCATGCAACCCTCTTCCTAATGAGATACCATTTGCCACTTACCAATTCCATCTGTGCAGAATACCATTCGAGACACTTAGAAAAGACCAGACTGATGATAAATACACATGAAGTGAAAGACACAAACTGCAAGTTGACACTACGACTGGTAATGTCTGTGCTGTGTGAAAGCACCTTTAAAAAGAGCCTATGCGGCAAGAGTAAGTGTCTAAAGATTCAAAATGAATCAACAGTATTGGATAACAATATAATTCTCAACTCAGAAGCTGCCTCAAGATTAGGTGCATCTTCAGTTAATGTAACAGGAAAAAAAAGGCAATGGATTTTATTTTATTAATTGCATCCATTCACAAATTGACCTCAGGTCACTAATGTGTAGACACAATGAGATTTTTGTTGTTTATAGTCTTTAATTGAAATGATGATAAAGGAAATAAATCTATTCAAAAACAAAACCAAACAGCTACTTCGGTCTAGATTAAGAGGTGGCACCAGGTGTGGGGTTCACACTTTGAGTAGCCACCTGCGGTGCGACTTCGATGATCCGGGGTTTGTCTATGATTCTGGCCGTACGGTTGCCCTTCTCTACGATCCCAATAATCCATGCTTGGTGGCCTTCACCATATTTGGGGGACTTTATCTCTGCACAGAAACGAGCTGCTTGTTCACGGGGTAAACAGATTAGAAGGCCTCCTGGCAAAGAAAAAAAGATTACCATTAATTGTGATGTTGTGTGAGCAATTTCTCTATCACCATCTTTCTAAAACACTCCTGCACAGTTCTATGCTCAATGGAGAACTATCTTCATGCAGCCCTTTCAACTAGGGAGCATATTCTGTTCTGCCTTTATCTATTCCATAGATTAAACTGTAAGTAAGCAGTTTATTGGAAAATATGTGGTAGCTATTTTTTCCAATCTACAGTGAGAGACATATTTAAAAACAAGAGAAGTTTCCCTTTTTAATTCTCTACATGGATTCCTTGTTTTACAAAAATGTTTCTTTTTAATTTAAAAATTAAGATCATGAAAGACTGTACTCCTCAAAGTACCTAGGTTCTCTCATTTGCTCTATCAGTATCTTCAGAAAAGTATAGAATATGTTAAAATAAATTTTCATTGCTATTTCAGTAGCAAGGGCACAAAATTTTATTTGCAAACAGCAGTAACACAATCAGGAAAAAATCTACTCCCTCCTCTTAAAGGGCCCATGCACAGACTTACTCAGACTCACCCCCTGTGAGCTCCATTGTGGGGGCAGCAGATTGAAAAGCACCAGAGATATACTGGGAGGAAATGAATGGTCCGGCACCAGGGCGAGAGCTGAGGGACAGCTAACACTCAGACAGAAGTGCTGGCAGAGGCCACTGTTCCTTTTCTGAGTCATTCCCCATCAAAGCCCACAGGTGGGCACCTTTTCTGAGACTCCATCAACCTTGCTCCACTCTGGCGATCCCCTGAGCCACCCAACTTTCAAGCCCGCCCAAGCTGTTTCCAGTGGCTTTTCCATACGAATGGCTTGTCTTGGCACACCTTGGCCCATGCTTCAATTTCCCTAAATTATCTCAAATAAGCAAGCCCTGGCTTCAGCAAGCCCTGTACCTCTTCCTAGATGGCACCAGGCTTGGCACTAGCAGCAGCTGGCCTCGGTCCACAGCTTGGCCTCACCTGGGTATGTATAAATCCAGCACGAATAGGAGCTATCTGCAGATCGCTGTATAGCTTATACTGCGTGACCTCAGAAAGAACATAGGCCATGGCTGATCCTGGACATGCCAATAGCAATAGATCAAGGCTCAACTACAACAGGAGGATGTGCACAGCCCACATGAAGGGTGTACCTCGAGTACCCAGTTTGGGTAATGGGAAGGATGTGTTACTGGACCCTACTGGACACCTACTACATTAGGCCACTCTACCAAGCCCAGGAGATGTAGCAGTTCTGCCTAATACACAGAAACAAACACAGGGAGGCTGCCAAAATGAGGAGACAAAGAAACATGGTGATAAGCAATCTATCAGATGCAGAGTTCAAAACCCTGGTTATAAGGATGCTCAGTGAACTTAGTGAGGACTTCAACAGCATAAAAAAGATCTAGTCAGAAATAAAGTATATACTCAAAATAAAGAACAATTTACAGGGAAAGAACAGTAGAGTGGATGAAGCTAGGAATCAAGTCAGCAATCAGGAAGCAAAAAACACCCAATCAGATCAGCAAGAAGAAAAAAGGATCCCCCCAAAATGAGGATAGTGTAAGGAGCATCTGGGACAACTTCAAGCATTCCAATATTTGTTTCATGGGGGTGCCAGACAGAGAAGAGAAATTGGAAACCTATTTGAAAAAATAACAAAAAACTACCTTAACTTGATGAGGAAATAGATGTGCAAGTCCAGGAAGCACAGAGAGTCCCAAACAAGATGAACTCAAGGAGGCCAAGGTTAAAGACAAAGAGAGAATCTTAAAAGCAGCAAGAGAAAAGCAGTTACCTACAAGGGAGCTCCAAGAAGACTGTCAGCTGATTTCTCGACAGAAACTTTGCAGGCCAGCAGGGATTGGCAAGAAATACTCAAAGTGACAAAAAGCAAGGACCTACGAGCAAGATTAGTCTACCCAGCAAAGCTATCACTAGATAAGATACCATAAACGAGCTTCCCAGACAAGGAAAAGCTAAAGGAGTTTATCTCCACCAAACCAGTATTATATGAAATGTTAAAAAGGTCTTAAGAACAAGACAAAAAATATGAACAATAAAGTTGCAACAAATACATACCTATCAACAATTGACAAACACGCAAGCTGAACAAAAACAGAATCATAGATACAGAGAATGTCTAATGATTGCCAGATGGGGGGTGGGTGTGGAGGAATGGGTGAAAAAGGTGAAGGGATCAAGAAGTACAATTAGCAGTTATGGAATAATCTTGGGGACGTAAGTACAGCATAGGGAATACAGTAGCCAAAGAACGCATCTATTATCACATGCATGGCCCATACAGTGTGGGGATTGCCTGAGGGATTGGGGGGGGGTACTGCATGAAGGGGGCAAAGGGGGAAAAATTGGGACAACTGTAAAAGCATAATCAATAAAATACAATTAAAAAATGCTAAGTTTCCAATGAAAATTGAGTAGTGACTTATTTTTCCCCCTTATCTTCCTTTCTCCCATTCTATCACCAAACAGGGAAAACAGTAAACTTAGCTAACACTGCACCACCACACACAGGATGGCGGGAGGCTGGTTACCTACAGCACAAAGGGGCTGAGAACGTTTTTTCTGTGAAAAAGGCCAAGATTATCAGCACTGATCTCACACCAAATGGGGTCATGCTTATGTATTTGGTTTCTTCCTTCTCATGGAACTTTCCATTAGCCTTATTAGTTTAATCCTCAGATTTGGGCCCAGGATCCTTATACCTGATGTCTCCGGGCAGGTCCCATGCATGAGGCCAAACATGTTTCCGCAGGCCTTGCTCACAGCAGCCATCTTGGCCAGGACGGGGAGGTTGTGAATCACAAAGGACACCTCGTTCCTCTGTTGCTTGGCCAGGTTCTGCGCATGACCCAGAATTCCAAAGCCCGTGATGTCAGTGGCAGCGTGGGCATTGAATGTGTGCATGAGTCCTGCAGCTAAGAGAGACCAGAAAAAGAATTTATTATCTGGTGTAATAATTGGAGACTTTCTGAGGGAAAAAACTCCCCACCTTTCCTTAAGTCAAAATCTTAAATATGCTCTGATCTCAAAATTCCTAATTGTCAGGGAGAAAGTATTTTGAAATAATGAAAATGTAATTTTTAAAAAATCAGCAAAACTCACAGTGAAATTTTCAAAGGTGGTTTCTTTCAATTTCAACCACTTAGAACTATCAGCTGCTTTAATTAACAGTAACTTCCCAATAAACTAAGAAATCTGTATAGAAGAGTTACGATCACAGTGAAAATTAAATGTCTAAACCATCTTAAAATAAAAAAACAGGGCTTTCAAAGACTGACAAAAATTTAAGGCAATCTTGCTGGAAGGTTAATTTCTTAATTTTTAATTAAAAAAAATAATACTGTTTATTTTTGGATTAGTTTTAGGTTTACAGAAAATTGAGTGGAAAGTATAGGAAGTTTCCATATGCCCCATTTCTCCTATTTTACTATTTACCACAGTGTGGTACATTTGTTATGTGATACGCCGATCTGATACACTATTAACTGAAGTTCACAGTTCACACCGGGGTTCACTCTTAATGTCTGTAGGTGTTGACAAATGTATATATAACATGCATCCATCATCACATTATACAGGTATGTTTCACTGCCCTAAGAATCCCGTGTTCCTCCTGTTCATCTCTCCCCCTTACTCTGGGTAACCACTGATATGGTTACTGCCTCTAGCTTTACCTTTTCCAGAATTTGGAATTATGGTGTTTGGTCTTTTCAGACTGGCTTCTTTCACTTTGTAATATGCATTTAAGGTTCCCCCAGGTCTTTTCATGTCTCGACAGCTCATTTCTTTTTAGCTGTCAATAATATTACATTGTTTGGATATACCAGTTTATTTATCCACTCACTTGCTGAAGGGTGTCATTGCATCCAAGTTTTAACATTTATAAATAATGCTGTGAGAAACATCTTTGTGCAGATTTCTGAGTGGACAGAAGTTTTCAATTCATTTGGGTAAATACCAAAGGAGTACAACTGCTAGATCATGTTAGTATATTTAATTTTGTAACAAATTACCCAACTGTCTTCCAAAGTGACTGTACAATTTTGCATTCCCACCAGCACTGAGTTTCTAACGCTCCACATCCCTCTCATCACTTAATGTTGTCAGTGTTTTAGTCTTAAACCATTCTAATAGGCGTGTAGTTTTGAATAGGATTTGTTTAAACTGCTATTCCCTAATAACATATGATGTGGAGCACATTTTCCTATGATTATTTGTCATCTGTGTATCTTCTTTGGTAAGGTGTCTTTTCAGACCTACACATTTTTAAATTGGGTTGCTTTCTCAATGCTGAGTTTGAAGAGTTCTCTGTATATTCAGAATATCAGTCCTTTGTCAGAATTGTGTTTTGCAAAGACTTTTCTTCTAGTTTGTGGCTTGTCTTCTTATCCTATTGGTGTCTCTCATAGAGCGTAAGTTTTTTGCATTAATGAAATCCAACTTGTCAATTTTTTTCTCATATGGATAGTACTTTTGCTGTTATATCTAAAAGATACCACAAAACTAAAGGTCACCTAAATTTTCTTCTGCATTACCTTTTAGGAGTTCGGCAGTTTTGCATTTTACAGTTAGGCCTATAGTCTATTTTGAGTTAATTTTTATGATAGGTATAAGGCCTGTATCTATAATGATTTTTCTCCTATGGCTGTCCAGTTGTTTCAGCACCATTTGTTGAAAAAATTACCCTTTCTCCATTGACCTGCCTTTGCTCTTGTATCAAGGATCAGCTGACTATACTTATGTGGGTCTATTTCTGGACTCTACAGCCTGTTCCATTGATTTATTTGTCCATTCTTTCATCAATATCACACTGTTTTGACAACTGCAATTTTACCAGCCACTGATGTTTATTACTGAGGTTTACTAAATCAAGGGGGTTAGCAAAAAAAAAAAAAAAGTTAATTTGTAAGTCAATCATTTTCCTGCACTTATTAGATGTGACTCTTCTACGAAGACCTTTTTAAAAAAGTTATTTGGTTTCCCCCAAAATACACTCTGCACAAGAACAGTAAAATATGTGCTTGATTCCCTTTGCTTATCTGCAGAACAAGCTGGCACCCTAGCAACTTCCAAAGAAGACCTGCACATTTTAATCATTATGATGTCATTGATTTTAGATACCTGATATACTTTAACTAACTGTGGTCAATCTTTTTTTTTAATACTCACATTGTCTTGCCCCCTTTAATTTGACTGGTGGGAGCCTCTTCAAGTTATGTGAAGTGACATTATCCTATCAGTTGCTGATCGCTCCATTACTTTCAAAGCACAGGGATGGCCCAGGCTTATGTTCGGTATTTCCTGTCCCAGAGTTGGAATCAGCCATTTCCCCTAGGAGTCCTGGCATTTTTTAGTGGAAAATGGTAATTTTCAGATCAGAATCTTGGCACTAGGAGTTTGTTACTAATGGGTTATCATTGCTTCTAGACCTTTTTGAAAGGCTTAGAAATAAGCATTTTTGAGAGGGGAAAAAATGCTAAGTTTATACTGATAATTCCAAATTCAAGATTAGATTTCTTAGCTTTTTTCATAATTCTTCCCCATGTGGTTTTGCCATTAAGTTGGTATATATTAGACACGTTTTTTAAAAAAATGGAGTTAGCAAAAGGTCTTCTTTAAGGAGATAAAAAATATGAATAAAATGGCAATAAATACATATCTATCAAAAACTGAATCTAAAAAACAAAATAAACAAACAAGCAGAATAGAAATAGAATCAAAGAGAATGTTTTGATAGCTGCCAGATCTCGGCGGGATGGGAGGCTGGGGTCCAGGTGATAGGTGAAAAAGGTGAAAAGATTAAGAAGTACAAAGTGGTGCAATAGTTATAGAACAGTCATGGGGGTGTAAATAAAAGCATAGGGAATAGAGAAGCAAAAGAACAGAAGTGTATAAACCATGACCATGAACAACAGTAGGGGGATGGCCTGAGAGAGTGGGGTGGGGGCTGGGTGGAGGGGGTCAAAGGGGGAAAAACTGGGACAGCTGTAATAGCATAAACAATAAAATATAATAAAAATGTGGTTTGGATTTGTAAGATGTTTTCTTTATTAAAGTTTTTAAACCATAAAAAATGACATAAAACATTCTAAAGTCAAATTTATAAAATAATGCATGTTCAGAATGAATCTGCTTTCTCCTTAGTCCCTCTGATATGCAACCCTTTTTATTAATGATCTGTTGCCACTGCTTCTTTTTGAAAGTATAATACATAGTACTTCATATTCATAAGAATATACAAAATGTAGCATACTATATACAAGATTCTGACCCTTGCTTTTTTTCATTTAATTGTATCATAGAGATAGCTCCCTAGTGATACAGATTTCTCATCCCTTTTTATAGTCATGTGTGTGCATACAGACAAGAATTTAGTCATCTACAGATGGACACTGGATTGTTTCCCTCTTTTGTAATTATAAACAGTGCTTCAGTGAATGGCCTTGTACACATCATTTCATATTCTGGCCATTGTACCTTTGGGACAGATTCGCAGAAGTGGGACTGCTCTGTCAAATAAATGCATGCATAATTTTTGCTAGGTATGACCAAATACTCCTCCACACGCATTCTGCCATACTGTATTCCTACCAACAATGTGTAAAAAAAACAAGGATGGGGAATCATAAATGCTCAAATATAAGCAAAAGGATAATCCAAATTTATAAAAACAGGTCCATTACCAATCCCTTTCCCATTTTCAAACTACTTAATTTGAAGGATAAAAAAAAAAAAAAGACTCCTCCAACAGTTTAAGTGTCACAGGAATAGAAACACAAATGAGAAGCCTTGATTTTAAGTGATGAGACATTAGGAGAACAAAGAAATAATTACTATTCACCTTTAGAATATGGCCAAAAACTATTTCTGGAGTGCACGGAAAAAATATAGAAAAATTGGATCTTAAAATCGATTCTTCAAAGCTAAGTGAAAGGTAAAATAATTATAGTATATCTCTCTGGTAGAACATCTAGCCATTAAAAATTATGTATACTAGAATTATATAATATAGAAAAAAGAATTTAGTAATGTTAAATGAATAAAAGCAGATTGCAAATACATACAAAATGTATGATAACCACAAGTTTAAGACATCCACAATAAAACAACAGTAAATCACAAACAACCAAACGGAAAAAAATCCTGGGAGAATAGATAAAAATATTAACAAAAGCTGTTTTTGGTGCTGGGACCATGGACAATGCTTTCCCTCTTTTTTTCATTTTCTAAAAACTTGTCCATAATGAGTATGATTTTTTTTACAATAGAAAAAATACAGACAATAAACAAATAGAAAATATATCGAAGAATTTTTTAAATGTAGTGTCATTATAAACTGTTGTATAACCACTCTGGGAAACAATCAGCACTATCTAGAAAAGATGAGGCACACTGGCCAGTGTGGGTCAGTTGGTTGAAGTGTCCTGTAAACCAAAAGGTCATGGGTTCAATTCCTATCAGTGCATACAGAAAAGGTAACTAATTGATGTTTCTCTTTCACTTCGATGTTTCTCTCCTTCCCTTTCCTCTCTCTCTAAAATCAGTAAGTATGTCTGTCCTCACATGAGGACTTTTTTTAAATTTTAAAAAATAAATTTAAAAAATAGGAAGGCCGAGGCAGTAGAGACTTCTTAGATATATACACCTGAAGCCTTGACCAAGAAAGTTCTCAGCAGCAACCCAAATGTCCAACATGGAGTAGAAAATTATACAGTGGAGACAATTAATGAAATACAAGCATACACACCAGGCATGATGCTCAGAAACATTAAACAGTGAACAAAACAGCAAGAAAAACATAAACAGGTAGAATTCATTAAAAAAAAAAACCAAAAAACAAAAAACTGCCCTGGCTGGTGTAGCTCAATGGATTGAGCTCGGGCTGCGAACCAGGCATCGCAGGTTCGATTCCCAGTCAGGGCACATACCTAGGTTGCAGGCCATGTCCCCCAGCAACCACACATTGATGTTTCTATCTCTCTCTCTTTCTCCCTCCTTTCCCTCTCTAAAAATAAATAAATAAAAAAAATCTAAAAAAAAAAAAAACCCCACCTAATTTATTTCTTAAGAACACAAGTCTATGTGATAAAAAAATTTAGAAGCGTGAGAACAAACATTAGATTCAGAACAATGGTTACCCCTAAGCAGGAATCTAGGACCAGGGTGTGGGAGAGGCACCTCTGGCTTCCAAGGCCACGGTTTCTCATAGGAGACGGTGGGCACGTGGGTGTTGCACCATTGTTCCTAGGTCCTGCACATATTTATTCCTACACAAGCACCTGTGTGGGTTGCTCTACGCAGACAATCTGGAAGCAACCCAGCATTTGGAATGCACACTCCAAGAGGGCAGGGACTTTTGTCTCCTTTGTTCACTGCAGTGTCCCCAGCACTTGGAAGAGTGAAGGACATACTACAGGTCTCTTTAAACATAAATCGAAAGAGTAAACTTTGTATACTATGTGCTAGCCCTTCTTTTTGGTACTTCACTGATGTTTTTCTTTTTAATAATCCTGTGAATAGGATCTTGGTTTCCCCCTTTGGCTGAAAGGAAATGTGTGTAAGAAATACATGCATTTTCTGTTCTCAAACCCAAGTCTGTCTATAACCAGGGACCAAAAGAGGAGGGTCTGCAGTTATTGGCCAGATCTGGCCCATGGCCTATTTTTCCGACTGAGTGGTCTTCTTTTACATGTTCAAAGAGTTGTGGAGAAAAAAATTGAATGCAATTGAGACTGTATGTGGCCTGCGAAGCCTAGAATAGTTCCCATCCTGCCCCTGTTCTGAAAACTTGCCGACCCCGGCAGCAGACAGCCTCCTGCCCCAATACCTGTTCTGTTGAGTCTTGCCATATTCATCATCGCCTCCTGGTACGCCAACTCCACATCTTCTTGGGTGACCACTAGTTTAATTTTATTCCATTTTTCAGGCTAATATAGCAACATAGGTGAGGGAGAAAAGAAGGAAAAAAATGTGATTAATCCCTACTTCTAACCACTGAAAGAAAAAGCCTATTTTTCTTTAGTCATCCTAAGGGGAATTTCATTTTTCAAATTTTGTACACAAAATTGTTTTGTTTTTCCCCTGCACTATTATTTTAGGTGTCTATTAGAAATACCATAGTGACATTTTTTATGTTTTCAAGCCATACTTCTATAGTCAAATACTGCAATTTACTAGCTATAAAAGCTGCAGTGCCCAGGTAATGAAAGGTATGACAACACTGGGGCAGCTTTCCCTCTGTGGTAGGGTGTAAATCATATATGAATAGTTTTAAATGTCTTTTGGTGCATCTCCCCATCTTCCCTATTAAGCTGATGGCTTTGTTTTTCATATAATTATATTATTACTAAATTCACCTGAATTCTGGATAAAGGCATCTTATGGACAAATAAATGTGAAAGCAACTTTGATTGTATGTGTGCTGAGGACAGCCGTGGTGACCACAAAGGGCATCATAAAAGCAAGGAGAAAAAGGTGTTTCCCTTTTTCTTCAGTCGATCTTCAAAGTTAGCATCATGATTATGGGTTCTTGACATACTGTCATCATTGTCCATTAATGATCATCATCCTCGCATTCACTTATTTTTTAACGACACCCAGTAATCTACCACTCAGTGCAATACTTTAGGTCTATCTAAGACCTATTCCTCCCTTATTCCATTTTTCCCATTTACCCCCAGAGGTAACAACTGTTCTGATACTTGTTTTATACTTGTCATTACTCCCCTGCCTTTCAAAAAATAGTGTCCTCATACATATAGATGCCTAAACAACATCCTCTTTGGTTGCTTCTGACTTTTATGAAAAGGGTAATGTACTCTTACAGAGTCTTTGAAACTTGCTTTTTTCAATTCTGTGCATTAAAAAAAAATGGTATAAAAGCAAAGGAGGTGTTGAACTGGGGGTGGGGTGAGGAGGCAAGAAGGATCCCAAACACCTCATCTTTGATGCCCCTTTACCTCACCTGCTTACAACTCTTGTGCTGAATTCCTCAGACATGAGTAGTTGTATTGTGAAACAACTCTGTGCATTACTGCCCAGCAATAACCGTCCAGGCAGATTTACAGAGGACTATACTTGGTGGGAAATCTCCCCACCATCACTGGGTGAGAAGGGAAGAATAACTAGACTGTGGCAGCCTCAGAGATTTTCTCTCCTCTGCTATATCAACTGAACAAATTTGGTTATGAATAACATGAAATTATTCTTCCTTTTCAACTGTTTATCAGGACTGGCAGTTTCAGATGACAGTTGTAGAAATTAAAAGCATCAAAATATGTGAGATACACCACAAACTGTATTAATTTTTGAGTTGTTATGACAATGGGAAAAATCTTAAATGAAGTATGATTATAACTCGGTGGAAAAGTGACTCGGGAAAAATATCTATGTATTCCAGATGCTCTCTCTACAAGATAATTATTCATCAAAATGTCGTAAGTTACTAATTAGTTTGAAAAGAGAAAACCACCAAACAAAAACAACCAAAAACCTCATCACTAAAATAATTTAAATTGTCAGTAACCCTCGTCTTATTTATATCCCAAGCACCAGACTTTCCACACATTCTCTTCTGTATTATTTTTTTTCTTTTTGTTAAATTTATTGGGGTGACACTGGTTAACAAAATTATACAGCTTTCAAGTACATAATTCTGTAACACATCATCTGTCTTCTATATTATTTTTTAGTGATATTTAAGATATGAAAGATAAAGCTATCTCAGCACCAAATAAACCAAGCTCACTGCCTTGCAAATTCTCTTTACAGAGCATTCTTGGAAGCCCCAAGCTGGGGCTTACCTCCTTTAAGTATTCAGAACTCTGATTTAACAAAAGAGTAAGGACAATTCGTAGTATTTCTATAAGGGCGTGACTGATACTAAGCTCCCTGGTAGTGAAGCTACAGAAGCTCATTTTTAGAAGACAACCTGATGACATTTAGAAGATCTAGACCTGAAACATTAAAACATGTCCAAGGGGGAGACATGTTTTTCCTACATGGGCAAGAGGTGACACTTACTTCAGAAGCAGACACTTACTTCAGGACATGTCCAAGGGGGAGACAATCACTTTCCTATATGGGCAAGAGGTGACACTTACTTCAGGAGCAGATGTATCTTTTAGTAAAGTTAAAGCATACTCCCTGCACTAGCACACTGAAGAGATTACTTGACCTGAATGAAATGAATGCCCTTTTCTCCAAATGCCACAATCCTGTAAACTTTTGTTCAGTTCCTCCTCCCCCACTGCAGGCAGGGTCACTCACAATGTCCAGCCACTGGTGCACTGCCACTGCCACTTGAGTCCCCAGGGGCTTGGTCAGAACGAGCACATCTCCAGGCACTGCATTATCTGGCCTGAAAAAAAGAACAAGGGAAGGGCATGGGTCAAATTAACCAAGGAGGTAAATTCATCAACAGTTTAATAGGAGAAAGAAAAGTCTGGTAAAAACATTGCCTTTGCAAACACATTTAAGCCACCACTACCATGTGTTAGAGCCTTGCAACTTGCTACTGAGGCTACTACTGGAACAAAAACACTAAAAGAGAATACAAGAGTCTACCAATTACCTACCAGATCCAGTCCCCCAATAAAATGTATAAAGCAGCAAATCACTTAGCCTTCAAAGGCAAAGGCCTGACCAGGCCTTGATTTGGCCATGCTTGTGTGTAATTTTCAATATAGACCTAACCATGCTCAGAGGCAGCAAGACTTCTGAAACAAAGACTGATTCTCAGGCTGTGAGAATGGCTCAAATCTGTGGGTCTAATGTTTTGGTGATTTCAGATTCAAGTTTCAAACTCAGACCGACCAAGAGACCTCTAAGTTTCCTACTTGGCACTCAGATTACTGACGACTGGTAGAAGTGGTTGCCTCCAGGAAGGGAAACTGGCGATGCGGATGAGTGAGAGACTGCACTGTAGAGCGTTTTATACCTTTCAAATTCTGAGCCATGTCAACACAGTGCCTATCAGTATCTAGTCATAAAACCAGAGAAACAAATGGAATTTGTACTTCCTTCAGAAAATAAGGCACAATGGCTTTTCTTCACAAGGCATGAAACATGGAAAGTGGCAACTTGTGCCAATAGAAAAACTTCTCCAAAGATCTAGGAATGACTAAACAATAAACCCACATTAAATGATGCTCGGTATCATTAGTGATCAGGCAAATGCAAATCAAACCAGTTAGATATCACTTCAACCTACTCGCATGGCTATTATCAAAAACATAAAATAAAGTAAATAAAAATAGCAACAAATACTGGAGAGGACGTGAGACACCGGACTCCTCCTACATTGCTGTTGGGAACCAGTCTGAGGGTTACTCAAGTTAAACAGTTGCCACATGACCCAGTAATTCTCAGGCACATAAACCCTAGAGAATCAAAACATTATGTCCACATAAAAACTTGTATATGCACGTTCACAGCAGCATCATTCATAATAACACAAAGATCTACCACCTGTCACTAAACTGTGGTATGTCCACACAATGGAACATTATCAGCCATAAAAGGAATGAAGTACTGATACACGCTACAACATGGATGAACCTTCAGAGCATTATATTAAGTAAAAGAAGCCAGACACAAAACATCACATACTGTATGATTCCATCCATATGAATGTCTAGAATAGACAAATCCAGAGACAGAAAGTAGATTAGTGGTTTCCAGAGAATGGAGGAAGGAGGGAATTGGGAATGACTGCTTATGGATAAAGGGCTTTTTTTTTTTTGGGGGGGGGGGGGCGGTGATTGGAATATTCTGGAATTGGATAATAATGATGGCTGTACAACCTTGTGAATATAAAAAAATGAATTGTATACTTTAAAATGCTGGATTTTATATTATGTAAAATTTCGTTATATGAATTATACTTCAATAAAAATATTAAAAATGTAAAAAACAAGAACAAAGTACTGATAGACCTTGCAAAAGGCATGAACCTTAAAAGTATTATGCTAACATTACATAAAGTGAAAGAAGCCAGGATAGGGCATGACAATTAAAGGGAACATGGTTCCTTGTTGGGTTGATGAAAACGTTCTAAAACTGACTCTGGGGATGGATGCAAAACTCGGTGATTACTAAAGGACCATTGAACTATATACTTTAAATGGGTGAATCGTATAGTATGCAAATTCTATCTCAATGAATCTATCTTAAGAAAAGAAAGAGAACCAGGCCAGGTGACATGGAACAAAACCAACTTACATGATAAATTCATTGGGCTGGCAGACAGTTGTAGCCACTCCTCCCAAAACAATCCAGGGGTTTAACACTGTTTGGCCGCCCGTTACAGACGTTCCTGCCTCCTCTGCTGCATCTTTAAAACCCTGTATAATTAGGGGCATCACTTTATCCCTTTCCTAGGGTTTAAAAGGACACAAATTAAAAGTCATATAATTCAGTACAAAACCGAGAAAAGAGAGTCTACACTTGTAGTTATAAAGAGAATTATAACACCCTAAAGAAGTCCTGAAAGTTTACAGACTGGACAGGGAGTAGTAAGAAAGAAGGACGGAATAGTTTACATTGTAGCCATTTCATCAAAAACTGGAAGATATTCTAGATTACAACGGGAATGAAGCCCAGACAACAGAGAAGGAAAAAATGGAATGTGACTGGGTACACAGGCTCTCCAAAACCTGAGCCAGCTCTTTAAATGGTCCTTAAGAACTCCAAGACTCGTTTAATATGCACCCTCCACCCTCCCCAGACAACTATGTGCAAGCGATGGCCCAACTACACATCTGTGCAGGCAGAAAAGGGCCTACTGAAAACTCTTGTTGCTATGAGGCAGGGGAAACTTCTTTTAGGGGACAAACACCAGTACCCTTCAAAAATAATCTAAATGGGAATTCATCTCTGGGTCAGAGTACTGGTACAGATAGCAAGGTTACAGACACTGCCAGGTAAGCACGGGAACACAGGTGATACCCCAGCCCCATCGCTGCCTACATCAGTAACCAATCAGCAACCAAAGGGGAGGGTGCCTGTCCCTGGGGGTGCCGCACGCCATGGGTCTGTAAGGCTGGTCCAGGCCACAGGCCTGGTGTGGAAGTGGCCTAGACTTTAAAACAAACATAATGTCTTGGCTTTGGTCTACCCAGAAGAAAGGGAAGCGGGCAGTGGTAATGAAATGTGAATAGGCAAGACTATTTTAATTCACTAACAGCTGCCAAAATGTAGAGAACATGATGAAATACGGAAGTCATGCAGCCTGGGCTCCTTACTTCACAGATGGGAAAAGAAAGGTGACCAGTCCAGTGAAGTGACCAAGACAACAGACAGTAAGCAGCTGGTCCATCTCCTACTTACCCTGTCAGTCATTTTATTACTGATTCCAAGGAGCATCAGCATATTGTCACATTCTGTGACCCCCATTGCATAGAGGTCACTGAGGACATTGGCACACGCTATTCTGCCCTGGAAGAGAACACAGACATGAGAGAGGACAAAAGGGGGACTTTCCATATGTGGAAACAAAGAGTGAGTCTACAGAGTAACTCCCAAGAGAACCCAGGGACTTTCCAGGGATGGCAGCTGCTGGGATGGGGTGCTGTATCTGTGATTTGCAGACTGGTTACCTTTCCTTAATCACAGAATCGCTAGGCTATTCACTCTTTCTAAGTCATTTTTCTTCTGACATAAGGATAAAAACTTCCAAACATTAAAATTTTCAGGTTTTTTTTTTTTTGCTTGTTTAGGTTTTTTCAATGACTTTCTGACAGACTGGCAGTTACCTTAATAGCCTTCTGTGACTCAGTTTCAACAGTAACAAGGCAACAAGTGGTTTGCAACTTGGGTGCTGAGTGCTGGTGGTTAGGGTTGCAGTGACCTACTGCCCCTTTTGTTCTGGCTTCTCTCATATGCTTTTAAAAGATGCTAGAAAAAGGATGAATTCCTGTTCTAGCTACCTCTGCCACCTGCTCAGGTGGGACACCTAGGGTGTGGCTAACCTCAGTCTCTCAGGAATACTGCTCTAGAGGAGAAAACAGATGGATGTGTGGAGAGAAAACAGGTTTCTACTAACCTGTGTGCTTGTCACTGGCACCTGAGAGGTGAACACCCCACCCTCACTCCCATTTTCCTGCCTCATGACCCAAGTCCCTATGTGTGTAGGTAGCTTGATCCCAGCCCCCTTGGCACACAGGAAGGACCTCTGGTGTTTCCTAAAGATAGGATGTTCCCAATCTCCTCATTGGCTCCTCTCGGGTAGTAGGATGGACAGTTAAAGCCGAATAGATCAAAGGGTTGCTGGCTACAACCATGCAATGAACATTTGGGAAATATATCCAAGCCGGGCATTATCAGTAGCCAGGAACTTTAATCCAGCAGTTCAGACACATCTTCTACATAGTGAGTCTATAACACAGTTGGGGATTAAGGGAGTGGCCAGAATCAGAATAAACGGTCAAGAAGTTAAATTGTGGTGAGCTCTATTCTGGAAAAAAACATCTAGTATCAGACTTATTACAGGGTATCATAACATCTCTGGCCTGAAACACAGGAGGGAGGAGTTTACAAATATCACACAAAGAAAATAACTACAAACACACCAGTCAACAGACACTGTTAGTAGACAGCAGGTGTTCTTGCACAAAAGCCAGCAGAGGGACTTCTGCCTAACTGCTCATATGCAGTACCAAGCGTGAGAGGGAAATAGATCGCATGACTGCAATTGCAGGAGTCAGGTCAGTGGTGAGATGAGAATGATTTGGATATAACAAAAACAAGAAAACACACGCACATACAAAAGCGCAGCCACAACCCAAAACCAAACAAATGGTAGTTCCAGATGTAAAAACATATTAGGTCAAACTTACCATCATGTAAGGGTCATCAACAATAGGATAAATGTAATCTGTGGTTTGCACCAAGGAAAGACCACCATGCCTCAAAGGAATGACACAAGTATCCATTCCAATACCTGCAAAGATGGAAGTCATCATCATCCACAAATCAACAGGAAAGGCCATTTCATCTTATGCCATCAGTGTTCTGCACAGGAGTGTTCTCCATGAGATACTTATGGAACAATGCATGCTGCCAGGGCAGCAATGTGTTTCCTATCAAGAAGCATAACTGAAATAAATGTAAAACATAACTAGCTGGAGATAGAAAATGGGAGTAAAATTTGTTTGTCACAAAGACTCAAGCTCAGCATGGTATAATTTTAGCCCTTCATGATGCCCTGAATAGACACTTCCCTTTGTATACTGTATCATGGGACTGGCACCATATAGAATTCCTTTAAAGATAAGAATAGCACAAATGGAACTTGGGCTGTTTTATCTATAGTTTATTTGAATTTATCTTCAGGCACTATTCTGTTTTCCCAACAGAAAATTTGTAAAATATTTTAAACACATAAAATGTTATTATTTCCACATTTTAGTCCATAATGAAAATAACAAATTAGGAAAAAAGAAGAGGGCAAAGACAGAACAGGAATTCATCATTTTCAACCAAGCAAGTACACAAAAGTACACAAACACTGTGGTATCAAAAAGCATTGTTTCTTAAGAGGACACCTTAAAATTCCATGTTATTCCCCTTGTAAAAACGTGTCACTTTTACTCGCTTATAGTATGAAGGGGAAAAATGTGCTAAATAAGCCTGTTGTAAATATTTCAATTTATTAGAATTGTTTTAAACGTTTAGAAAAACGTTTATACCTGGATACTCACTGGCTTAAGAATTCATCAAACCCTACACTAGTTGCATATTGACAAGAAAAAATGTTTCAGCACTTGTCACTTGCTCAGGACTCATTACACTTGCTAGAACTTGTATGAGTCATAATGACATTCCGAAAGAGAAAATGCTTCATTGTTCATGGTTTCCACACTTGTTATGAGTTCCAGAACGAATTAACAATGAGCAGCACCAAGGTACCACTGTTTAGACAACTGACAGGCTAATTAGACATAACTTCTCTTTTCCTGAAATTAGTTTAGAAACCATCAAAACCAATTCCTGTAAATTATACTTCTTTAAAAATCATCTGTAATGCAGGTACCTTCACAAATTCCAATTGGCCTTCCCACCAAATAGGCTGAGTAGAGTGTTTTCCTATGCCTGTCTCGAAAGCATGTCACCTGCCCTCTGACTTCACCTGTGCAAGTCCATCAGCCACAGGCAGAGAAAAAGGCAGGATGAAGTACAAAAAGAAGCAAGGGGATGCTACCTTCTCAATTCAGAATTCCAAAGGAAACAAAGATAAATCACAGCAAATCACATGAAACAAAGATTTGTGTACCTTTCATATTTTGCGTAAGTAAAATGCTGAGGCACAACTATTTCAGCACCACAAAAGTGACATAACCAATTGAGGCCGGGGCATGGGGCACCTTATTTTCCCAGGTCTTGGTCCATTATTACTAATGCAAAAAATAAAATCAAGTTTAATAAAAAGTCATGGATTCTGTGAAGACAGGCTGATTTCTTTTTACTACACCAGGCTGCAACTCGGGGTGGAAGACCCAGTTGGGGAACGGAGAGTTTGGTTCCAGAATGGTGAATCTCGCAAATCTGTGACAATGGAACCCACTTTACCAGTGATCAGCTTTCATGTGCATTCGCTGAGTATATGTGCAGACCCTCAGAAATTTCACTTAACAATTGTCCTTTAGCATTTAAATTGAAATAGAACAAGAACCACATTTAACTCATATTGATCTTCCCTAAACTGACCATTCTAACTGGTCATTCTGAGTGTATGACTATTCACTTTGGAAATGAGATACAGTTTTTGTTTTGTTTGTTTTCATATAAACTAAAGGACTGCAGAAAGATACACTAAAAAAGTCACCGAATGTTAGCTTTAAATGTTTCCAATTTAGGTATTCTTAAACTTGAATTACATATATTTGTAAAGCATTTAATTTTTAGTTATACCTACTATCAGAGTATTTTAACTGATGACTCTTGAGCATGTTCCTAGGGCTGAAAAGCAGCTCACATTATCCTTATTTCCTCTTTCACACGCCACTGGCTACACGTGGTGCATGTGAAATGTGTTTATTCCCGAAAGAGACGCACAGTGAGTGTAAAATACACACCAGATTTTACATACTAGTACCAAAAAACCCGGACCTCATGTTTTATATGAATTGTTGAAATAGTATTTTCTATTGTTAAATGAAACACATTATAATTAACTTCACCTAATTTTTTTTAAATGTGTCTACTAGAAAATTTAAAATTACCCATATGACTTACATTTCTTTTGGACAGCATTGGTCCATAGTGCTTGGTTTACAAATCACCTATCGAATTTCAAGAAGTAAGAGAGTGTGAGCCTGAGATGAGCCACGGGCTTGGAAAAACTAGCGTATCAAGGTGAGAGAGGGACAACACAGGTAGAGGGCAAGTGGGCACAAAGGAGATGTCAGAGAGTGGAGGAAGCCTCAAGTACCAATCTGAGCAAGGGGAAATTCTAGAAGGTTTTCAGGAAGACTGAAACCATCCATCAAGAAAAGCCAAATCATCACACCATCACCACTACCAGGAACTATGACCACTTGACAGCTCTGAAGTACCAGGCAAGAGATGTACCAAGTTCTCAGATACACTTACTTTAACATTTTTTTTTAGTTAGAATACATCTAATATCTGTACATTTAACAACTGTTATGGTTCATCCCTCAATTAATAGCATCTTAGAACCCAGGAAATATGATACTCTTTTAGAAAAAAATTAAAAACAGATAAGCACATTTGTGTGTATAAATTTACAGACATACTTACACATATATGTGTATGTATACACACAGTGCATATACATACATGATAGTTTCTGGTATCACAATGTACAAAGTATTATTATACCATTGCACAAATCAGGAAACTGAGGCTCAGGAGGGTTAAGAATGTATACACAGTAGCATTAGTGACTAGTGACTGTCAGGATACGACTCGAGATCTGATTCCAAAACCAAGTTATACCATCAAGATATACCACTTCTGTACATAATTTTAATACCATGCTTCCTTCAGTGTCGATTTGTTTGCAATCTGGTATCTGTGGCTACCCCTAGTGAATGCCATGAAGGCAAATGCTATGGATGTGCATTTTTCTGGAAAAGGGAGACAACTTTCATTTACTTCTCAAAAACCATGTGTTACCAGAATCCATTGCCTTTATGTTTGTATCTGCTTTTCACTGCCTCTTCCCTTGCTGTTGACATCTGTCCCCTTTTGCCACTGCTAAGGATTAGAGGTGATGCAGCTCCTCTCCCCACTCTGAATACACTTGGACTTAGAAACCAGATGACAGAAAGCAGAGGAACTGGAAGATATGGGTTCCGGGTCTTGCCCTTGGCCAAGTGTCATGGTGCTGCTGGAAGGAGCAAATGATCCTACCCATTACCAAAGCACTTAACAGTGCATGGCATGCCCAAGTGCTCAAAAAGGTCAACGAGGGAAAGATCTAAAGAGGAATCATTACTTTATCCATAAGGTTTTTATTGCATTGTTTTGCCCCATTCAGTAGCTTGTTTTTCTTGACAAAGCTATTGAAGAGCTTTTTTCAGTATACAGATGCTTAACGTTCCTAAGTCAAAAATACATTTAATACATCTAACCTACCAGATATCGTAGCTTAGCCCAGCCTACTTTAAATGTGCTCAGAACATTTATATTAGCTATACTTGGGAAAATCATCTAACACAATGAATATACCACAGACAGAGTATCAGTTGTATCCCTGGTGATTTCCTGGCTGACTGGGATTGCAGCTCACTGCCTAGAATCACAAGAGAGCATCAATCTGCATATTGCTAGCCCGGGAGAAAACTGGAATTCAAAATTCCAGGTACCATTTCTACTGAATGCATACTGCTTTCATACCATCAATTCAAAAAACCATGAATTGAACCACCATAAGTTGAGAACTGTATTTTTATTTGTTGACATGCTGATATCCAACCCAACTCATTCGTGTGGTATTTCTCCACACTCAGATATCAGCTAGGTGAGGACACTTCAAATTGAGCTCCTGGGAGTCCTAAGGCCCCTAGAGTGTGGACTGTGAGCTTTCCCTTCTCCCAATCAAAGCAACTCTGGTTTTATCTGCCGTATGTATCAGGGAAGAAGAGTACCCTGGGTTCAAAACCAAGGTTGTATTCACAATAAAACATTGGGTGAAAATAAATACGAATCTTATGAAAGAAAGCTGATTAAGTCACACACGGTAACAAAATATCCAAATTCCTAGAATACCCACCCAACAATCAAATCTCAAAATGATCACAGTCTTGCATCACATACTGTCAAACCACACAACAAAAGCTAACAAGGTCCCAATAGCCTAGAATTTCTTTCTGAGCTCTATGTTTGGGAAAAGGCAAACCACTGGTGACATCAGGAATTCAGTAAAGAAAAAAACATGGCTCTCAATTCCAGATGACATCTGAGGGCAACTACCATTTCAGTCCAGTCTTCTCCTTCCTCCCCAAAGGAACTTTGCAAACAACGCACACTGAGGAGAAACACCCAAGTCACACCCACCCACAACCTGGTCACTGCTCTCAATGTATTGCACACTGGTGTTTTAGCATCACCTTTCCTAAGGTGATGAAGGGAATGCAAGCATTTTAAGGAAATGTTTAGGATAAAGGCATAAAGGAGTTTCTGCTTACTCCTCAGCTAACAAGAAAAATTGATATAATTAAAAATGGTTTTAGCATAATATAAATGTCTCAATCGTGTACTTAATAGTTTATAAATGGTTACAGCACATTTCTTGATGCTTCTCAAGCACTTCCTCCTCCAGACAAATTACAATAATGTAGTAAGCTACCATAGCTTTGTCCTTCGAATCTTTCTTACAAAAATTTTGTTTAAAGGCAACGTGGTTTTTGAGTCTTTGACTACACTGTAGCCAAGATAATTTATGCAGGGAAATGTAAGAGAAACATGGTTCACATACCAAGCCTTGGCATAACTGCTCCCAGAAACTGTTCATCTTCTTGGAAGTGGTTCTCTTGTAAGGATTCCAACAATTTCTGCAGGACATCTTGGGGCACTTTGCAGCCAGTACCCTTCAGTTCTGTGAATCTGGTTAGTCGGAAGCTCTTGTCCAATTCATAACTTTCCGGGTTAAAGGACTCTCGCGTAGACATGGTTCTTGGGTGTACACACTTCACAGCTGGGCTCCTCCTCTTCCTCTCCCAGTCTGCTGGTTTCTTTACAGATCAACCTGAGTATCACCAAAACACAAACACCATCAGAAGATTTCTCACTAGTGCCCTGAGTGGTATAGCTCAGTGGATTGGGCAATGCCCCACAAACCAAAAAGTTGCCAGTTCAATTTCCCATCAGGGCATGTGCCTGGGTTGTGGGGCGTGTGAGGGGCAATGAATTAATATTTCTCTCCTTCTCTTCCCCTCTTTAAAAATAAATAAAATCTTAAAAAAAGAAAAAGATTTCTCACTAGTACCTACCAAAAAGCAAGTGAATACATGAAAGTGAAAAGTAAATGTGAAGAGGACTGAAATCAGTAAATCTACTAGGAAATGATGATTTGGGGCCGTAACAGTTCAGTCAGTGATACATAAGACAAATAAGTCATTTTAAAGTGACCGTACCATCATATGCATCCTCTAGGTAAGATCCGATGTTTGTATTGTTCTAACTGGGGCTCTGAGGGGTAGCCAGACCTCCTCTGAAGAAGGAACTATGGGCCAGCTGGTTTACATGACACAGTGCCATCTTGAAAAGTAAGTCACAAAGGTTCTTCTAGTGTGAAGCGTTATGAAAAAATGCCTAGTCACTTCATCTGTCAACTCAGAAGCATTGTGATTTAGAAATTAGATGCTTGTTAAAATGGCTTTTCTGGAAACTTTTCTGATATCTTTGCTATCTCACATAGAAAAATAAAACACCTACGAGATACTCTGCAGGAAAAAGATGTTGAGAAGGCATTTGGTGAAATTCTTCATGATGTTAAATCCAATTTTAGAAAAACGTTTTTACTGAGCCGGAAGTACACAACACAACCTAAAACTAATAGGTAGTCTCACTAAAGTACAAAACTGGAAAACTGGAACCGCTGTTTAACAGTCAAGTACATTTTCTTCACAAGAGCGGTGTCAAGTTCTCTGTGTTAATGCAGCGCTAGCTCCTAGAAAGCACACATCTGCTCAACAAACTAGTACACACACATCATTGACAAAATATGCTACTGCTCATTTCTGTTTCACCACAGAACTAAAATGATAAATTAAGCTGTACTAAATCACTAGCTTTATAGTACTTGGTAGCAACGGAACAAGTACTTCAGAGTTCCAAACCTTTGGGGCTAAACCAAAAACTCACTATGTGCTCCCAAGGTTTACAAACCTCCACACTGTATTCTATTGGACATAGAATTACAGACACCCCAAGTTTTACGGTCAGTTTCCCCTTATAAAATGTATAATCAAGAACATAATTCCCAATTATAGCATTTTCGATCCTTGTGCAGGACATCACTCATTTCAAATACATCTCACAAAGCCAGAATCTGGGCAGTAATCCACGCCGCCTTTACGAAAACATGTTGGAGTGAGCAATGATTTCGGTGTGAGAGCTACAACTGTGCAACATTCCAAGAAAACAACCAGTCCAAAAGGAGGGCAGCGGGAGAGCAAAGCAAGTGACCGAGATGGGACTTTTTGAAGCCATCTGAGAGTTAGTAAAGTCCTATATAGGACGTTGACTTGGAGGAGTTTGGAACAAAAGCAAAAGTCCTCTCCTCTTAAAGTGCTTCGCATTTAACTCAGCCTCACTCCTACCAGAAAAAAAAAAAAAACAAACAAAAACACCTCACTAGGCATGGAGTTATTTTCCTAGTCTAATCACTATCCAAAAAAAAAAGGCAGGAGGAGAATTTGTGGGACTAACTTCCTTTTAAACATCACTTATATCTTCACAAATTTTTAAAGGGAATAAAGTTTAAAACACCTCAAACGAAGAAGGCACTCAAGAGTTTTAAAATTCCAAATGGAACAAGGGACACGAATCACACATTCACAGGCTAACATTAAAGAGTCAAATTCTTATATTTTGGGAGGGAAATGAGGAAGGGGGTCTGTTTGGGAGAAAGAGCAATTAATGAGGGAAAGAGGGGGCGAAGGAATGTGCATAACAAGAGGCTGTCAGCTCCAACCCAAAAGCCGCCAGTTTACACCTTTAAAACAATGACATGAATATTTAAAGATAACGGTTAACCCTTTCCTTTCCCAACCACGGTTAATTTTCTTTCAGAGAGATAGCAAAGCGTGCCGCACAGCTGGGGGAGCACTGTAAGTGGCGGTGGGAGAGGGTGCAGCCCCGGCTCGATACCTACCTACCCAAATCCCCTAAGCCCAGGACATCAACAATGGAGGGGACACGGCGACGTGGGCGCAGCGACCAGGCGCTCGCCATGAAGCACACGTCGAAGTCACCAGAGTACGGGACACGGAACTGCGGAACACCTTAAAGCTTTGGCTGCCGCCTTTAAAGGCTAATCGGGCCTGGGCTCTTTGTGCAGCTCGGAGGGCTGGCCGCGGCCTGGGGAGGCAGCGCGGCGCTACTGGACCGGCCATGCCCGCCCGCCCGACCGTCCTCCCAAGCAGCGGCGGCGGGAACCGCGCGCGGCCCAGTGGCCGCAGCGGGGCGAACGCGGCAGGACCCCGGCCCGCTGGTCGGCCCGGCCACAGAGCCCAGTCGTCAGCTGGGGTCGGAGGGCGCACGCGGCGGACGGGGCGTGGGGGGGTGGGGATGGCGGGAAGGCGCTGAGCCAAAGGGACCGGCCTGGGTTCTCCGCCGCACGCGCGCGCTGGCCGCCGCAGCCGCCACACAAAAATGTCGGCGGGCGAAAAAATTAACCCCTACGTCGCCGCCGCCGCCGCCCTCCCCCTCCACTCCTCCCCCGCCCTCTCTCCCTCCCTCCTTCCCCGGCCCCGCGCGGCGGCGGCGGCGGCGCGGGCGGTGCTTCTTTTTTAAAGCGGCCCCACCAAGCCCTGGCTCGGCCCCTCTGCAGGCAGTGCTGGTGAGCGCCGGCCGTGCGCAACTCCTGGCAGCCCGGGCGGCCGGGAGGGGTATCCGCACGGCCGCCCGGGGCCTGCGGACGAATATTCCCCTTTAAGCCTGGTGTCGCGCCCCCCCTCCCCAAGCCGGGCGCTTACCGGTTCGCTTTGCGCCCTCCGCCTCCTCCCGAAAACGGGCCGCCGCTGCTCCCACAATGCACCGGGCGCGCTGGGCTCCCTTAAGCGTCGCCTGAATAAAAATGCCGCTCCCGGCGGCGCGGAGGGCGGGAGGGCCCGGGCCACGCTGGGCGCCGCGGGGGCTTGGCCCAGCTCCGCGGGCCCCTGCCGGGAAGGGGCCGCCGCGCTCCGCCGTTCGCCGCGCCAAGGGGCCTTTAAGGGCCGTCTACCTCCCTTTAAGAGGCTCCGGGCTTCGGCCCGAGCGGCACGGTGGCTGCGTGCGGCCCGGGAAGGGGGCGGGGGCGCTGTGCAGGCCCGAGCGCGGCAATGATTGGTCTCGGGGGAGGGGTGGGGGGTTGCAAAGCCGAGGAGCTGTGGCATCCGTTGCCTGCTGCAAAAAGGATTGATTTCAAAACTTGCGACTTGCATTGGCAGCAACCTTTGGCTCCCAGGCCACCTAATTTTCCTCGACCTGCTGGAAAGGCCGGGAATGTTTTCCAAAACCTGACCTGTATTAGCGGCGTTACGCTGTGGGACGCTGGACCTGCTCCCTGAGCGCACACGTCATTTCGTACTGGAAGACAACGACCCTGGAAACAATTTTTTAAAAAGAGTGGAAGCGGAGGAAAAGGCGTCTTTGCTAAGACGAAGGGCTTAAAATCAAACGGCGCTTTTGACGAATAACGACTTAATCGGCTCTCCCTTCTATTGTTTAGTCTGGCTCAGGAGCCCTTAGTGAATGTGCGAGCGTCCTGCAAAGTTTCTTGCAGGTTTGGTGTGCTTAGCAGAAGTCAGAGTTTACGGTTCCTCTGCAGTTACGTTGTTTACTCCACACATCCAAGTGAACATGACAACCTAATTACATGTTTGAATTGACAACGATAGGAGCGCTTCATTCATCTTGTGAAGTTAACTTTTTTTTTTCAGGTTTTCACCTTTCTAATGCATTGCTGACTCAAACGAAGTACAATGGTTTCAGATCTTTAAGGGCTTACCTTAACAAGGAATGTGGAGGACCAAACTTCCAGAGTGGTTCAGCATTTTCCGAAAGTATTTTGGGGCAGGAATGTTTTGACTAACAGGTGTTTTATGTTGCAAGTCAGGTTTGCAGGTTATGCCTATGCCCTTTTCATTCGGCAGGAATGTTTTGACTAACAGGTGTTTTATGTTGCAAGTCAGGTTTGCAGGTTATGCATATGCCCTTTTCATTCTTAAAATTTCTGCTTGAACAATCGCCCAGGGTTTTCATCTAGGCAAGGATACAGAAGTAATGTGACCTGGAAGACCAGTTGATGCAGGTTCCTCTCTTTTGTGTCCTTTCTCTGTACCCCTACAGTATGTTAGGAAAAAAATATGGGTAGCCTGGGTTCTTTGATGTGATTTGTTGGGTTTCTATACCAAATAACACATAACTCTGTGGCTGACAAACCTGGATTTGTCTCTGAATCCCCCATGAAGTCTCAGATATACACATTCCCCAGGAAACACTCCAGATAACTAGAATCAAGGCAGGAGAAAACAGATCATTTTCTTCCCCTGATCCTCTTCCTTTTAAAATTGGTTTTGTGAGATATTGTGGGCTTTGGGTTTTGTTTGGTTTTTAGCAAAAATGTCACAACTAGAAAAAAAGGAGTTTTGGGATTAGGGAAGGTGATTCAACAGAGGTGATTAGGGCCTTACAAGAAGATGCGTGTGTCATGCTGAGTAGTTCGGTTTTTGTGTCACAGTCAGCAGAGTTTCAGATTTGTTCTTTTACAAGTTTAGTTTGTAAAAAGGCTGTGCCACATCTGGAAGGATGCTGTCGTCGACCAAAGGATGCCTCCTCTGATGAGGAGGTAATTGTACAAGTCAAGCATGGAGGCTGGGCTGTTTAAAGTGAAGCTGCAAGGATGCAGAAGGAGGGGATTCCATGTGTGATTGGTGGAAGAAGCATAAAATGACCCTCAGATTTCTAGTTTGGGGGAACTTGATGGTTAGTGATGCTACTAATTGAGATAGGAGCATGTTTTGGCGTAAGTTTAGCTTTGGAAATGTTAAGTTGCAAGTGCCTGCCAGATAGTCTAGGTAGAAGGCAATTGGTAAAATAAGGTCTGGCTCTCAGGGTGGGCTCTGCATTTGAGATGCAAATATAGGTGTCATCAGCATGTAAATGGCGTTTGCTGCCTCAAAAAAGGTGAGATTAACCATGAGTGAGAGTTACAGAAAAAGCGAGAGACCTTGGACAGAGCCCAGTAGAGCTCTCAAATGGAATAGCTGGGTGAGCCGGAAGCTGAGTCTTCCGGAGGCTAGCTAGCAATTTCAGAACATTCTCATTCCTTTCCTAGCTCCCTGGTTGAAGCTCTCAGCAGCCCCAGAAAAACCAAGTCAAATTCTGCTGAGCAGAGGCTGTAGACTCATAACTAAGCCACAGATGCCTTCCTTCATGTCAAGCCAGTCCTCAATCTTGGGGTCAGATAATATACCAGATCTCTCCTCTCTCCTTTCCTTTGTCCTAAATGCAAGCTCCTCTCTATCATTTTCCCAGCTGACCTTCATTATTCTCCCCAAAGTCTACACCACACTTTGCTGTCCTCAGTAGCAAATGCACTTCAAGAAGAAAATGGATGCCCTCAGAGGAAATCCTCCAGCTTTCCCACCCTAGCCCTCTCACCATCAGGGCCAGTGTCACAGAGGGAAGACCATCTCCGTCTGTTTAACTCTGGTCCCTGCAGTATTCCACCTGCCACCCCTCCAATGAAAGCTAACTCTTCTTATAGATTCATAATGTATTATGTATTTTCCTTCCATGGTGGAGGGAACTAGAGCTTAGACTGATTGAGTAACTTACTCAAGGTTACCATCTTACTTGGGGTCCATCCAAGACACATCTTGAAATGTGCACTTGGGGGGAGGGAATTTATTTGGGAGGTGATCTCAGGAAGCACAAGTCAAGAAGTGGATGAAATGAGACAGGGAGGGAGAAGGCCAGAGAGAATGTAAATGAGTGGGTTTCCACTACGGGCAGGCAGTGGGCTCAACTGGCACCTCTGAGAAACTGCATGGAACCCATTCTGGTGGGCAGAATAATGCCACCATACTCTGCAGAGATGTCTATGTCCCCATCCCTGGAAACTGAACTTGTTATGTTGCAAGGTAAAGAGGAATTCAGGTTGGAGATGGAATTAAGTTTGCTAGTTATTTAGCTAAAGGACTTTATCCTGAAATATCTGGGAGGGCTCAATGTAATCACAAGGTTACTTAACAGTGTGAGGTAGTATCAAAAGAGAGAACCAGAGAGATGGTAGCCTGAAAAGGATTCAGCCCGATGTTGCTGGCTATGAAGACGGGGTGAAAACAGGAGAGTTCTGGAAACTGGAAAAGGTAAGGAAACAAGATTTTCCTCTAGAGCTTCCCCAAAGGAACGCACCCTGCTGACACCTTAATCTTAGCTAAGTGAGATAACATGTCAGACTTCGAATCCACAAAACTGTCAGATCAGAAATGTGTGCTGTTTCAAACTACAGTTTGTGGTAATTTGTCACCACAGAAATGGAAAACAAAGCCACTCTTAGAGTTGTGCCACCGAGGGACAGGGAGGTGGAGGTGTTTGTCCTCTGACTCATCCTTCAGGGCTGAGGGCTGCTCCTGGGTGAGGTGAGTCTTCCCGACCTGTTTTTCACTGGACCGGGGAGACTCAGACTGCCTGGCCCGCAGAGGTGGCCCTGAGCACCAGGCAGACAGGTGCTGAGGTGGGATGCTGTTGGTGGGCTGGAAACGGTTCCTGAAGCTTGGGGTGAACTCAGAAGTGGGCCAGGCCTCCACAGCCTCTGCCACCCTCTGCCACAGCACCCAGCTGTAAGCAGTCAAGCCAGGATTTAAACTGGCCTAAGTCTACCTGGAGCCCAAATGCCTACCCAGAGGACCTCCCTGCAGCATTTGAGGCCTTTAAGTGTCCTCCTTCTTTTTTAAATTCTCTGGGTTTGATGTTAGCTCTTCTCTCATCCTCCCTCTAACCTCTTTGGCTGCTTCTTCATCTTTTTTGAAATGTCCTCTTTCACTGTCTTCCACTCCGACTTACACACCCCAGCACTGATGTTCGTTAAGTTTGTCTTTGACTTTCTCAACTCTTCTACGTTGCATGTTGCACGGGCTTCTGTAGCCGTGCCGTTCAATAAATACGGTAGCTGCTTCCCATGGGGGACTATGGGGTGCTTGGAATGCCTGAACTGAGATGTACTCTCGGTCACAAAAATGCACTGGATTTTGGACACTTAAAAAAATAGAAAGTAAATGATCTCAATAATTTTCATATTGATTCATCTCAAAATATAATACTTTAGAAATGTTGGGTTATATAGTTTACATTATTGTTTTCATCTGTGTCTTTTTACTTTTAACATGGCCACTTGAACGTTTGCAGTGTCCTAGGTGACTCACTGTGTGTTTCTACTGGGCAGCCCTGCTGTAGAGGGTGCCCCAGGCCCACACTCAGGCATTCAGGCGTGCACATGGGTGTTCACAAACATTCCCAATTCAGCCTGCTCCAGACCCAAACAATCATTTTCCAGTCCTGCCCTGTACCCCTCACTGCAGTCCCCAAGTCGACATCTCTTCCACTGACTGTTGGGCAGGACAGTCATCCGCTGCGCCGCACGTGCTGGAACCCTGACGTTTATCCTCAACTCTTTGCTATTTCCAGCATTTTCTATTATCAGTCAATTCTCCCTCCTGCATGTTTTCGTATTCAGACCCTCCCCTTCACTCTCACCGTTCCTGCCTTTGTTTATTATCTCATCACTAGTCTGTGCTCTTTTTGCTGTGATGTTTACTTGTTTTCATTCAGTCCAAAGCAATTAACTGCCACAGCATTTATCAAAGACAAACCCAGTCATGTTCTTTTGCTGCTAGAAATGGAGCCAGAGGAACTCACTTATAGGTGTGCACAGATAACTTTAGGAGGCATGTGGAAGAATATTTTATTTTGATACCTGTGTGTTCATTTCAACACACATTGGAAAGATATAACATCTAAGTCCTGTGTTTAATGGGTATTCTTGAGGACAAAAAGTGAATCAAAGAAAATTTTAAAGAAACAATAGCACAGGCTAAAGTTATAGCATTAGTCAAGTAAATAAACTTAAGGCTCCTTAATATGGGTTTAAAGAAATAAGCCTTCATGATCCAGCTTCTACTTTTCCTCTCTGATCTCATCTCTAGAATGTCCCTCTTCTAAATCATTAGCCATACAGCCCACACTGAGCCACTTAGAGATCTCCAGGCTCACCTGTTTCTCTGCATAGTGTCTTTGCAAGCACAGTTCCTTTGCTTGTACCGCTTCACCTCTGTGTCTGGCAAATGATAAGTAAACCTATTCAAAATTCCAGTCAAGCCCTGGCTGGTGTGGCTCAGTAGATTGAGTACCAGCCTTATATTTCAAGATGAATGAAATCTTAAAAAAAGAAGGAGGAGCCAAAACTAAAAGATTAAAAAAAGGGCCCTGGCTGGCGTAGCTCAGTGGATTGAGCATGGGCTGCGAACCAGGCATCGCAGGTTCGATTCCCAGTCAGGGCACATGCCTAGGTTGCAGGCCATGTCCCCCAGCAACCGCACATTGATGTTTCTCTCTTTCTCTCCCATCCCTCTCTAAAAAAATAAATAAATAAAATCTTAAAAAAAAAGATTAAAAAAAAGATTTCAATCATGAGTCTTCTCTCCAAATAGTTCTTTAAAATGAAAAAAGTTGTATTTATTTATTTTTAGAAGGGAAGGGAGGGAGAAAGAGTGGGAGAGAAACATCGATGGTTGCCCCTCGCATGCCCCCAGCTGGGGACCTGGCCCACAATGCAGATGTGTGACCTGACTGGGAATGAACTGGTGACCTTTCAGTCTGCAGGATGGTGCCCAATCCACTGGGCCATACCAGTCAGGGCTCCAAAGAGTTCTTCAACTACTCCAGGGGGAAACAACCACCCCATCCATGGTAGGCAGAATAATAGCCCCTAGAGACATCCACATCCTAATCACCTGTGAAAGTATTATCTTGCTCAGCAAAAAGGACTTTGCAGATGTGATGAGGTATGTATGAAAGGGTAGCTGTCTGCTGGACCAGCGTTGAGGCCACAGAGATGCCTGAGATCTTATTCTTTAACCCCCACTCAGAGGCAGCAGCCCAAAATACTCACTTGGTTCCATTAGGATAAAACTTTCCCAAACACTTCCCTCTGCCATCTTCCTCCATCTCGCCCCAGGCCAGAACTAGGATTCTCTAGGCCACCCTTGCTTCCTAGCAGGTTACAAGAGTGTTCATTACCTACTACCCCATTACCTGCCCTTATTTGCAGCCCTTAAATTGCTAGCAGGGTTTAAGGCTAGGGGGCAAGTGTCAGAATCCTACTAAAAGTAGGTTTCTGTGAGGCAGGTAGAAGTATTCAGAACCAAGAGAGCCAAAGGTAATAGTTCAGAGCCTGAGAAGGCCAGAGAACTAGGACTTTAGCAGGTCAAGTAGGAAAGTGACAAGGCCTGGCTATGTCACAAAGTGGAGGCTGTGCTCATCGTGCTGTGGCAGCCAGCATTGTCCTGGTGGGCAGGTTTGGGAAAAGAACAAGACACCTAAGTCAATTTTAGGCTGCGTCTAGATCTCTTGGGGGCACCCTGTGTTTTTCCCTCGGCCCTTGTCTAAACTTATTCTCATAACCATGCATCTTTCCCAAGGACTAAGATTCCAGATCCTGGCCTGTAAAGAGAAACTGTCTTGTTTTCACGCTGTGGAATTTCCGAGTTATTCACATCCCAATAAAAATGGAAGTGGCTGGAAAGGCCAATGCATTTTGTTTTCTTCAACAACATAAACATGCTTTCTCTCTACTTCTAAGTATCATTTCATTCCTGCCATCACTGTTGCCTACAAAGTTGGGTTAACAGTGAGCCTTATCTTTGAACAACTGGAATTTTCAGGTGCTGTGCTCAGTATTGGGGTCCTGTAAATAGGTCCAAACCCCAGTCAGTGAAAGGGAATTGCTGTAATACCAAGTGCTAGGTCAAGGTCTAAGAGTTTCTTTTTCTTTTCTTTTTTTTCTTGAGGGGAGGAGGGGAATCTATGAATCTTTTGAAATTATATGCAAAATTGTGTTCACTTGTATATTTCTGGGAGGAGAGTTCCTAGTTTTCACCAGCTCCTCAAAGGGAGTCTGTGGCCCCAAAAGTGAGTGATACAGTGGAAAGTACTTTGTGAGGTACTTGAATTTGAATTTGGAGGAGAAAATTTTAAATGCAGGGGGTACATTTTTATTCCATTAATTTATTAATGCTTCAGTAATTTCAATAATCATTTATTTTCAATAGTGGTGTTTTACTTTGATAAAAACCATAGCTTTTTGGCAAGAAAAAAAGTCATAAGAAACTTAAGTCATGGCAATTGGCACTTTTATATTTGATTTCGGAAGGGTTGAATTAATTTTTCTAAATGAAGGACACTTATTAGTGTTGACCATAGAGACCTGCAGGTCTCTCCTAGGGTGTTCCTCCTCCCCATCAAACCTGGGATCTCTCTGAGGGATCTTGCAACATCCCCAAAATGTGGCTCTGTGGCTGGGCTCAGGTGGTGGCAGGATGAGACAATTCCAACTCAGCCAAAGCACTAAAGCCAAAGGGTCATGTGCTAATGAAGCCAAACAGAAACACGCCCTCTTGTGGTCAGTCCAGGGCGGTACTCTCCGTTGAGCCACTGTCCAAATTCTGACCTGCACCTCCCAAAATGTAACCACATTCCACAAGATCCCACCATGCTGCGGGATTGACCACAAAATTGATTAATTTGGTGCTATAAAGTGAAGATTTCATTGTTTCCACCCAGAGAATGTCAAAGGCTACAAAATTATCATTTCCCTTTGTCTTTTTGATACATGAAAGGTAGCAGTAGGAAAAACACCTGGTTTATTTTCTCTTACCGCGTTTTCACATCCCTCGTTCTTCTTGTCTCCACTGATTAAAATGAGTGAGTTTTGCACATAATTTTTAAGAATGCAGACTATTCCCTCCCAAATCCTGTGACCTTTATATCCATCCACTCCTGATTACTTACCCAGTTCACTAACATTCCATGTTCTTTTTTAAGGGAGGCTGGTCTTGCCTTCCAGCCAAAGACCCTGTCCCAACCATTTCCAGCTTCCTGTCCTCCAGGGACTCCGCAATATAATAAATGAAGAGTCTTGAGAACTTGGTTTGGGTACATTCTTCACATTTTTCTGAATTACATGTAATTGGCTATCTGCCCCCCAGTGTTTAAGACCTTCTGCACTTGGTCACATTGTAATGAATCATAATTGTTAGAAGCCAGACTCTCCCTAGTACTTGGTGGGAGGAGAAGAAAGGCAGGAGTGAGGAAGGGAGAGATGCAAAAAAGATAGGTTGGAACGACGTGTATATGCGGCTGTGTGTTTCAGGCTTACTGTCTATTTCCTGCTCTAATAATTTATTCAGTAAAAATTGGTCCCAGAACTAAGGCCAAAGTTAACTAGAGTTCACTGTTCTCCAAACAAAGGAGCAGCTATTTATCCAGTCTTTGTCTGCACTTCTTAATCCCTTTGTCTCAAAATACACCATATTCCTTAATGTCTCTCCTGGTCAGAGTTCACTTAGGAAAGGATTATAAATGGATTCTGTCCTTCATAGTGGTACTGCTTTGGTTTGCTGCTGATTCTGTGTTAGCAATGTGCTCGGCATAGGCTGAACGCGGCTCAGGAGGGGACCCATCCTCAGAGTGTTCAGACTTGAAACTAGAGAGACAGTGTGCATGATAAAGAATAAGAAATAAGTAGTGGCAGAGGCATACGGAGTTTATTTGAACTCTCTCAGAACATCCACATCTGGAACACAGGACCATGTCTGGTCTTGGATGTTATTCAGGTTCGGTCCTCCTTGGCTCAAATTTCTCTGTGTATAGCCAATCCTCTGTCCTTGTTGGGAATCTGTTTTCCTCAAAGAGAGTGAGTGGGAATGCTTCCATTTCTATGCTTGGCAGGCAGATACAAGCAACACATGGGTGCTTGGACTGGGTGAGCATTAAGATCCTTTTCACCTGGAGATTCTGGGACTCATTTGCGGGGGGCACCCTGACAAGTTGTTGGTGATTTCCTCTGCTCAGTCTGGTCTCCAGTAGACTCTGCTTCTCTGAACATTGCTCAAACCCATTCATTTTTGTTCTCTACCAGTTCTTCCTAAGCTCATATTTCATTTGCCTGAATGGCTTGCAATGGTTTCTGCTATGGATTGAATGTTTGTGACCCCCACAACTCATATGTTGAAACCTAAGTCCCCGGTGTGATGGCGATAGGAGATGGAGCCTTAGGAAGGTGATTATGTTTAGCTGAAATCTTCAAGGTGGAGCTGCATGGGCAGATTAGTGCCCTTATTAAAAAGGAAGAGACCAGAGCTTGCTCAGTCATCTGAAGATGCAGCAAGAAGGCAGCCATCGACAGGTAAAAAGAGGGCTTTACCAGACACCAAGTCTGCCAGCACCTTGATCTTGGACTTCCAGCCTCCAGAACTGAGAAATAAGTATTTGTTTAAGCCACCGATCTACGGTATTTTGTTGTAGCAGCCTGAGTTGATTAAGACAGTTTCTAAAGTAATTTCTTTACTTCCAGAGTTTTGTCCCAACCCTCCTACACATCTACATATCTCCCCCAACTTCCATCTTGAACACACCCCAGCCTGTAAACCTGGAGGGCTGTCCCACTGCTCATGGAGTCAAGGCCCATATCTTTAAATCCAAGTGGCCATGCTTGACCAGTGGCAAAGCACTCATTACCGTATTTTGCTGTGTATAATGTGCATCCACACTTTTAGCCCAAACTTTCAGGCAAAAAAATTTTTGTTTTAATTTTTAATTCATTTTTTATTTATTTACATTTAGATACTTTTTTGTATTATAAAAGAATTTTAGCATTTAGTTTTGAACATATGGTACAAGAAATTTTTTAGAATATTGCTTTTTGCAGTTGCCTTTTTTCTTTTTCTTATTGTTCTGCAATTACAGTTGTCCCCATTTTCCCTCAATTACTCTCCCCTGCCCTACCCATGCCCACCTCCAACATTCAGTCCTCCCCTCCCTGTTGTCTTTGTCCATGGGTCCTTTATATATATTCCTTGATGACCCTTTTTCTTCTTTGCCCCATTATGCACCCCCCTCTGGTTACTGTCATTTTGTTCTTTATTTCAATGTCTTGGGTTATATTTTGTTTGTTTATTTATTTTGTTGATTGGTTCTACTTATAGGTGAGATTATATGGTATTTGTCTTTTACCACCTTTTTAGAAGTTCTTTCTTTCCGCTGCATAGTATTCCATTGTGTAAATGTACTACAGTTTTTTGATCCACTCATTTACTGATGGGTGCTTAGGTTACTTCCAGCACTTGGCTATTGTAAATAGCACTGCTATGAATGTTGGAGTGCATAGGTTCTTTTGAATTGGTCTTTCAGGATCCTTAGGGTACAATCCCAGCAGTGGAATTGCCAGATCAAAAGGCAGTTCAATTTTTAATTTTTTGAGGAAATTCCATACTGTTTCCCACAGTGGCTGTACCAGTCTGCATTCCCACCAACAGTGCACTAGGGTTCCCTTTTCTCTAGATCCTTGTCAGCACTTGTCACTTGTTGATTTGTAAATGATGGCCACTCTGACCAGTGTGAAGTGGTATCTCATCGTGGTTTCAATTTGCATCACTCTGATGGCTAGTGATGCTGAGCATCTTTTCATATGTCTCTGGACCTTCTGTATGCCCTCCTTGGAGAAGTGTCTGTTCAGGTCCTTTGACCATTTTTTAATTGGGTTGTATGTCTTCCTGGAGTGGAGTCGTGTGAGTTCTTTATATATTTTGGAGATCAAACCCTTGTCTGAGGTATCATTGGCAAATATATTTTCCCATATGAATGGATTTCTTTTCATTTTGCTGGTGTTTTCTTTAGCTATGCAGAAGCTTTTTATTTTAATGAGATCCCATTTGTTTATTCTTTCCTTTATGTCCCTTGCTCTAGAAGACATATCGATGAAAATATTGCTACATGGAATATCTGAGATTTTCCTGCCTGTGTTCTCCTCTAGGACTTTTATGATATCATGACTTATATTTAAGTCTTTTATCCATCTTGAGTTTATTTTTGTGTATGGTGGAAGTTGGTGATCAAGTTTCATTTTTTTTTGCATGTACTTATCCAGATCTCCTAATACCAATTGTTGAAGAGGCTATTTTTACTCCATTTTATGCTGCTGTCCCTTTGTCGAATATTAATTGACCATAGACACATGAGTTCATTTCTGGGCTCTCTGTTCTGTTCCATTGGTCCATGTGTCTGTTCTTACACCAGTATCAGACTGTTTTGATTACAGTGGCCTTGCAGTATAGTTTGAGATCAGGTATTGTGATCCCTCCTACTTTGTTTTTCTTTCTCAAAATTACTGAGGCTTTTTTGGGTTGTTTATGGTTACATATAAATTTTTGAAATGTTTGTTCTATATCTGTGAAATAATGTCATTGGTATTTTAATAGGGATTGCATTGCATCTATAAATTGCTTTGGGTAGTATGGACATTTTGATGATGTTAATTCTTCCAATCCATGAACACAGTACATGCTTCCATTTATTTGTATCTTCCTTAATTTGTTTCTTCAGTGTTGTGTAGTTTTCTGAGTACAGGTCTTTTACCTCCTTGGTTAGGTTTATTTCTAGGTACTTTATTTTTCTTGTTGCTATAGCAAATAGGATTTTTTTCCTTATTTCTGTTTCTGATACTTCATTATTGGTGTACAAAAATGCCTTCCATTTCTGAATATTGACTTTATAGCCTGCTGTTTTGCCAAATTCATTTGTTAGGTTGAGCAGTTTTTTGGTGGAGTGTATAGGATTTTCTATGTACACTATCATGTCATCTGTGAACAATGACAGTTTTGCTTCCTCCTTTCCAATTTGGATGCCTTTTACTTCTTTTTCTTGTCTGATCACTGTGTATAGAACTTCCAATACTATGTTGAATAGAATTGGTGAAAACAGACATCCTTGTCTTGTTCCTGATCTTAGTGGGAAAGCTTTTAGTTTTTGCCCATTGAGTTTGATGTTGGCTCTAGGTCTCTCATATAAGGCCTTTATTATGTTGAGATATGCTCCCTCTATTCCCACTTTACTGAGTGTTTTTATCATAAATGGGTGCTGTACCTTTTCAAATGCTTTTCCTGCACCTATTGATATGATCATGTGATTTCTCTCTTTGCCTTTGTTTTTGTGATGTATTCCATTTATCGATTTGTGCATTTTGTACCATCCTTGCATCCCTGGGATGTGGTACAAGCAATTTTATGTAACCAATGATTACAAACACAAGAAGAGCCCTGGCTGGTATAGCTCAGTGGGTTGAGCATGGGCTGTGAACCAAAAGGTCACTGGTTCAATTCCCAGTCAGGGCACATTCCTGGGTTGCAGGCCAGGTCCCCATTGGGGCTGCATGTGAGACAACCACATAGTGATGTTTCTCTCCCTCTCTTTCTCCTTCCTTTCTCCTCTCTCTAAAATAAAATAAAATAAAATGAAATGAAATGAAATAAAATAAAATAATAAAATAATAAAATAAAATAAAATAAAATATAAAATATAAATAAAATAAACAAAGTATTTTGGGTATTACCCATGTATAATGCACATCCTCATTTCCCCTCAAAAATTTGGGCAAAAGGTGTGTATTATGCATGGCGAAATATGGTAGCTCATAATTATTAATACCAGTGTCAAGACTCTGGCCAACAAAATGAAAACCTGCCCTTTGCAGTATCTCTTTGTAATTCCTGCACGTGTGCAAGGTACTTACTTACATGTCCTGCAAACCAAGCCTAGTTTTCACACTGTGGCCCATTACACAGCCAATGCCAGATACTCTTGTCCGCTCTCTTGCATGTGAAAAGTGAATGCCAGTGACCCATAGAGGTCAAGAACAGTTAGTTCATCTTCCATTTTTTTTTGAGCTTTAAGTTAAATTAGAAGTGCCAAAATGTACAAAAAGAAATAGGTTAATTAAAGTGTATATATTAGTACATTAGCACTTTTCACACCCAAATATCAATGAAATGTAATTGTGATAGTGATGAATAACTAGAAGTTTTATAGAGGAAAAGTAAATCTGTATATTCAGAAAAGAAACTATATGAGTTTATGTCCTCAAAGCAAGGGGACTTCTTAAAAACAAGATGCCAAAAGCACAAATCAGAAAGGAAATTATCAATAAATTTGGCTATATTAAAATTCTGTGTAATAAAAAGCTACTTAAACCAAGTGAAAAGACAAGCCACAGACTTGGAATAATATTTGTATCTCATAAGCAACAAAGGAGCATTCTGTGGAATATGTAAAAAACTACAAATCAATAAAACCAATTGGATAGAAAACATGGGAAAGACTTAAACAGGGAATTCATAAAAGAAGACCTTTAGGTTGCTTATAAATAAGGGAAAGGATGTTCAACCTATCCTTGGTGATCAGGAGAATGCAAATTAAAATGAGAGGCCATTCTACATCCATCAGACTGGCAAAAATTAAAAATCTAGTGAGACCAAATGTCAGGGATGTGAGGAAGTTGAGGTGGTCATGTTTCAGGAGCAGAAGGTATTTTGGATGCTGTCTGGTACAGCTGGAGATGCACATGTCCTCTGACTTATTCCTCTTCTAGATGGATACGGGCACAATGAGACATATACAAGAATATTTGTAACAGAATAAATTGGAAATAAATGTCCATCAGAAAGGGAGTGGGAAAATAAATTCAGATCATGGAATGATCTATCTGGCAGTTAAAATGATAAAAACTAAATATCAACATGGAGAAATCCTAAAACATGATGTTAAGGGCATTACTGTTTAAAGGGTATGGAGTTTTAATTCAGGAAGATGAACGAGTTCTGGAGATGGAGGTGGTGATGGTTGCACAGCAGTGAATGTATTTGTGCCACTAAACCATACACTTTGAAATGGTTAAAATGGCAAATTTTATGTACCTTTTACCACAATAAACCCATACAGAAAAGAGTAAGTACACCATGCAATGCATTATAAGATGCATTCATGACATGTAAAAACATTAGTATTCCTACATACTGAATATCTATTATTGAATATATATGTATGCATGTACATACATATATATATGATAAATCTAAAAAGACAAGAATGAGAAGGAATCACACCAAATGCAAGATATGCTGACTTCTAGGATGGAGAGGAGGAACCTCTGAGATAGGGTGCTACATGAATTCTATGATATTTTCTTGTTTAAAAAAATCTAAAAAATTCATTAAAATTTTAAGACAAAATGGGTGTTTGTTACACTAGACTGTACTGAGGCAGGCGCAATCTCTCCCTCCTGTGAACACATGTAATATGGGACTTTATCTCTCAAGCTATCTGGTGTGCAGTTGTTTATAAACAGACCTTATCCATTTGTTTCTGGAGGGCCCCCTATGTCTCAGTTATTTTGTGAGGTGCTGGGTACTCTGTGAGGAACAGAACAACCAAGGGTTCTACTCTTTGCATTTTCCTCTGAGGGATGTTCTTGTATAATGGTTTTCAAAGAGTGGTCCCTGGAACAACAGCATCGGGCATCAGCCTCACCCACACCCAGAACGTAGTGGAAATGTACATTTTCATCCTTCCCCCCACCCTAGACCTGCTAACGCAGACACTATGGGGTTGGGGTAATCTGCTTTCATAAGCCCTCCAGGTGACTTGGTACACACTCAAATTTGGAAACCGTTGCTTCTGTGTAATGAAGAGAATGCACCCAATCTGAGGTGGGATGGGGAGGGGTGTCTCTCCAATAGTTGCCTGTGTCCTGAAATGTCCAGAGAGGAAGAGAATGCTCTTTGGGATGCTGTGCACAGCCCTTGTGTCACGGTGGCAAGTGCCACTTCTCGATGAGCCCCTTTATGCTCACTGCCCTGGGGAACCCCTCTCCCTTCCTTATGCACAGACCAGGTTCTGCCTGCTTCACCAAGTCAGGCTCAGCCTCCATGGACCTCCCTCAAAGCTGCCCACCCAGATCATATGTCTGTGTGCCCCAATTCCAGGAACAGTCTTTTTCCCAGAAGTACTATAGGATTCGTGGAAAAGTGGGATACAGCTAGATACCTGGGTACAAGGGTGTCTGTGCTCCTGTGGCCCACAGACGCTCCACCCTGGTTTCTGCCTAGTCAACATACCATGCTATCCTCCTCATTTGGCTTTCAATGCCCTCAGTGTCCTGACCCCATCCGCATTATTCCCTAAAAGCACCTTAGGCTCTGGAAATAATAGCACTCCTCCTTGTTCATAGAAGATACACTTTCCTGTCTCAGAGGCTTGTATTTGATCTTATTTGTATTTCTTCTCTCTGGAATAGTTTCCATATATAACACCCCCACCCCCCAACATACATAGCTTATCATTTCAGATCAGCCTCAAACTCCATTTCCTCCTCTAGGCAGAGGCCATTGCTTCTTTGTTTCTTCATGTTTGTGGCTTTGTCAGCTCTGCAACCTGCCATTTATCTCTCACGTCCTGTCCTGCCTTGTGTTCCAGTTGTTTATCCTTGTGTCTTTTTAGGTCATAAACCTCTGATGCAAACATTGTAGTCAAGATGGTTCCTTTTATAATGCTGAGCATATTTTCAAATTCAAGTGATGTAAATCCGTGTGTTATTTAAAAATGTCTATGACCTAGCCTTGCTTGCTTCAATTGCTGGAGGTCTAGGGAGTGAGGCAGATACCTATAAAGGTGACAGCAGCTATCATCAAGCCAAGGACAGGGTGATGAGGTCGCCTGGAAGAGAGAGCGGCTGATTTTGCTTGTGAGGAGGTGGAGGTGGAGGACTGTGTGGAGAAGGTGATACTGGAAGCTGTCGGAGTGAGGAGATCTCAAAACAAGGGAGCGGCAGAGGACAGAATGCTGAGCCGGCCAAAATCTCCCTGTTTGGGGGCGGGGCACAGGGAAGACAAATGCATTTAAGGCAAGGGAGAGAAATACGTAGTTTCACAGAAACTAGGCAAGAGTACGTTTCTGTAAGAATGGACTTATAAACAGCACCATAATTAAGGACAGAGGTCCCTGACAAAGGGTCTTCATTGCTGCAGGATTTGTTTGGGGACAACAAGAGGTACCTAATCCTGAGAACAAAGGTAACATCGATGCCTTTCAGACTCTCCCACAGGCATGTAAACCACCTCTTAGAATGTAACGCTAGTTGCTATTGGAGCTCCCTCACTTGCGTGATTTAGAATGGTGTTTTTCGATCTGAGGATTGCGGGTATGTTTAAGGGATTATTCCCCCCTTTAAAAGGAGTCCGAGTGTTAAGGTGAGAAGCAGTGAATTACAATTTTCCTGCCTGTGGGTTTTGTGTACACTCTCATTCTGGCCAGTAAGAGGCAGCAGAACCTAATCCTCCGAGGATCCTCGCTGGAGCCAGCTCTGGCCCAGGGAAGAAGATGCTCATCAGTTCTGTAAGTAAGAACTACTGATAGCCAAACATCTTTAAACATTAACTTCTATGGGGGGTGCCAGGCATCACTGCAGAAATCACAGCTGAATAGAACACCAACCATTCTCTCTGACTGGGCCCTGAAATCTAAAAAACTCAAAGCTTTCTCCAGGTGAGTCTTGTTCCCATTTCTGCAAATGGAAACTCTAGTATGTAAATTCACAAGAGATGTAAAACATATAGTGTGGTCAAGATGCCTGGCAGGTGTCCAGTGTGTCGGTGTAACTAAAATTAACATCACAGCAAACTTCCACCTGTAGGTATGAAAAAGAAAAAGCAAGGGTTTTTCTGGCAGTTTCCATTTCCATATTATGACTTTAATGCTCTAAAATTGTTTAAAATAACTATATGACCTTTTTGAATACATTATGGTAGTCATTTGTCTAGTGCAAACACTGCATATTACTGTTGGCAATGGCTGGAATAGTATGTCTCTCTGCTTGCCAGACTCAGCAAAGCAGCAAAGTATAGCAGCCCCTCCCTCTAGATGAGTGACCTCAGAGAGGTGGTCCAATCTCTCTGATCTTCCCAGCACCTACGAAACTGGACTGGTCATAATAGTACTAACTTGGTAAGCTTGTTGGTAAGGATGAAACGAGTGCCTGGTACAGAGTGGACACAATAGATATTTGGTGTATTAATTCACAGCTGGATGTTTGCTCTTTAATCACAGTATTGGATTAGATACCTTCCAAATGTTAATTCTGTGATTCTATGAGATTTGGTGAAATGATAAAATGGACTCTCATTTTTTAAAGATTTTATTTATTTTTAGAGAGAGGGGAAGGGAAGGAGAAAGAGAGGGAGAGAAACATCAGTGTGTACTTGCCTCTTGCACACCCCCCTTTGGGGTCCTGGCCTAAAACCCAGGCACGTGCGCTGACTGGGAATCAAACCCAGCGACCCTTTGGTTTGTAGGCCTGTGCTAAATCCACTGAGCCACACCAGCCAGGGCAATACATGCTTGTTTTGTTTTTTTGTCAAAACTACGCACACATTGAATACCCACATGGAAGTTGCTCTTGCTGATCTTGACCGTGTTAAAACTGTCAGAATAATGAGGTACATCCTCAAAGGGCCTTAGCTGCTTTTCTTCTATCAATTACTGGGTTGGCCAAAAATGTCTGTTTAGTTTTTTCTGTAAAATAAAGGACATATTTTTCATTTTCACCAATAACTTCATTGATTTGGATATTTTGAGTATATTGTCTATCTCCCGCTATTATTGGCTTCTAGTGGGTGGAGGCCAGAGGTGCTGGTAAACACCTTTCAATGCATAACGCATTCCCACGACAAAGAATTATTTGGCTAAAATGGCAACGGGACCAAGAAACTTCTCAAACCACTTTTGACACATTCAATCAGTCACAGCACCTTCATACACTGCACAAATCTTTTATTTGCATTTCAGTTGTGTTTTTACCTTTCTTGAAATAATAAAGCATAATATACTGAAATGTTGTGTATTTTCTTCCATCTTCAATAGTAAAATGGCTGCACAAAAATTTACCAGTTTTGATAAGATTAAAAAAATGTACCCTGATATGATAGCTGTCACAATACAATGTAACAAAATTGTTTCAAATGAAGTCAAAGACAACTAATCACGACTAGAGCCATCATATGAAAAAACTAAACGAATTTTTTTGCCAACCCAATAGTTTCTTGGGGAGTCATACTTCTTGGCAGAACGCTGAAACTATTGCCATTCACTAAATAGACTCCAAACAGCTTGAAGGAATTAATGGACTTGATTTGTGTTTGGACCACACAAAGGAGATAAAGTGTATGACTAGAACAGGATGTTTTGTGAAAAATCATTGTGTGGTCGTATGTGTCTGGAAACCATGCCTATTACAGTCTCTTCTTGTTCATAAGGCGCTTTTGTGTATTAAAAGCCCAGAGTAGCTCCATCCCATAGAAACAGAATGCAAGCCACTGATGCACTTTTAAATTTTATAGCAGTCACATTAAAGTAAAAAAGGGACAGATGAAATTAATTTTAATAATTTATTTAGCCCAATGTACCCCAAATGGTATCATTTCAAGATGTAACCAATATTTTAAAATTATTTGAAATGTATTACTAAATCTTTGAAATATGGTGTGTACTTTACTCTTAGAGCACATCTCAGTTTGGATTAGTCACGCCTCGAGCGCTTGGTTTATTGGACGGCTGGGGCTCAGAGGATCTGTACCCTAGAGGGAACCACGAGTAGAACCCGACAAGTTATGGAATGTTACAGAGGAAATAATGAAAAAGAATAGAAGATGAATTTAAGTTCATTTAAAGGCCAAGATCTCAGAAGAGAGCCTGTATGGGAAAAGGCTTAAATGACAATAACTTAAGATTAAAAACCTGTTGTGAGTTAATGGCCACTCTCAGCATTTCTCTAAAACCCGGGGCAGAGATCAGCGGGGGCACCTGTTCTGGAGGCCAGGAGGTAGCATCGTCTTGTGTTTATAGGCTGAATTCTAGTTTTGTCTTGTGTGTATCTGCTTCTGGGTGACTATAAGTTGAGGCTGTGAAGTGTTGGGTGATACTTTTAAATTTGAAAATCAGGTGTATGAACTGCAACTTCTTCTCAAACTCTTTAGCGAGAGACCACTCTTGTTGCTGTCTCATCCCCATTTTCTGTGCCCAAACTTTGATGTGTCTGCGTGCTGGCCTTCTCTTCACTCTCAGTCCTGTTTCCCCATCTGTAGTTCCTCTCCGGGCAGCTTTCTTCCTCCAGAGAGAAAAAGTGACAAACGTGAAATACTTGGTTCCTCCTGACCTGCTCAGAAATACTTCCTTTTGCATGCCTCTGGAAACACTTTTTATGACCGCGTTTTAACCCATATGGTTCTTTATCAGTGCTGCATGAATGTTCCATGAGCCTGAATTATAAGTCAAAGACCTTTGCTCAGCTTTTCCCTAGTGGCTGCTCCGGATAGTTGTGTAGGAAGTAAGATGGCTGGAGTTTAATCAGACTAGGAGTCTTTCAGGGGGATGTCCAGCCTACCTCAAAAGGCATCCAAAGGATGTTTGCTGTTCCCTCTCAAGTATTTCCCTGGGTCCAAAGTCTGTTAACAATTTAAAAGGCAGATCCTCCTCTAGAGTTACCTAATGGATATCTCCTTTTGTTATGAAAGAAGGTGCGTAACGAGTCCAGCCAGGTTCAGATACCTGATCCAAGGTGGATCTCCTGAGGATATTCCTTGAGCACTAACTTCCTGAGTTACCTTTTCAGGTGGGCAGTGCCAGGTAACTAAGCCTGCTATCTGATTGCCTCTCTTGGAAGGCAACAGACATCTGCCGGGCTCGAGGAACCTGTTTTATGTAAACTTGTGGAGCTTACTCTATCATTTCGAGACTAGTGTGCCGATCCAGGCTTTGAGTTGAGACCACATGCTTTTGATAAATGTTTTGGCAAGCAATCACTTCCTGTAGCCAGGATTTCTCATTATCCTTTCCCTTTCTTAGCTGTGAGAAAAATATATACATATTTTGTTGATGGCGCTTTTTGAAAGTTACTTGTCTGTTTTTTTTGGTGACAGAAGTAACTTTTATGGCAAAGAGTATTGATTTTGGTGACTTTTCCTCCTGTGGTTTAGGTTATTTAACTTCTACAGTGGAAGAAGAAGGGTGAGCAGGAAAAATGGCCTGTAAACAGAAAGAGAGAGAGCAGTTTAGGGCAAGGTGGCCCAGTTACCCTGTCTGGGCCTGTCTGCACTGCCAACCTGGGGCTCCTGAGACTCCTACTGTTTTAGCATTACTGTCTCCTCCCAGTTAGCATTTGCTCTCAGAAGCTGGTAACGGTAATTTATACCTTGGGATTTTTATTTTATTTTATTATTTTACTTTTTAGATTTAGTACATATCAAAATTACCCCTGCAATGTGTTTTTCTGGTATATCCTAAAATTGTGCAATGATTATCATTATCCAATTCCAGAACATTTTCCTCACCCCAAAATAAACTTCATGTCCATTAGCAGTCACTCTCCATTCCACTCACCCCCAGCACTAATCTACTTTCCGTCTGTAGAGATTTGCCTGTTCTGGACATTTTCTGTAAAAGGGATCATAGGATATGTGACCATTGTGTCTGGCTTCTTTCACTTAGAATGTTTTCAAGGTTCGTCCCTGTTGTGGTGTGTCAGTACTCTGTCCTTTTCTGCCTGACTAGTGTTCCGTTGTCTGGACATACCTCATTTTGTTTAGTCTTTCATCAGTTGATGGTCATTTGTGTTGTTCTCACCTTTTGGCTATTATGAATAATGCTGTTGTGAGCATCCCTCTACAGGTTTTCATGTGGACATATGTTTTCATTTCTTCGGATCGTATTTTCACTTTCTCAGCAGTTTTCTTGGAAGCACAAAAGTTTTTTGTTTTGATGAAGCCTGACTTATCTATTGGATTGGCCAAAAAATCCATATGGTTTTTTCCATAAAATGAAAGACACATTTTTCATTTTCACCAATAACTTTATTGATTTGGGTAGTTTGAATATGTCAGTGCTCTCCCATGTGGCATCACATTGACTATTCTCAGTTAATGTCTCACTTTGGTGGCTATCACCTTCAACTGGTCTGCTGGACTGTGGAGCATCGTCCAGCAAAAAATCTGTAGCACGAACCTCACAAACCACTTTTGACACGTTCAATCAGTCACAGCACCTTCTCCACACACTGTGCGACTCTTTGTTTTGCATTTCAGTTACAGTTTTACGTTTCTTGAAATAATAAAGCATAATATGCCAAAAATGTTGCACGTTTTCTTCTATTTTCAATATTAAAATGGCTACATAAAAATTCACCAATTTTTATGTTTTTTTCTAATGCTCGCTGATATGACAGCTGTCACAATACAATCTAACAAAATTGTTTCAAATGAAGTTAAAGACAACTAAATGCTAATAGAGCCTCTTACAGAAAAAAAACAAATGAACTATTTGGCCAACCCAATATTTTTTATTTTGTGTCTCATATTTAGGATACTTTTAAGCCATGCCAACTCTTCCAGTGCACTTATGTTTTAAACCTTAGCTGTAACTATAGGATGGCAGCCTTTGCCTTTGGCTAATATAATATAAGCATAAGGATTAAGTCAGCAAAAATTTTGGGGGTCAGGAGAATGCTCAAATTACCTGTATGTTAGAGAGCGCTAGGTCACAGGTCAGTACCGAGATGATGCCTCTGTGTGTATGTGTGTGTGTGCCTATGTGTACTTGCAAAGAGGCATTGCTTGAGGGCCGAGAAATATGCTGTGTGGACTACAGACTAGAATTGAAATGAAAATGGAGAGTGAAAACACTATTTTTCATACCTGTGTAGTTCACCCCATTTCCAATTCTTCCTGTCCAAACTGGAGATGGTGCCCCTAAACACAGTCTCCTGTCCCTCCCCCAAGTTTATCAAGTTAATTCTTCTCCCTGTCTCTTCCTGTAAGAGTCCCTCCCATCCTCCCAGACCTGTCTCCAGTGCAACCCCTACAGAGGGGCACTGAAGCCGAGACCAGGGCCATGTTCACACTTTTATTTGCACGTTTACCACATCCTGCTGTGTGCACCCCTGCGCCCACACGCTCCTTGAGAAGGCCAGGTTTGGAGGGCTGGGTCATGTTTCTCTGCTGCTTCTGTTGGGCAGCAGGCCTTGAACACTGTGGGCTCTCAGTTGATACCAGTGGCCTGGACCTGAACGTCATCTGCTGACTTGCTCTTAGGTTAGAGCCACTTTGTTTAACGTTTTGTGAGTCATATAAACTTGATACTTTTATCAAATATGACTTTAACCTTTATAGCCTTCTGGTTATTTTAAAATCACACACACATGCATACGTGCATGTACATGTGCACATATGTATATGCGCACACAAATGCTTTTAAGTCATGGCAACAGTTTTAGATCATACACCACTTGGGCCCATTAAAGATAAAAATTAGAATAGATGGTTACTAGGGGACTAGTACGATAACTATGTACTGGAGAGAAAAGGGCTGGTTAAGTATAGCCACAGTGAGTAAACAGAATTCATCATTTGACCTGTAGTAGGCACTCAGTAAGTAGTTATCATAGACATGATCTCAAGGACCAAGTCAAAGTAGTGGAAAGAGGACCAGCCCTGAATTTGGAAGGCCAGGGTTCTAGCTTGATTGAATGACCCTGGTGGGATGTATTCTGTCCAGCCCTCACATCCCTCATTGATAAAGGGATATGGGTATTGGCATGTACCCATGCATCAGACATGTAGATTTCAGGCCAAATAAGATCCATCAGACATGGGGATGCACTCTCATTCCCTCTGTCCATGTGTCTCTCTATGTTATTTCAACTGAAGTAAAATTCACATAACATAAAACTAACCATTTTGAAGTGGACAATTTAGTGCCATTTAGTATATTCTCAATATAGAGCTAACACCATGTCTATCTCATTCCAAAGCATTTCCATCACCCCCAACAGAAACCGCACACCCATTAAGCTGTCATTCCCCATTTCCTTCTCCTCAGTCTTCACCTCTCTGGATTTTCCTAGTCTAGACGTTTCCTATAAATGAAATCATACAAAAGGTGACCTTTTATATCTGGCTTCTTTTCACCTAGTGTAATATTTCAAAGTTCATCCATGTTGTGGGCTATATCGGTACTTCATTCCTTCTCACGACAGAATAATATTCCATTGTGTTGTCATCCTAATATTTTTAAAACAAAATTAAAGTTAATTATTTGCTGTCTGGAAATGAATAGACCAACAGTCTCTGCTAGCCTTTTACAGTGTTATGTAACCACAGCCTGATGGACAGAATGTTACTGCAACAGGATTGGACCTATTAATCACGGTAGTCACAGCCATCACTAATTCATCTAATAATGTAAGCTGTTCCAATTTAATTCCACTCAAATAACACCATGAAATTTGGACACTATAAAGGATCACTGGCAGAAGAAAATAGATGTGAGTAAAGCCTCTGATTCCGTTCTGAGGTATGTCCAGTACCACCATTTTGAACTGTCAGTTGACATAAAATCAGTAAAAACAGTCACACAGCCTTCACACTGTTCTGGTGGGAAAAAATACTCCCTTCCCTTCAGCTATTCCATCTCTTAAAATTGTGATTCTGCAGGTCCTTGGTCTACTTATGCCTAAAAGTGCTCAAATTTCTTCACAGCAGAGTGTTTGGGGAAAATCCTAATTGTGTGAGACCAGTCAGCTGGAACATCAGCTCAGAAGTACCCCTCGAGGAAGTGAGGATGGGCTTGCTTAGATTCTGAGGAATATTTGCAACTAGTACAGGAGAGTGTCACAAAAGCAAACTTAGGTTTAATCCAGGACTCAGAGATCACTAGTACAACTGGTGAGGGTTCTAGTCACTGGCTACAAGAGCTGAACTTCCTTTGGGTCTCTCTGTGCTTCAATTTCTTTCATTTTCCTGTGCAGGACTAATGGGAAAAATCAGGCAGAAGAAACCAAGGGGCCCCACAATGAAGGTAAGGAGCAGAACAGAACTTCAATGGCAGATATGTGAATGAGCAGGAGAGGGAAGAAAACTGAGATTACAGGTCTGTACAAGGTCATTGAATTGAGTCATTTGGAGATCAGGTTCAAGAAGGGTGAGGATAAGCCTCAAAGCTGAAGCTTACTCCACACTGGTGGAGCCATTGAAGGGGATGGGGACGTGCCATCCCTAAGCGTGCCACTTTGGCATAAGGATCATTTTGAGCTGAAGGCACCTGAGGATCAGCAGATTCAGGAAGAGTTCTTTGAACCTCCCCCTGCTTTATTGACCTAAAAGCAGGGCCTACATTTTCCTTTGTGACAGTGTCCCTCTTTCCTGTTCCAGGAAGAGGAGGCCACTCACGTCACTGGAGACAGTAAGCCAGCACTGAGATGAGTCTGCATCCAGGCCTTACTAAAATAACCCTCATCTTCCATTAGCTCCCCATACATATCCTACTGACCTCCCCACAGTTATCATCTCTTAGAGCCCAAACCCCCTTTCCTTTGTTTCCTTATATGGTATATAAGCCCTCAGCCTAATCACCTCTGAGTTTTACTCCTTTTCTTTGAATTCCTGTGCTTGTAAAAAATTAATAACAACTGCATGCTTTTTCTGCTATTAATCTGTCTTTTTTTTTTTTTTTTTTAATTTGCAGGCCTCCATGTACAGAACTTAAGACGGAAGAGGAAATGTTTTTCTTCCCTGACACCATGTGCCTACAACGTGGGTGGAAGACCAGAGGCATGCTTTGCATTTTGCCCTTGGAGACCAGGGTGTGTTCTCACAACGTGCTTCAATGCCTTGGCATTGTGGGAATTGCCAAGGCTGTTTTTGTGATGACTGTTCATTTGCTTTGTTTGGGAAATATCTGTTGACCTGGTATGCTAACAGGAGTTAGCAGAGAACAGCCTTTTTTTCTAATGAATTTTAGTCATAGATTCAGAATAGAAAAGGGAGTGGAGGCAGTCAGATGTTCAGGTGGGGCTTGGGGGAAGGGAAGAAAAGCTGTGCTTACTGAGAAGAGTTGGAGGTCCAAAGTGGTACTGTTATTATTTTCTTTCATTTTCCTTAAGAATGAAGGAAGCTCACCAACAAAGGAAAAAGGGAGTTATACAAGTTGTTGATTGATTTGAAGAGAACCGATCGCCCAGTCATTTAGAAAGGATGTTTTATCATCTGAAAAATATTCCAAGGCAGGAATTTTGCTTAAACAATTTAGAGTACAGGATCTTTCAACTGTAATCCCAAAAGTCACATTAGTGAAACTTAATTTCCTAGAATAAGTATATTACTAAGCCTTTGGAGAGGGACAATACTGACACATCTTAAAAAATATTTAGGAATAGAAATGGGAGCCTCTGATTTAATTTTTCAATTGCACTTCACCAACCAGGACAAAAACCAAATGCTTTTACATCTTTGGTGCAAAATAACATGTTTACAGAGAATGCTGTTTTAGTATGGCTAACAAGCAGCTACGATGCCAGCCAAAATAAAACTCCGAGCCAGACTGAGGTGGGGACCGAGGACTGTGCAGTTGCACATGGGAAGGAGTGGCAAAGTGGCATAACCTCTGAGAGCAGAGCCAGGTTACCAGAGCCTGGGTAGCAACGCAGCCTGTAAGTACAGGTTGATGGAGCATTTAAACTTCGGGCTCTCGCAACTGACTGGCTAAGTGTGCAGGCTGCAGGCAGTCCTTCCTTGAAGTAGGGAAATAATCTCTCTGTACCCTGTGGGATTAAAGGGCATTTTAGTTTGCCCGGGATCAGAACAGAAGAGCTGAGGGAGGTGGGGAGGTAGCTCACACAGTGGAGATCAAAGAGCAAGAAAAAAACAACACTGGATTATGAGTACAGACAACTGGATTATGGGTCCAGACGTAAAAGGAGAAGTTTGGTTAGCAAGAAGAAAGGAGAGGACTGGGAAAAGAAAAACACAGTGTGACATGTCATTGTGTTCCACAGTGAGAAAGGACCAAGAATCAGTGAAAACTGGTTATTCTTATTCTCCCTGGGCAGAAGTTCCAGTCAAGCCAAGGAATCCAAGGCTGATTGCCAAAGACCGGAGGTAAAAGACTCAAGAAGAGTTCAGAAGTTCAGGAAAATAAAGGAGGATTATCATTCAAGGGCCTGTGAGCCAGAGAAAAGGTGAAGTGACAGAAGCCCTGGGAGTGGCTGGGGGTGGGGCAATTGTGGGAGGCACTGGGGGTGTGGGAGGGGAGGGGAGCCTCAAGAAGGTGAGCTCCACACAGAGGGGCGGATAGGGAGCCGGCAAGGAACATAAGTGAACAGAGAGGTGGGCCAGCCTTTCTTCTCACAAAGCACCTAATCAACCAAATGAGCTCCTAGGAACAGGTAAGAGAGGACAGTGGAGGACAGTTTCAGGTCAGGCTCCATTGTTATGCCTTCGAAGAGAAATTCCTGCCAAGGCATTTCAATTTTTTTGGTTAAAAACATTGAAGTGCAGTACACACACATACACACACTTGTATTTTAAAGAAAACCGTGCCGGGTTTGAAAAGACCTGGGTGTGAGGAAGGAAGGCAGAGAGGTGGGGGGGTGGCAGGGAGTGCCCCCTTTCCAGGGAGTGCAGGGTGATAGGAGATAATGAAAAAGATGAAGAGGTAATAAGGAATGTGGTGAAGGCAAGGCAAATTAGAGAACTAAATTACTGCCCAGAACAGGAGACAAATCTACAGGAGCACACTGTCAGCCAGGGCGAAGGAGGAAAGTCTGTGGAAGCGATGAATACGAAGGAGCAAACGAGGACCAGCACACAGCAAGGAGCCAGTGTCAGGAGCACAGGCAAGGCGGGTCCTGATTAAAGCCTGCGGCAAAGGGCGGTTGAGGGAGGGCAAGGGGGTCAAAATGTTGCCTGAGATGAGGATAAATAAAACTAGTGAAAAAAATTCTTAAAAGATACAATTTTTAGTATGCTCAGAAGTTTTAGACTTTGTCAAGATGTTATGGATGGGACAGGATATTTAGATTTAAAGGCCAAAATTAGAGCTTGAAAGGTTAAAAAAAAGTATTTCTTGTTCAGATAGATTTAATGTTGATTTGAAAGATTTTTTTCAATATTTTTTAAAGGGTTTTGGTACACTTTAGAAAATTGAAATGATAGCAAAAAGCAGATTCAGCAATCATTTTTTAAAATGTATATTTGCTCTGTTTCTCTCTATCTCTGCACACACACACCCAAAATCACATATTCTCTTTCCAAACATTGGCAGCCATCATACTTCAGTATGCATTGCTCATGAGTAACGTTTTATGTGCCCACAAAACCACTATCATGCTTAAGAAAACTAATTCCATAATATTTAATAGGCAGTCATATTTAAATATCAGCAAAGCCAAGAATGTTTTTATTGCAGCTGATTGTTGTTTTAAAGTAAGAATTACGTTAGGTTCTAATTAAGTTTCACCCATTGCATTTGTTTTATTTCTTGGGAGTCTATAGTCTTTTTAGCCCAACCTTATCATTGTTGACAAGATAAAAATACTGTTGGGATAAGCTCATTTGCCCAATGCCGTTGCAAGGAACAGGTGCCCCATTTTACTAATATAGGATGTTGTAGGTAAGATAGCTTTAACATTTAGGATAATGAAAAAATGATAGGGTAAAGAAGTCATCGTCGTCATGCAGGAATGACCACTCCTCTCCTAGCAATCCGGAGTGCCCCAAGTGAGTCCAAGAGTGTACTAGACCTTTGCATCCCTGTGATGCTTGTGCCTTTGGGAGCCTCCGCAGTGTCTGTCTCAGAGGGGAAGCTCGCAGTGGTTAGCCAGTCTGCCCCAGGTCAGGCGGCTGGCTGAGGCCCCAGAGGGACTCTGCTGGGCCTTTTTACCACCTCACTGCCCTAATACTCAGGTGCACCCACATGTGCCATCTCTGAGTATATTTTCAGACATTATATTTGTAAACTGTTTGTAACTTTTAGAAGGAAGCTTTAAAAACAGATGGTACACTCTTACCTCGAGGTAGTTCTAGCGGTTGGCACTGAGAGGAAATCAGATGCCACTTTGGAGAAAATAGAAAAGCAAGGTAAAATCTTTAGCCTTTGATGTTTCAGCCAACTGACTGAGGGGAGTCCTAGACCACATTTCGAAACAAAAAGAGACTGTAGACCACTTAGTGTCTTAATGGTACAAGAAAGAACAACTGTGCAAGTGAGAAATACTGATTGTGCTACCATGTGAACCTAGGTAAGAGTAGAAGTAATAAAAGTGGATCTTTCTTTCTGCTTTATTATTATTTTTTGTAAACTATGTGAAGATGCCAGAAAGGTTGGGATAGATACTGTACTTTATTTACCTTTGCGTTCCCAGGGCTAGTGCATAATTCAGAATGTACATACTGTTCAGATGATACTTTATTTCCTGAGTACATTCTCTGTGCCAGGGACTGTGTTGGTCCCTGCCCTGAGGCAAGAATCAGACAGACAGGCATTTTCCACTCTGCTGGATAAGCCAGAGAGAAGATGGGGGGAAGTACCTAGTGTCCAGAGCCTGAACGAGGGTCACCTGACACAGGCTGGGGAGGGACAGGAAAGGCTTCCAGGAGGAAGTGCCATTTTAGTGACACTGATTGGAGCAGCAATTCAAGCATGCTAAATTGAATGGGACAGTTTTCTTTTAAGTAGCCTAAAGCCACAGGGAAAACTAAAGTATTTACACAGACCTGTTTAAATTGGCAAATGATATCAATAGTTTGGAGCTGTGAAAATATGATGGCAGTAGTAGCCTTTATATAGGAAATGGACTGGGACAGGGAGGAATACCCTTTTACACATTTTGAATTATCTACTAAATTTTTTTTCTACTAATTTTTTTGAGTAATTAAAAATGAATGTATGAGGGGGAACCCTCCAAAACCCCAGAATTTATTTATAAAAAATTGTGTATTCTTACATATCAAACTTCAGTCACTTTCAAAGCATTCTCTATTTGATGCAGTATACCTGGGTAAATACCTCCCACTGACCTGCCAACAGCAATCAAGATTCAATTACAAGAGGAGGGTGTACTCAACCCACATGAAGGGTGCATCTCCAGTACCCAGCTTGGGTGATAGGGGAGGCTGTGTCATTGGACCCTATAGGACATTGACTATATTAGGCCATACTACCAAGACAGGGAGTAAAAGCAGCTCTACCTAATACATAGAAACAATCACAGGGAGACTGCCAAAATGAGGAGACAAAGAAACATGGCCCAAATGAAAGAACAGATCAACTCTCCAAATAAAGAATTAAACAAAATAAAGACAAGCAATCTATCAGATGCAGAGTTCAAAACACTGGTTATGAGGATGCTCGAGGAACTTAGTGAGGACCTCAGCAGCATGAAAAAGATCCAGTCAGAAATGAAGGGTACACTAAATAAAATAAAGAACAATTTACAGGGAAAGAACGGCACAGTGGATGAAATCAAGAATCAAAACAATGATTTGGAATATAAGGAAGCAAAAACAATCAATCAGAACAACAAGAAGAAAAAGAAATAAAAAAACCCCAAGGTAGACTAAGGAGCTCCTGGGACAACTTCAAACATACCAATATTCGCATCATAGGGGTGCCAGAAGGAGAAGAGAAAGACCAAGGAATTGGAAATCTATTTGAAAAAATAATGAAAGAAAACTTCCCTATTTGGTGAAAGAAATAGACATGCAAGGCCAGAAAGCACAGGGAGTCCCAAACAAGATGAATTGAAAGAGGCCCACTCCAAGACACATCATAATTAAAATGCCAAAGGTTAAAGATAAAGAATCGTAAAAGCAGAAAGAGAAAAAAGTAGTTACCTACAGAGGACTTCCCATAAGACTGTCAGCTGATTTCTCAAAAGAAATTTTGCAAGCTAGAAGGGACTGGTAAGAAACGTTTAAAGTGATGGAAAGCAGGGACCAACAGCCAAGATTGCTGTACCCAACAAAGCTATCATTTAGAATGGAAGGGCAGATAAAGAGCTTCCTGGACAAGAAAAAACCGAAGGAGCTCATCATTACCAAGCCATTATTACATGAAATGTTAAAGGTAGTTATTTAAGAAAAAGAAAATCAAAACTATAAACATAAAATGGCAATAAATACATATCTACCAACAACTGAATCGAAAAAATAAACTAAGCAAACAAGAAAAACAGACAGCATCATAGATATGGAGAGGGTTTTGATGGTTGCCACATGGGAGGGGGATATAGGGGAATGGGTGAAGAGGTGAGGGGATTAAGAAGTACAAATAGGGGATTAAGAATTACAGAATAGCTATAGGGCTGTAAAGTACAGTACTGGAAATGGCTCAGCCAAAGAACTTATACCCATGACCCATGGACATGAGCAGTGGTGTAGGGATTGCATGAAGGAGTGGGGTTGCTGGGTGGAGGGGGGCAAAGGGGAAAAAGCTGTGACAATTGTAATAACATAATCAATAAAATATAATTTTTAAAAAAAGAGTCTTCAAAAAAATTCACTGAAGCCAAATGTAGCCTCTCATAACAATACCAGCTGGTACACTGATGTAACTGGGTTCCTAGAACACTCACCTAGTGGGGGAAGCCTGTACTACAAGGGTCTTCTCCAGAAGATAATTCTGGACTTTTTTGTGTCCTCCCTTGAAGGTAACAGACAGGGAAGGCCATAAACACCTCATCCTTCAGTTTACAAAACTTGAGGATGCTATGAAATTGACATTTACCTAAGGGAAAGAACTGTGCTTTTTAATCGGTGGTCACTCTGTGGGCTGTTAAGAAAGAGGAAATGGAAATTAATGGCTTCATTTAAAAATCTTGGCAATTTTTTAAAAGAAGACCTCTAGAAACAGAAATGGGGAGAAAAATCTGGGGGAAAAAAGAGGAAAAAAGAACACTGAAGGAAATATGGCAAATGCATCACTGAAACAATATTTTTAGTCCTTAGTTTTATATGATTGTTGCACTTCACAATGTAAACCAAACAAAGGGTAATTTTGATGAGGAATTTCTGTCAAGGCCACATGTCTAATATGTTTATAAGATAGCATTCCCATGTGATTATTTTTAATGGAACTATTTATTTTTACTTCAAAATATTTGTGTCAGGGAGACACATTAAAGACAGTATAAGTCTTCTTCTGACCGAGTGTGAAATACGAAGGTGCTCTGGTGCAGCCGCCGGATGCATCCGGTGAAGCAGAGGGGTTTTGGAGGGGACTTTTCAGCTGTCAGGATGAGGTGATGTACTGGAAAGGGTTGAGATATGAGAGTAAGAGCCGGTGAAGAAGGCCTGGTGCTGGAGGCCTTCTTGCTCACTGCAGACTGGTAGTTTACCCCATCCTGTTTCAGGTCTAAGTTCATGCTAAACCAGAAGCATGGCTCCACATTGCCTCACCATGGCCATCGATGCGCTAAAGGCAGATTTAGAAAGAACAGAATAGGTGAGACAACAAATTGCAGCAAGTTCACATAACAGTTTTTAGCACTTACTATATTCGAACACACTAAAAGATATTGACAATGTCAATGTCCACTCCCACTTTACCACCGTTGATGGTGGGTAGAGCCATTGAGCTTTCACTCCAATTGGCTTTGTTTGCATCTATGAAAAGTCTTCTGCTGAAAAACTTCTGTGTTATGTTTCAGCCCACGTTTCTCAACCATCTTGCTAAAGTTCTGACCCAGTATGTTTAATAGTTTTGTTCTGATTTACTGGTTTAGAAAGAAATTTACTTAATCTTACATTAACACAAGTGTACCTTAAAAAGATTAATTTGTTATCAGTGTGTAGGTTGTATTAGGAAGGTGGACAGGGAGGTGAGGGAGGAGGTCTAAGGAGATTGTAATTGCGAGTAGCTGTGTAGTCCACAATGACAGTTGACCATGTAAGATGATACAGGCAGGCAGAGAAGGATAAGGTGAGCGAAAACTTAAAAACAGAGCAGCGAGCAGGTCATTGCCAGTCTTGGGGTTGAGGCAGAAACTAGACCAAGTGTGGTTAAGGAAAGAGCGGGTGGGGAGAAGAGGGAGACAGCAGGTATAATCTTCTCTCTCAATCAGACTGATATGAAGGGAAGGGAAGAGAGAGGGTGGCAGTGTGGGAAGAGGGATTTTTTAGGGTTGGTAGTGTGAAGACAGTCATAAAAAGAGAAGGAGTTAATACATCAGCAAAACTTGAAGATATGAGCGGAGAGGAAATAACTGATGAAGTAGAATCCTAGGGAGTTTGGAAGGGGACACCACTAACAGCACAAGCATGAAGGGGAAGGAATCCTGAAAGGAAGGAGGATTTTTGTTTCTGAGAACAGAAGAAAGATGACAATATAGATGGAGAGTCACAAATACATTAATATGTAGTGAAAGTGTGTTGAAATAGGTCACTGCAGATACTCTCAAATTTTATAAAGCAAGGCAAATCTGAGGATGAGGAACAGAGGGAGCAGGAGAATCCATTAGCCACCCATTCCGATGTCTTAATTGTGTATTCGCTTTTTGGTGCCCTCACGCCCTTCACTGCCCACTGTGTCTAGTCTGCTGAATCCTACCTCTGGGTAAATCCAGTGACTGTTTATCTGTGCACACGCCAGCAGCTGCATGACACTAAAGAGAAAATCACATAGTCGTGTCAGGCATACATACATTTTAAAGGCTTCTAGTCCTAGCTGGAATATCAGTCTTACCATTCATTCTCCAGGGCCCATTCCCCCAAGCTTTGGAAGCCACCGAGAAAAGAATAAACCTGTAGTTGAGTCAAGTGGAGACCTAGTTTTCAAATCATGAGTGTTTCAGATATTCTCCTCAGGGCTCTTGGTGATAGAATACTTTTTAAAATTAATAAAAACAACGCTTTAGAGGCCCTGGTTGGGTTACTCATTTGGTTAGAGCATTGTTTTGATAGCCAGAGGTTGTGGGTTAGATCTCAGTTCAGGGCACATACAAGAATCAACAAATGAATATATAAATAAGTGGAAAACGAATCAATGTTTACCCCCCTCTCTAAAAATCAATAAATAAAAATTTTAAAAAGCAGTGCTTTAAAAACAAAATTTATATATTTTTTTTCTAGGAAAAAAGACTAGAAGATGATATACTAAGTGTTTAGTTATTTATCTAACAAATATATACTGAACACTATTCCTAGTGTCCTGGGAGACAAATTCCCTGCCTTCATGGACTTTAATTTATACTGAGGGAGACAGACAATAAGTAATAATAATAACAATAACAATAATAATAATACAGAACTATAAACAAAAATAAGACAGTAAAAGTACAAAGGATGTTGGAGAAGGAAGAGTGCTTATCTCAAGACAGTAGCATTACAGATGATTTATATCTTTGTGTGTTTCTTTTATTTTCCAAATTATTTACAGTAAATATGCATTCCTTCTGTAAAGAAATAAAATTGTTTTGGAGAAGTGTCCTATTAAGTGGCAAGGACAGATTGGCAGACTTCCTTACTTTCTACCTAGTTCTTTTTTGACAAAGTTCTCTTTGGTGTGTTGTTTACTGATCCAGTGTATATGAGGTGTAATTTTTGTGGGAGGACAGGAAGGAAAAAGAGCAGGTGGATTTATCACTTTTTGTTTATTTACCTTACCCCGTAAGCAAAGTGTAAGAAATGAAAGGCTGACCAGCTAGCTCTTGGGAAGAAATAATTTGGCAGCTACAATCCACCTGGTCCCACTGCTCCTTGGTTATATGTGTCTCACCACAGCAAAAGAGGGCACCTCTCAGACTGTCAGAAGAACCATCGACTCGACCACGAGCCACTGGTTGACAGTCCCTGCCAGCAGAGCCCTTGTACCTGCATGTGTTACCTACCCCCTGAAGGACATCTGCAGCCTCTGGCTTGGAGCTCAAGTAACTGAGACTGTCGCACCTGTCCGTAACTTGATTAGCAGTTATCAAGTTCATGGAGCAAAGTCATGTAAGGATGATGAATGAATAAAGAGCCACTTTGGAATTCAGCATAGGGAACCTTAGGGATTAAAACCAACTGTAGGCTGGTGTTTTTAGAGAAACACCACCTGGATATGCCCAGGAATAAGGATCATGGTGTTAGGAGAGATGCTGGAGAAAGGTGCTAGAGCCGTACATGAAAGTTCTGTAGATTCTTAGAAGTTAATGCTGTTATAACTCTAGATATCACTCACTAGGAAGCGCAGTTGCCCTTGGGACATCCTGGGTTTTTTTGCAATGTTTTAGGATACTGTCCAGAACATTATATGCACACCTAATAGATGATTAAATGGAAAGCTTTTCATTCCATAATTACAAAGAACAAAAAATGTAAAATCTGTGCTATGGATGTCAAGCTTGATAAGACCTGGTTCCAGCCCAGAAGGGATCAGTGTGATATGGGTTGGGCCTGATGCTTCAGTAGTACAGGGAAGGAGCAAGATGTGGGAGGCAGCAAACACAAGATTGTAGTGTCTAAATACAGTCCCGATTGTGTCACACGAGTATAATTTTCACAAATTATGTAATTCATATGTGTGTGAATTTGCAGGGTTGTTTTCACAACTTTTTATAAAAGGACATCACTGTTTTACAGCCCAAGTCACTCAGTGAGTTCCAGGCTGGTCACATGGTAGTCTAACACAGAGTGGGCCCCTCCTGCCAGCTGTCAGCACTTGTACTCGCGCTGGAGGGCTCTTTGATGTGGGGCTTCAGAAGTCATGTGGGCCAAGTACAAGGTGACTTAGTGCATCATGCTCAGTGAACTATAGTAATATAATAAGGTTTTACATCCATGTATCAGTTTCCTATGGTTGATGTAACACATTGCACTACCTTAGTAGCTTAAAACAAGCCAAGTTATTACCTTACAGTTCTGGAGGTCGGAAGTCCAAAAGGAGGCTTAGAGCTAGAATCAAGATGCCAGCAGGGCAGCATTCCTCCTGGAAGCTCCAAAGGAGAATGTTTCCTTATTTTTCTCAGTTTCTAGAGGCTGCCTGCATTTCTCAGCTCTTGGCCTCTTCCCCCATCTTCACAGTGCATTGCTCCACTCTGCTTTCACCCTCTCATCTCTTTTTCTGACTTTGAACTCCTGTCTCCCCCTTTTTTCAATTGTCCTAAAATATATATATATAACATAAATGTTGTCAGTTACTTTTTAAAGTGTACAATTTAGTGGCATTAATTACATTTACAATGTTGTGCAATCATCATCACCATTTTGTCATAAAATATATACAACACAAAATCTGTCATTTAATCATTTTTAAAATGTGTAATTCATTGGCATTAATTACATTCAGAATGCTGTACAACCATCAGCACTATTTCCAAAACCTTCATCACCCGAGCATAAATTCAGTACCCATTAACAGTAAGTCCCCCTTCCCTGACTCCCAGCTGACAGTGACCTCGAATCTACTTGCTGTCTGTATGAGTTTGCCTGTTCCACCTATGTCATGTAAATGGAATCTCAGACCATGTCTTTTTGTGTTCAGTTATTTTACTTTATGGTATTATTTTCAATACCAGGCTGTAGTATATATTAGAACTTAGTTCCTTTTATAGCTAAAAAATATTCCATTAAATGTTTATGGCACATTTTGTTTATTTGTCTGTTGCAGATACTTGGGTTGTTTCTGTTTTGGTCATTGTGAAGAATGCTACAATGAACGTTGAAATACAATATCTGTTTAAGTTCATGTTTTCAATTCTTTTGGGTATAAACATAAGAGTGGAATTGTGGGATTATATTGAAATTCTATGTTTAGCTTTTTGAGGAATTACCAAACTGTTTTCCATAGTGGTAGCATCATTTTATATTTCCACCACCAATATACTTGGGTTCCAATTTCTTTAAATTCTCGCCAACATTTATTACTGCCTGTCTTTCTGATTATAGTTATTCTAGGGGATATGAGGTGGTTTCTCATTGTGGTTTTGATTTCCCTAATGGCTAATGATGTTGAGCATCCTCACTTGTTGGATACTGGTGTATCTTCTTTGGAGAAATGTCTACTCAAGCCCTTTGTCCATTTTTCAGTGGGATTATTTCTTTTTTTGTTGTTGTTAAATTGTAGTTCTTTATATATTCTTTGGATATTAATTTTTATCAGACATAAGATTTACAGATTTTTTTCTCTCCCATTCTTGGGTTGTTTTTTCATTCTCTTGATAGAGTCCTTTGAGTACAGAAGCTTTGTCTCCCTCTTTTAAGAAACCTTGGTGTTATACCCAATAATCCAGGATAATCCTTGCATCTCTGGATTCTTAATTTAATCACATCTGCAAAGTCCGTTTCATGGCCATGTAAGGTAATGTATTTCCAGTTCTGATGATAGGACATGGACATCTTTGGGAAGCCATTATTCTGTCTGCCACAATCCATTTCAAAATATGTCAACAAGGTCAGAAAGTTTGAATGTGTTTAGGCAAAAAGGTAAAAGCAAGCTGCTTTGAAAGAAAGCATCCTGCCCTGTGTACAGCTTTCGTTAGGGCTTCTGCCCTGAATCCCCCCTTTTCTCTGGAAAAGGGTCAATTCTTTTGGGGCCAGGAAAAAGGGTCACTTAACTTTTCTTTTCATTCTGAAAATGGGTCTCTTCTTCATATGTGTCTTAAAGATAAGAGATAAATAGACCCAGTTTGGTGCTTTTTGTCATCTGCATGAACCAGAAGTCCTAAATATAAAATCCAGGTGGGGGAATGTTGGGAAAATAGGAGGATAGTGAATGTATAAATATAAGCCAAAAAAAAAAAAGGCTCATGTTTGGATCTGTATCAGAAGAAAAAAATAACAGATCTGTAAAGATTAGTGAGACCATGTCTCTGACAACCATGGACCTCTTCAGAAGAGAGGTGCTTCATAAATATAAGCATTTCTAGGCCACTCTTTACTCTTTTTCCCTACCAGTGGCTGTATTGTCTTTTTATTTCCTGTATCTTTCACAGCACCCTGCAATTACTGGTAGTTAAAATTGTGGTTGGGTGGAAAAGTGGGCAGGGGTGAGGATACCCTGGTAATAATATATGACCAAATGTTAGGTCAGCATCAGGGGAAGAGCCCGATAGATTATTTCCTGATCTACAAAGTCACAGAACCTGAAAAGACAGCTATTTTCCAAAAGCCTTAAAAACAAATGTGTGTACGTTGGACATAGCCATTTCGCTTATGGGAACCTGACCTAAAGAAATCATCAGAAATGCAGACAAGGATATATGCTGAAGGTGTTTGTCGGCATTGCTTGTAATTGTTGAAAAGCAACCTAAATGTCCAACAGCTGGAAATGGTTACGTAAATGATGGCATTAAACACCATGAGGTACTGTGCATGGTAGTTCAACATATCAGTGAATAATTTTTTAGGATATTAGGGAATGAGTATGATAAGAAGTAGCAGAAAAAAGAAAGACTCCAGTTTCAATATAAAGGGTGTTCTCACTTGTCATTTCCGCCTGGTGGCATCCGGTGATGCGGGTTCCGCCATCCTGCAAAGGCTGCGTTCTCTTGCTTGCTCTCTTGCTATTTGCTGCAGGTGATGGTAGTATGTTGGAGTAGTTGTCTTGCTTTGGGGATGGATCGTAGAGCTGAAGTATTAAAAAAAAAGGAAAAACCATAGCTTACCACTGCTGAGATTTGTACTACTGTAAACATTGTTGTTGAAGTTTTGTTTAGAAGCTGTCAGAGTAAAGATGAAGATTTCAAAAACAATGCAGTTTGTCTTCCTCCTTTGCTAAAAATTTAGCTATTAGATTGGCCAAAAAGTTCGCTGAGTATTTCAGTAAAATGAAAGACACATTTTTCATTTTCACCAATAACTTTATTGATTTGGATACTTGGAGTCTGTCAGCTGTCTTCTGTGTGGTATAATGTTGATTGTCCTCAGTGTCTCAACAATTAATGTCTCAGTTTGATCGCTATCGACCTCAGCTGGTCTACCCGACCGTGGAGCATCACCCAGTGAGAAATCTCCAGCATGAAACTTTGCAAACCACTTCTGACATGTTTGATCGGTCACAGCACCTTCTCCATGCACCGCACAAATCTTTTTTTGTGTTTCAGTTGCATTTTTACCTTTCTTGAAATAATGAAGCATAATATGCCAAAAATGTTGCTTATTTTCTTCCATTTTCAACATTAAAATGGCCAGCTCTAACTTTGCTTCATAAATGAGAATTTCTGACTTCTTGGTTGTTGACTTTTAACAAGTAGCCAGGTATTTCTCCAGAAAAAGTGGGTTTATTTGGTAACAACAAAGAATTGCAATTTGGAACATGGGGTCTAAGAGCAAACATGCACAACTCCAGAAACAGGAGAGCAGGGCTCCTTTGTGGACTTCAGAGGGGCTATTGTAAACACAGAGGCCATTGGAGGAAACTGGAAATTGGAAGTATAGAGGCTTCTCATTGGCTGAGCTGATACTGGGCAAGGAGGAATCTTTTCTTCCTCCTCCCATTGATGTATTGGAGCAGTGTCACTTCCTGTCCAGGATTCAGGTACATCTCTTCCTGCTGAGGTCCCCTCCTGCTGAGGTCAGTGTTGTGTGCCGAGTGAATGCGAGTTCTCTCTTCTAGCTCCCAACAATGAGGGTTCCGCGCATGAATGTTCACATGGTCCAGCCACCTCATTGTTCCCAGCTGCAGGCCTGGCGTTTCCAAGGCAGTGGCATTGCTTCTGTCTGAGAGGTTTCATTGAAAACATAACATTATAACCTAAAAAATAGCACAGTAATTGCCCCTCTCCAACATCCAGGAACTGCAAATCTATGCCCCAGCTCCCCCATCTGGGGATTGGGGTGCTGTCCTCCTGGCCTTGTGGGCTGGCTGCGTGCAGGTTGGATGCTCCTAAAGGCCAGGAACGAGTCTTCGGACAATCCTAGCCTTTTCATTCACAGCAGGAGACTGTGGTATGTATTTCCGGGGCTGTGGTGGTGGTGGTCCTCTGGCCATAGAGCAATTTCTCCAGCGATGATAAAATGAGATCACCCATAACTGTCCTCGCGCCCGTCTCTTCTCGCTGGCTGACTTAGCCCTTCTGCAGTGCCAGGCCTTGCTGGGAGCCATGTTGGAATATCGTGAGAGGCCAGGACCTTGCTGCTTGTGCACTGTAATTCAGCTTTCAATTTAAAAAAGTTCATTTTTTAATGTGAAATGTGTATTCTTGTAGTATATGATGTAATTTCTATTGACATATAGTACAGTATCTTTAAAAAAATAAAAAGGTTGGGCTCTGGTATCAGACCACCTGAGTCCAAATGCTGGCCTAACCAGTTAGAAGCTGTGTGAGCTTAGGTCTGCTACATAACTTCTCTGGTCTGGTCACTAGTTTCCTTGTTTGAAAAATGGGATTGATAATATTTGTACCTTAGAGATTGTTAAGAGGGTTATATGAATGTTAAACAAGAAAAGGACTTAGAATGGTGTTAGGCATATAGGAAATGTTCAATAAATAATAATTTTTATTGTGGTAAAATATACATAATAAATTTTGCAATTTTAAACATTTAAATGTATAGTTCAATGGCATTAAGTATGTTCATATTGTGATGAAACCATACCCACCACCCATCCCTAGAGCTTTTACAATTTCCCAGACTGAAACTCTACACCTGTTAAGCAGTGATTCCCCATCATCCTCGCCTCCAAGCTTCTAGCAACCACCATTCTATGAATCTGACTATTTTAGGTTCCTCATATGAGAGAAATCACAGAATATTTGGGGTTTTTTTGTGATTGGCTTATTTCACTTAGCATAACACCCTCAGAGTTCATCCATGTTGTAGCCTGTGTCAGAATTTCCTTCCTTTTTAAGGCTGAATAATAGTCCATTGCATATATATATCATGTTTTGTTCATCCATCCGTCAATAGACATGTGAGTTGTTCCCACATTTCAGCTATCGTAAATAATGCTGCTAGGTACACGAATGCACAAAATCTGTTCAAGTTTCACTTTCATTTTGTTTGGTGTATACCCAGAAGTGAGATTGTTGGATCAAATGGTAATTCTGTGTTTAATTTTTGAGGAACTGTCATACTGCTTTTGACAGCAGCTGCAGCATTGTTCTCATGGTTTTAAATACTCCCTATGAGCTGATGAATTGCACCTTTATACCTATGACTTTATACCCTGTCTGATCTGTATATAGGTGTATACAATGGCCTCCTTGGTCTTGTCGATTAGATGTTTCACAGGCCTTATGAGATTAAACATGTTCCATAGTGAATTGTTCGCCCACCCCCACTTCACTCCCTTTTTGGTAAATGGCGTTCTAAGCACCTAGTTGCTTAAGCTGGAAAACCTCAAGCAGAGTCAGCTACATAATTTGCCAGGCCCAGGGCAAAATGATGATGTGGAGCCCCAGCCAGGGTCAGGGAAGGTCTACTGCCCCTTCCCACAGGTCCACTGCCCCAACCCGCCATGGGCGGGCCACCCCAAAGGGACTGGAGCCTCTGTGCTGGGATGTGTTCACTACCCGGACCCAGGGTGCCCCTCACTGAGCTCACTGCCAGCTCAGGGTGAGGACAGCTTTTGTACTGGTCACAGATCCGTGAAGCTGGCTATGCCTGCAGCTTTCACATTCACATCATCAGCAAGACCTGTGAGTTCTACCTCTAAGGTAAATCTCAACTCTTCTCTGTACAGCAAGCCCCCATCACATCTCTCTACCATAAAAGCCACCCAGTTAGTCTCTTTCACTCATACTTGCCCCCTTCCACCTCTTTCCATGCAAAGGCAGGAGTAATTGTTTCCACAAATAAATCAGTCCATGCTTACTACCCAGTTTTAAGATACTCATGCGCTCCTTGCTGAGGCCTACAAGGCGTGTGGCTTCAGCCTACTTCCCTGACATGCTTCTTCCCCCTGCCCTCTCTTCTCTTCTTCTCTGGGCATGGTGTCCTTCTCTGCACTGTGAAGATGCCCAGCCTGTGGTTAACATTATTAACAGAGTTTTCATTCTGGGCACCATTGCCATTTTGGATAATCCCTTGCATAGGGGTTTATCCTGTGCACTGTAGGATGTTTAGCAGCATCCCTGGCCTCTGCCATTAAATGCGAGTAGCACCCGCTCTGAACCATTACACGTGACCACCAAAATGTCTGCAGACACTTCCAAATGTTTGTTGGGGGCAACCCCTCCCTGTTCTTTGGGACACATCCTTGGAGCCTTAGGAGACTGATCCTTCCCTCTGGTAGATTGTTGCCCCCGTACACCCTTTACCACCTTCCTGCTTCTAGCACTTTCTTATCTTTCAGGTATAATTTAAATGTCAATTTCTTCAAGGGGCCTTCCCTGACCAATCAATATAAAGTAGCTACTCAGTCATACTCTTGTCTATTTTAACCTGCTTTATAAACACCAGTCTGTGATGTCCCTTTTGTTTGTATGTTTGTTTGTTTTCTTTTAATTATTTTTTTCCATTACCACTTACATCCTCTTTCACCTCCACCCATCCCCCCTCCCTAATTATTTATTTGTTTATTTTACCCCCTACCCCCACCAGGATGCAAGCTCTTTGAGGGTAGTAATTTCCATAGTTTTGTTGAGTACTGTATTCCTAATGTTACAGGGGGGATCTGGTCAGATCACTGGGCAGAAGGGAGAGACCCCCAAGGCAGGTCAGGAAGTACGAAAGGCAGTGGGATTGAAATCACAGCCAGCACGTGGTAGATTTCCATACCCCTGGGTAAAAAAAAAACCAGCATGGATCATGACACAGCAGGAGGATGCATGGGCTGGAAAGGTTGCAGCCTACGTGTGCTGTGAAGGTTATCATGGTGGCAGAGGAGGGACAGAGGTGTTGTGCAGGCAGATGAGCATGACAGATGCTCGCTGGGGTTGGCTGGGAATTTGGATGCTAAAGTCCCAATGCCATGTATGGGATTATAGGTCCAGACTTTTAAAGGGAGGGTGTGTGGAGACTTGCCTCTTTTTTCCTTCTCCTTGCTAACCTGGTCAGAGGGGTGGGGCACATGTGGGACCCTGCTGGCCCTGGAGACTGTGTGGTCTAACAGGAATCCCAGGCTCCTGCTGATACAAGAAGCAGCGGCCTCAGAGGCGACTGGTACTGTGCTGTGTGTTCCTGCTCAGATGGGTGCACAGACTACACTGTTAAACTGTAGGCTGGAGGGGTGGAAGGCAGGTGCTGGGCTGGTGGGCAGGAGGGGAGAGAGGGGCAGCAAACCAGAAGTAGGACTCTGGTAAGTGTACAGACCCCAGAAAGGTGCATGAACCAGGAGTGTGACCAGGAACCTGATAAGCCTTGCGTTCCCAAAAAACATAGTTTTAAATGGAAAGGAACTTTGGGCACAGCCTAGGACTGCTCTGGCCTGGCAAAGGGTGGTAGGGTTATTTTTCTTTTGGGAATTTTAAAGGGAATGGGCTCTAAGGCAGAATCCTGCCGCTCTTTCAAAATTATGTAGCTTTGGAATAAATGATCTCTTCCCCTTTTCACCAAACCTCTGCCTCCAGAGTTTGCCTATTGGGCAGCAGTAGAATCCCACTTGCTCTTTAGTAACGTTAACACCTAGAATGGACCTGGCCATAGTAGGTGATCATCACATATTTGGTGAATGAATGAATTCACAATTCTTTGAACCCTGTATCTTGTTTCTGTGTCCTTATTAGGTCATTGTCATTAATTTCTAGTTCTTCCTCTTCTTTCCTTTTTATGGCCCCCACTTTCCCCTCCTTAGCCCCATCTTCTCCCTTTGCCTTTTTTCTCTCTCTTCATCATACCACAAGTGGTATTTCCCTACATTAATTTGATTTAACATCTTTTATAACAGAAACACAGGCTAGACATACCTGATACAGATGAAGTCTTGGTGACGTGGGGCCTGAGTAGCAGGGTCTGATGGTCTGGGCTCTTTGCACTACACAGAACAGGGGGGTCTCCCGGGAAAGAGGGTCCCAGGATTGACCAGCACCAGGGAGGACAGCCCTGGTGGGAGTCCAGCAGAGCCTCTCACTCTGTCTCTTGTCTTTCCTCTACTCTGAGGGTTGGCATCATTCTTCTCTCTTATTACAGACCAGTCCCTACGCCTCTTAGTTCACTGGTAAAAATGTTGCTGCTGGCAACACCTCCATAGGCTTTCTTGAAGAAATGAGGCAGATTGAGCTACAATGTCTTTATCTCAAAGTCCAACCACTGGGGGGAGGATTCCTTGGTTCACTTAGGGAGGAAGTTGTCATTAGTGAGTGTCTGCCATGTGCCAGGAACTCTCTAGGTGATGAGCGTACAGCGGAGGGGGAAACAGACAAAATGCTGCTGTTATGAAATGCACATTCTGTGACACCACGGTGACTATAGGTTATGACTAAGCACCTACCAACAACCAGCCCCTAACCTCGTACCAAGGACACAACAGTGAGAAGAACACACATAGAATTGCACAGAGCGATTAATTAATGCATTTAGGCAAAAGTCTAGATTGCTATATGAACATATAGCAGGGGGGACTTAATCTGGTTTGAGGGACTGAGGAACTTTTTTAAAATGTGAATTACATGAACAGTGTTAGATTTACAGGGGAATTGTGAAGATAGTACAGAGAGTTCCCCCAAATTCCACGCCCAATTTCCCTTATTATTAACATCTGTTGCAATAAATGAAGCAATATTGATATATTATTGTTAACTAAAGTCCTACTGTATTCAGATTTCCATAGTTTGTAGCTGGGATCCCATGTCATAGTTGTTCCTTAGGCTCCTCTTGGCGGTGGAAGTTTCTTGGACTTCCCTTGTTTTCGGTGACCTTGGCAGTTTTGAGGAGTGCTGGTTGGGTGTGTTGTGTTATGTGCTTCTACTGGAATATTCCTCATGATTAGACTAGCTTGAGGGTTTCTGGGAGGAAGACCATAGAGGTAAAGTGCCATTTTTATCACGTCGTTTCAAGGGTGCGTACACACTATCAACATGACTTGTCATTGTTGATGTTGACCTTGACCACCTGGTTGATGCAGTTTTTGTCAGGGTTCTCCAGTGTAAAGGTACCTCCCTTCTCCTTTTCCACACTGCAGTGCAGCCTGTGTGTGAGGGTTGTGTGTGTGTTATGCTTCACCTCCTTGGCAGTACGTTTTGTTTTTAATAGCTTAACTGAGGAATAATTTACACACTACAAAAATTCACCTGTTTTAAGTGAAAAGTTTGATGAGTTTAGTAAATTTATATTCTTGTGCTTAAGGAAACTGGTCTTCGAGATAATATCCAAAGGATGAGGAGGATTTAATTAGCAAAGAAAGGGAACGTTTCCAGGCAGAGGTAACTGCATGCACAAGACCCTAAAGGAAGCGTGGTACATTTAAGAAACTTGGGTTAATCCTGAATCACCTAGAAAAGGTAGAACATGTCACCATTCTTCATTTAATATGCTTCATAAGTATTTTCTTCAAAACATTTTAAAGCCAACAACATTTTATTGGCTAAGGGTAAAAATTCCAGTTCTGTGAAACACCAGGCTGTCTAGAACAATTCAGTCCCTCCCTGATGTTTTATTCAAGGCTTCTCTATAATAATAAGTAATTGTTAAGATAGTAAAATTCAGAATGATCTCTGAGGGGGAATAAAATTGCAATAAAATTTCCTCCTTTTTCAGGTCTTGTTTAAACAAGAATATAAAGTATGTGCACTATTTCCTTTCTGAGAAGTCCAGATTTATTTCCCTTTGGAATAAACATACCACAGCAAAGTGAGAATGGAAAGGTAATTCAGCGGTAGAAGAAGGGAAAGGAGCTCACTTAGAACTAAGTCCTCATACAAACTTAGAATCTGAAAAAATCCAGTTAGCATTTCCATGTGTGAAGTATCCAAGAGGTGCTGTCAGGACTTCTGTGGGACACTGAAAATCCCTGGCATGTTTGAGTGCCACATTAGTCAGGACAGGCAGGGCCATGGTGAGTGACAAAGAAACCCCACATTCTCAGTGGCTTAATACATCCATCATTGTCTGGTGTGGGTCAAGTTACTCTCCTTGGTGGTTCTTTTCCAATAATTGATTCAGGGGTTGAGGCTCCATCTATCTTGAAACAGTTTCATCTTAGTCACGTGGCCTTAAAAGTTTGCCATAGAAGAGGAAGACAGAATGTGGATGATGACATAGGCATGTGGATCATATCTGGATGGGGTGTACATCACTGCTGCCCACATCTCCTTAGTCAGAACCCAGTTACGTAAGCCCAACCTAAGTGCAAGGGAGGCTGGGAGATGTAGTCTTCTTATATATGCAGGAAGAAGAAGAGGGGATTTGTGAGCATATAGTATTGTCTTTGCCACAAGCTCTTAATTTTTTTATGTGATGCTTTTCAAATTATAAAATAATACATGCTGCTGTTAACAAGTGAAATGGGTATATAAAGGCGAAACTAATCACTCCCTACCACCGGTCTCCCCTCACTTCCCCTTCCTGTGTATCCTGCCACACCTTTCTCCTTGCTCAAATAACTGTAATCCATGTATATGTATGATTCCAGAGAAATGGACTCTAAGACAGTTTTGAGTTGGAAGTCTTCATGATAATGCTTCTGAAGTTGCCAAGAAACACCTGAATGAAATGTTCACCCAAGGGGTACCTCATATTGACAGAACAGCAATAGAATTTTGCAGAAATTAAAAATCCAGTGCTTTTGTTTATTTTTCCTGGCTGACTGCAGGTCTCTGCCATTCACATCTGCCTCCATGAAGCCTCTCTGGTCTCCCCTTGTCACTGTTAGGGGCTCCACCTCTGACTGGTGGAACCAGAAGGAGCTCTGGCATTGGAAAGGTCAGGGTTCAGATCCTGGCTCTGCCTCCTACAAACTCTGTGACTTTGGACAAGTGATAAACTTTTCCAAGCAGAGATCTAATACCTATAGCTTGTGTTATTTGCAGTACTACAAGGTAAGATCTGCTCTTATTCTGCCAGGTTGCTCGCTATCTATGACATCTTCATGTCTACAACTACAGACTAAGGCAACTGGAATTTAAAATGTGTACAGTGTGACTGAGAAGCTGGGGTAATCCTCTACAAAACACAGTGCCACACGATGGGGAGGAAAGGAAGGGAAAATACACACTTGCAAGTGTTGTGGGCTGAATAGGGTTTGGAGAAATAACTTTGGAAGGAAAGATGTATGGGGAAACAAAGACTGGGAGATGTGGAAGTTATTAAAAACATGTTGGGATTAGTGAGGCCATTTCGCTATCCATTTTCCTCTTCGTTAGTTATGCATAGCTCCCATCCACAGGAGCAGAGCCCTGCTGTGGCGGACTTCTTCTGTTAATGACCCGATGGAACAGAAGGTTCCATGGAGCCCAGAGGTGTCCCCAGAAGAACGGACAGGCCTGTTCTGTACTTTAAGGCTATTTTTCAGTTTAACGTAGCAGCGGTCTAAGGGTAGAGGAGCCCCATTATGGGCAAGCAGGAAATCCTACCAATGTTGAGAGGGTGGTGGGAAGAAAGAGCTACAAGCCAAAAATTAAGAACAGAAATATGTTTTTGAAGAACTCAGCAAAACGAGGACTGAAGACAGGGACCCAAACATGAAGACTTGGGTATTGGTACAAATGGCCCAAAGAAAAATACTGAAAGAGGCCCTTCAGTAAGTGTTTGGTCAAAAACAATACAAAAACAAAAACAAAACCCAGAAACCATTTCAGGTGTTTCAAACAAGGAGGGATTTAATACAGGGGTTTAAGTCATAATGCTGGTGGAAGGGCTAGGAGAACAAAAAGACAGACAGTGATGTCATCAGATACCAGAAATGCAGGAAGCTGGGAACATCTTCCTGGACTTTACAAACTTTTTATCACCTGATGCCTTAAGAACAGCTCTGTGGCTTCTCTGGTCTTTGCGCTGCCAGCAAGCATGGGTTACATTATAACCCACGGTGCTCAAGGCCATGACAGTGGTAATGTGCTAATAGGCTGGGAGAAGTGGCCCATGGTGTCTAAAAACTTTGACCTATCAGTGGCCATTTACACAAATGGGGTGATAAATCACACCGTTGGTTTTGCATTTATCTGATTCAGGTCAGGGGCGTGTTTGTACGATCGGCTAACATTCGAGCAAACCAAGGGGTCCTGTGGGCTGCCCTCTTAGCTGTTTCAGGGGGAGGGTGGATCTGTGCTCCCTCTGACAGCCAATCTGACAGCAGTGTTGGTGGCCATTTTCATGGACTGTGGGTTCTGTGAATTTTTGGAAGGAAACAATTTGGTGGATCATGAAGGTGTAGTGAGGGGGCTATTTTGGTTTCTAGAACCCTGCGGCATTCTCTCTCCAGGATTTGCCATGCTATAGTTTGTCTGTCAGGCTCCTCCCTCTTCCCCCTCCTCTCTGAGTTGTCCTTTCCTCTTTTGTGCCCCTGGATCTGCCCTCCTAGCACCATCACTCCAGGCCTTGGCTGGGTGAGCTGCTCTCGAATACTGGCTTATTTCTCCCACGTCAGCTGTTGTCGTGGATGCTCTGGTGTTGCCAGGGAACCAAAAGAGGACCCAGCTGCTCTCCCCATTGATAATAGCTCATTTGACAGAGTCAGTGTTCCTGTGACAAGGTACTGAATGATAAAGTTTTCTGTTCTTCAGCCGTTCCTTGCTACTCTGGAGCAGGCAGATTGAGTATTTTCACAGTGATGTAAACATCTCTTCTTGGGTCACCTAAGAACAGTGACGTTCTAGGCAGCTTCTTAAGGAACTTGTTCAGGGAGCCTAGGGTGACTTCTCCTGAGTGTGCTCACGGGGAACGCCAAGACCCAAGAGTCCCTGCCAGGCCAGTGAATGGAACATGATGCTACCAGGCTCTGTGCTTTACAGTTTGCAAAGCATCTCACACCATAATGCATATTAATTTGGTCCTTACACACATTATTTTTCACAGATGACAAAACAGAAACTCAAAGGTTAGGGAACTTATGCCTGGTCACATAAGGAAGAGCTGGGCCAGGAATCAAGCCAAGATCTTCAGACTCTGACTTATAGGCCCTTCTCCCTGCACTGGACAAGGAACTAGTCTACAATGACGTAGTGAGTGTGGGTGTTTACAGCACATTTGTCCTTGCAAGGCCATTCAAAAGACAAATTTACCCTTGGTGCCTGGGGAGGAAGGAAAGGAAGAAGATGGGATAGAAGATGGAGAGGTTTAAATGTGCCCCATGTTCACGGTGAATTGTGCGTTTCCCAGGCCTCTGTTTCTCTGGCTTCACTGCCCTGAGAACATTCAGGGAGGCTTGTATTGTAGATAGGTAAGTTTGGACTATTGTCAATCTCTTCTTTTATCTAAGCATTTTGCATCATTACAGTGAAAGAATCTTGTTTATTTTAATGTGTAACTTATTTGTCTCTCTCAGTAAAGATTGAGAGACAAAATAGTCTGATGAAAAAAGCATGGGCTTTGGAGAAATAATAATAGCTCACCTTTACTGAACTCTGGCTATGTAGTAGGGACACACCTAAGCGCCTGTGGACTAAGTCATTGAATCCTCATAACAACCCTGCGAGATGCATGCCATCGTTGTCTTATTGCACAGATAGGGAAATAAAGATACAGAGAGACTAAATAATTTGGCCAAGGTCACACAGCTAAAAGTAGCAGATTCAGGGTTTGAACTCAGGCAGTGGGATTCCACAGCCTGAGTTGTTAATGACTCCTTTGTAGGGTCAGGAGATCACTCAGAGTCTCTGAGCCTCAGGATCCTCAAATGGTCAATTGAAAGGACACCTGTAAAGCCCCTGACACTTAGTAAATACTCAGACATTGGCTGTTATTATTGTTGATAAGCCCACTGTGACCATGTTTGATGCCTGCCCAATGGTTCCTCTGAATTAAAACTGGGGTGTGGATCCTGACAGCGTGTAGAGAAATAAGCATCTTGGCCTCATCACTAAGTAGCTCCGTGATGCTGGGGAAGTCACTTAATATCCCTGCATGTGTCTCTCATCTGTAAAGTGGAGAGAATAATAATAATACTTCTCTAATAGGGTTGTTGTGAGGATCGATGAGATCAATGTGACCATGTCTGACACATGATCCAGTATGTCCAGTAAATGTTAGCTTCTTTTTTAAACATTTTATTTATTTTATTTTTAGACAGAGGAAGGGAAGGAGAAAGAGAGGGAGAGAAACATCAATGTGTGGTTGCCTCTTGTGCGCCCCCTACCAGGGACCTGGCCCACCATCCAGGCATTTGCCCTGACTAGGAATCGAACAGGTAACCCTTTGGTTCACAGGCTGGCACTCAATCCACTGAGCCACACCAGCCAGGGCAGTAAATGTTAGCTTTTGTTATTAAGGGTACATTTTTGCAAAGGAAGCTTCTTGTGAATGGTAGAGATTTGAAAGCAGGGACTGGTGGTGAGGACCCCTTCCATTGGGGGAACTATTTCAGCGCATTTTCCAAAGGTAGTGTCTTTTAATTTTAAAAATTTATGTATAGAAAAAGCAGATTTGTTGTGTGTATAATTGAAAGAATGGTTTGTGCCTAAATCCTCTAAGCCCTCTAACAAAGGTGGTTGGAGTGTGTGTGGTTTTATGCTCCCATCTCCCCAAGCAGGTTTATCCCTCTGATGCTAAAATTTATGTATGCTCTAAGAGGACAAGTGGAGGAGGACCGAAAATATGTTGGTATTTCTCTGCTGTGACACCCTCAGGCCCCACCCTTCTAGTATGTCAGCCACAGCGGACCAAACTTAAATGCCCAGGATTCAGGCCTCATCTGGGTTTGCCTGGAGAGCTGGTGAGGCAGATTCTAGGCCTAACACCAACCCTGAAATGCAATGTGTAGCACAGCAAGGCTGCTCACCATCCTCTTGGCCATTCCTCAAAGAATTTAGGAGTGCTTGGGGGCCTACACAATGGCCTGACACTGGTAAGGTGCGGGGGGTGACTCAGGCTTCTCTCCCCCTTAGCGAGAACATATCAGCAGACGGGCTGTATCCACGTCCAGTCCATTGCCGAGCAGCCTCTGCTTTGCTGCACATGGGTGAGTAGGTGACAGGACTGGCGTGGGGTATCTCCCTGGAGCCACCAGGCCTTCAGAGACTGGGGCAGCACATATCCTTGTAGAGAGCCAGGGTTCGAGTTGGAGAGAGTAGTGCATGCCACATGGTTGTGAGAGGCTCACCAGTACCCATGAGGTGCCCCCTGAGATGTCCCAGAAATGATGACAGAGGATTTGAGGTGGCTAGGGAGTCCTACAATGTAGGCAGGATGGAAGCCAGAGGACTACGCGTGGCTTTAATGAGAAATGTCTTGTTTGAGCTGTGTCCCCTGGCAGCAAGCATGGTCCCCAACCCCATGGAGTGGCCACCCAGAGGCAGAAGAGCCTAAGGCCATTACTGAGTGGGAACAGCAGGCTGTGGCTTCAGGGCTCCGAGAGCTCACCTTGTGGCATCTATGCTTGGTTTGTCTCCCCAGAAAGGCATTCTTGCTGCTCAGTAAACCCCAAATGAAGGGGTGGCAACCTAAGGTGTGGGTGGCAACCTAAGGTGTGGGTGGCAAAGGTGGCAAGTGGTCTGACATCGTTAGGGTTCTTGGGGCAGGGCTAGGCCTTGCTCGCCTTCCATTGTTTTCCCACCCCTCATTGGCACCATGTGGGTTATGTTGTTGGTAGACTCTGCTTGAATTGGACAGACAAGGTCAGACATCCTTCCTGGCTACTGGTTGGTCCTCAGAGTTGTTGCTGTCCCCCTCTCTCCTCCCATCTTTGTCCCCTCTAGTGCTCTCCTGGGGGACTCCATGCTGTCCCACCTAACAGCCACTGAGCAGAGTTGAAAAGAAGGCCCAGTGAGGGAGAAACAGAAGGAATGGGCGGTCATGTGCACAGTGAATGCCAGGTGAGGAAACGCAGCCAGTGACTGACTGCTCACCTCGCCGTCGGCCTCGGGCCTCGGGGCGGAGCACTGCCGCTCTGCTGCCCAGGCGACCTGTGTCTGTCCTGTGAGCAGGGTCAGAGGGCTAGCGCTTCATCACCCAGGGAAGAGGTAGGAAGAAAACCATCCCATAAACATCGTCACTGCCAGGGCTGGCACTGGGAAATCTTCTGAACTTTGAATCCGGATCCTGGACTTGACCTTTGAAGGCCAGGGAGGGCACTGGTGGCGGCAGGAAGTTGAAGGCTTTGAGTGTGTACCATCCTTGCTGAGTAGCAAGTCGATTCTGGACCCTGGGCACTGTCAGTAGGCCCTCAGTGCCCCGGGAGCAGTCCCAGGCTCCAGGGAGGGGCACGCTGCCTGAACCCGAGGGCCTCTGTCCTCTCATCAGGGCTGGCAGCCTGCAGAGACCCAAGCTCAGGAGGACCCTGTACTTGGTCAGTGCTCTGCTGCCACCTGCATGATATTTTTAATTTTTCTTATTTAATTATTTTTTGGCATGGCAAAATATAATATAACATATTATTTTACCATAATGAAAAATGAAACCCACATCATACAATTTGCCATTTTAATGTATACAACTCAGTGGCATTGATTGCATTCACAATATTGTGCTACCATCACCACTATTTCCAAAACTTTTTCCTTACTCCAAGTAAAAACTCTAAACCTATTAAGCAATAACCCTCCATTTCTTTCTTCCCTCAGCCCCTGGTAACCTCTATTGTACTTTCTGTCTATGAATTTGCCTGTTCTGGAGAGTTAATATAAGTGGAATCATATTACACGGTATTTGCCCATTTGTGTTAGGTTTACTTCTCTTAGCACAGTGTTTTCAAGGTTCATCCATGTTGTGTCACGGGTCAGAACTTCATCCTTTTTAATGGATGAATAACTATCCATTGTATGTATAGACCAGTTTTTGTTTATCCGTTCCTCCATTGGTGGACGATCTTGAACTGTTTCCACCTTTCGGCCGTTGTGAATGATGTTGCAATAAGCAGGGGTAGGCAAATCCCTAACCAACTCCCTGTTTTCAGTTCTTGTGGGTGTATACCTAGGAGTTGTATTGCTGGGTCACATGATGATTCTATGTTTAGCTTTTTGAGGAACTGCCAAACTCTGAAATTCTTAGTGCTGGAACAAGGGGCCCTGCATTTTCACTGTGCACTGGGCTCTGCCAAGTACGTAGCTGACCCTCCTGTCTCTCAGGGCCGTTGTCAGAGAACATCAAGGCCTGAGGCGTATCTGAATTACCTTTGGTGCGCCAGCCCTGTATAAGCAGAAATCAGCCACCATACCTATCCTGGAGCCCACGTAGGTGTCCCGTCCTCCTGTGGGCAAACATGGCTTGCTTATCAGTCTGTGTCACAGTGTGGAAGGAGAGTGGTTTGTTAAAGGTGTAACAAACACCTGAGGACTGAGGACTGACACCATCAATGCCCACATAGCTTACTTGTCTACACTAATGTGGCCACTACCACGCGGTCCTCACTAATGTGACTTCATTACATTGTCTTTGCCACCATAGTTTTACTATCCCAGAAATTCTTGTCCAGGAAGAAAGAAGTTGCAAATAACTTTATTGTTTCAGGAACTTCCCCGAAACCCACTTAAAACTGCTTAACTCTTTAATAGATAGCATCAAATGACTGCTTCCTCAACTTGCTCTGCTCAAAATCCTGAATGATTCTATCATGAGCTTTACCCAGTGCAAATCCACCTCACACTGAAACACCTACCTTAAAGCGGATGAATATCCTGACTTTGGAGACACTGTCAAGGTTGCCAAGTAGTGACCTCTCTCGTTGCCAAGAGCTTTGTCTTATCAACAGGGTGTCTTGGTGGTATTTTTGGGGGGCCTGATTTAATAGGCTGCAATGTTATCTTCTACACTATGCAATTGCTCCACTTCATCCAATACCTGTCCATCCCTCCGATGAGGGCCTACTATGTTGTGAGGCACCCTTCCACACTAGTTCCATGATGACGGAGACGGATACAGCCCTTGTTTTTATCGAGCTTCCCCTCTCCTCCACTCTCACATCACATCCCTGTGGCTAGAGAAAGTGGAGACTCAGAGCCACTTTCAACTGGAATTCATTTGAAAATGGAGCTTTCCATAGCAAACAAGCTGGGTCCCTGTTTTTTTGTTTTTGTTTTTTAATCCTCACCTGAGGATATGTTTATTGATTTGAGATAGCAAGAGAGGAGAGGGAGGGAGGGAGAGAGAGAGAGAGAGAGAGAGAGAGAGAGAAACATCGATGTCAGAGAGAAACATTGATTGGTTGCCTCTTGTACACACCCCAACCACGGATCAAACCTGCAACTTCGGAACGTGCTCTAACCTGGACTCAAACCTGCAGCCTTTTGGTGAACAGGATGATGCTCCAGCCAACTGAGCCACCCGGCCAGGGTGGGTCCCTGCTTTTCAAATCTGGATTCTGGAACATGGTTGGGGAGGAAAAACTTTTCCTCTACCCTCCTAGGTTCAGTGCTAGGGGGTGTGCAAATTTAATCAATGAAATACAGATAAACAGGAGAAAAGGAATACATTATTAATATTAATATTTTCCTTGCATGGGAGTTCATACAAAAGGAGTGTAACTCAAAGAGGCAGTTAGATTTGACTTGGTGGCTTATATACCATCTTTAACAAAGAAAAGTAGGTTTGGGCTTCAAGGATGATACATTGTGGAGAAGTGATGAGAATATATAAGGGGAACTAACCGAAGATAAGGATTAATTTAGTAAGATCTGTTTATGAAACTCATCTCAGTGACTACTCTCTTCCCAGTACAGAAGAGAGAAGACACTTCCACAAGGGAAATTCATGTCCTGCTTTTAGGCAGAAAAGAGGAGGGAAGAGAACTCTTTTTGCATGTGTTGATTCTTAGTTGCCTTCACTTTAAAATAATCCTTATGCCAAAATGTCATATTTTGGGGTGGTATGTCCTGACCTCCTTCCACTGAGTCTTTAGAAGGCCAGGCAGCAATGAGTGTGTCGGTTGGGGTGATTACTTGTCAGCGCTGTGCTTTTTTACCTCTAAGGTGCTTCTTGTGTCCTGGTGCCACCCTGCATAGTCAGTGTCAGTGCCGGGATGCGTCGGCCCGAGCCTCCCCAGTGTAGCTGCTTTTAAGCCCAGCTCCCAGTGATGAGATGACCCACCATCACGGCACAGGTGAGTCGCCAGAGGGATATTTCCAGGATCCGTGATCAGTGGGGAAGTAAGGGGCACTATCGAGGTTTCACCAAGAGGTAGGACCTGCCAAACCAGTTTGTAAACCTGCTTCGGTCACCCAGGGGTAACTGCTGTGCGTCTGGATGAACACAAGTCAGGATGCTCGAACAATTCTCTCAATGTTTGGGCTGCTTTTAACTTAAAAAGGGCTTTTACTTTTCTTCCCTTTTTATCTTTTTTTGTCTGGTTCTTAAATATGCTGCAGCCCAGGGTATTTATCTTGGGGGCTTCAGAAGGCTCACACTCCCCTCCCCCACTCCCTCCTGTGGCTCCTTCCCCATCTGATTACATCTTTCCTTGGTAATGGGGTTTTGACCGGCCTTTTGTGTAATGCTAAGACACAATGGGACAAGAATATTCGTTCTTATTTTTATCGCTGTGTTTATTTTCTACCTTGTTTTTGTAAGTGTGCCTGTTTCTGATTTTGCTCCTGGTCAGGAAAGGGGCCTGGGATTCAGAGAGAAGATTAGATGCCCTGGTGTGGCGATTGGTCTTTCAAAGAAAGAAGCAGAAGTTGATCACATGCTGAAGCTCAGGGCCAATGCAGAACTGCCTCCCAAGAGGCCAATCAATTTCAATTAAGGAGATTAAAAGCCCCAAGCACAGAGAGGCCCTGTCACAGGTTTCTGAATGCCGACTCCTCCAGCAGGCTGAAAAGAGACAGTGGGCCCCGAAGCACTGGACCTTGTCCTCTGGGCCAATGTCAAGTGAGGGAGTGAATGCAAAAGAAGAAGCTGGCTGAAGGGGCTCAGCAATGTTTCACAGGGCCCTACTGGCATTTGGGGAAGGACTGACCTGTTAGTGTCCTCACCCTCTGTAAGTCTACAGACCCAAGTCACTAGGCTAACTCAACCCAGACTGATGGCCCCACACACTTCTTTGGAGCAGAATTGGAGGCCTGGCCGCTGCCTCTGACCTGCTCTCTAAGGGTGGGACAAGGCTTCTGTGGCCCCTGGCTAGATAGCTGGTCCTCCTAGCCTGTACCTTCCTCTTCCCGGGGCATTGCCAAGCAGTTCCAGGTCTCCACCGACCCTAACTGCTGAGGCTTCTTAGAGTCCAGACCACCATGGGGCAAGGGTCGGGTCATGGCAGGAGGCCTGCTGGAGGAGAGGGGCTGTGGCACCACACAGGCCTGGGGCTGAGCCTGAGTCACCCTGTGACTTCTCTGTGCTTGCTTCTTTGTAAGACTAGTTGACTCACCAGGGCATCCAGTCTCCACCCAGGCATCCAAGTGAGCCTCACTTTCCATGTTTATAAAAAGGGAGCTATCACCTGCCTCACAGGGGTTGCCAGGCTCACAGGAGCTGCCATGTGTACATAAAGTGTAAAGCATGTGACATCCCCTAGCCACTCTCCTCTGCTGGTAGCCATGCCAATGACAGTGGCATTGGGAAGACAGAGTGCTTAAATTATACTCAGTTCCCCAGATCTAGTGACTTTATTGTTCAATAGCTAATAAATCAATGATATTGAGAGGAATGTACTTTGTCCACTGTAGATGCTATATAAGTATCGAGGATGTGTTGCAGGGGGCAGGAGAATGGGGCCATCGGAGGAAGAGGCTGCAGGGATGCAGGGGAGGGGCAGGATGGGAGGGAGGGAGGAAGGCACTCCAGGAAGGGGAGTAGCAGGAGGCTGATGGAAACCACAGGTGCTTGTCGGACAGGAGGAAATGGGCCGGGTGGATGCCAGACACAGCTTTGTGGACAGGAGCAACTTCAAAGACAAGTATAGGGATTCCTGGCAAACTTCAGGAAGCTGAAGCCATTGTTCACCTTGCCCGCCCTTGGGGTGGGAGGAGGGCAGGTAGGTGAGGTCCTCCCCAGAGACTGGCTATTTCTCATGGTGCCTCTTCTTTCTCTCTGTATCTTATCTTGTGGCTACTTTTCTATTAACAGGACCATCTGGAGAATGAAGAAGGCAGAGGGAGAGGCTTGATTCCGGCCATCTGGCTGCTTGTTTGGTTACCTGTGGGACAGGAGGGACATGGATGGAAGTGAATGCATCAAGAAGTGTGGGGTCACATAGCTCCAAATCCTATGGGGGGAGGCAGCAAGGTGGTTCATGGATTTGCCCAAGGTCACCTTAGTTAGTGGTAGAGCCAGGCTCCTGCTGTCCTACTGTACCCCCGAGCCTTGTGGACCTACCACTTCTCCCAATAAAATTGAGAAAGAAGGACTAGAGCTACAGGCTGAGGTTTGTTGTGATGAGCTGGGATGGCTGTTCAACTTTTAAAACATCTGGATCTTTTTCTAAAATAACAACAAATGGATTGCATTGTAGAAAAATGACCTTTTCTTTATACAAATTTATTTTATAACTGTGGAAAAATGGAATTTGTCATTTATATTGAAGAAGATATAAAGATATATAGAGTTTAAACTGTGAAGGAAGGAGGTAGAAGAGTGTCCAAAAGGAACCTCCCCTGGAGGGGGGCCCAGCTTTGTGGGAGGAAGGGGGCCTCGAGCTCCAGCCCTTCCTTCCTGGGATAGAAAGCTGTGGGCTGGCCAGGCACAAGGAGGTGCATCAGGAGGTGGGAGGAGAATGCAGTGTGTTGTACCCTGGGACCTACTTTGAAGCGCAGTGCCTTGGAGGAGCAGGTTTGTGTCCTGGGGAACTGGCTTTGTCTTGTCATGTCGTGGGAACCAAGGCCAATTTTGACAAAGACGGACGAAGAAATGCTGCCAGCGGAGTAGCACCAGACAGCAGGAGGCTTTGCCTGAGCCATGGCTACTTGTGTTGTCAGAGCAGACAGAACCAGGGTGTCAGTCCTTTCGGGCTGCCATAACGGAATACCACAGATGGAGGGGCCTCAACAACAGACAGATGGAGGCTGCAAGTCTGAGATCAAGGAGCTGGCTGATTCCATTCCGGGAGAGGACTCTATTCCTGGCTTGCGGGCAGCCACCTTCTCACTGTGGCCTTTTTTCTTCTTCGTATAATGACACTAATTCCATCATGAGGCTCTTACCTTCATGACCTTGAGATGGTATAGTAAGAAGCTAGGAAAATTTCTTGACATGTGGAATAGGAAAACTGATTCAGATAGCTGAACAAACTGACCCAGCAAATTTACAACCAGGTATAGAAGGTCACCTCAGAGATAACATGCAGGCCTCAGTTGTATTAATATTTCTCTGGGCCCCAGGCCCAGAGAAGCAGCAGAACCAGGTGGGTGATGCCAGGACAGCTACAATGACTAATGACCCCTTGCCCTGGCACTGACCAATCAGTTGAGACCATGACCCTGACAAAGCACAGCTGGAAAACTGATGAATAATCTGCTGACACCCTTCCCTGACACCTCTCCTAAGATTCATGCCTTCAAGAGAGAAATAAAAACTCAAGACAAAAACCCAGCATGGGCTTTCCCTCTGGGGAGCAGCCTCCATCACTCCCTTTCCCCTCTTGTCCCCTCACTGCTTCCCCCATAGGTGTGCATCTCCTAAACTCTAAGGGTCCTGCCAGACTTGCAATCAGGGGAGGAATGGGCAGTGGCAACTTGTCCCAGGCTCATCTCCTGAACCTGTCCTCGAGGCTCCTTTTCTCTGACTTCCCAGTGAGTTAAGGCAGTCCAGCCTGGGCTCTTCTGTTGCTCCTTCTATGCTAAGCTCAGCTTTCACAAATGTAACCTCATAGTCACCTGGGCTCGTATTGTGAAGTCTTTCCTACATAAAGTCATGAACCCACACACTACTGGCTGACTCTAGGCAGACCCACTCAGGGCCAGGCCCTCTATTTGGTAACAACCTTATTGAAACTTAAATTCCTCCCAAAGATCCTACCTCAAAATTCCATCACACTGAAGGCTGAGGCTTCGACATATATGCTTGGGGTGGGGGGTGGACAAACACCCATAGTGCTGGAGCTTTGTGCCTCTCTGTTATCTTCCTGTCTCCTCAGGCAGTTTACACTGAACTCTGGGCAGCAATTCTCAAACTATCTGTGGTGAAGGACCCATTTGTTCTTATTTGTAATGGGGTACAATGTGTGATGAGAAAAGTGAAATTACTGTGAGAAAAAAGACTTATGAAATGCAAACTAATTTCTTTTTTTTTATTATTATTAGTTTCTACTAAGATAGCATTGGTGTTAAATTGGTATGGATGCTTCTGAATGCTCACCCCTACCTCTGTATTCATCTTGTCATGGAGCTGTGACCGAGTCTTCAAGGGCCTCCTGCATGGACGACCCTTTGGGTGGCATGTTCCAGAGCCCCATGGAAAGCACTCAGCCACTACAGTGATGGGACTCTGAAGCTTCCAGAGGCAAGATGTCTTGGGCACTAGAGATGTTCCCAGATGCCCAGTGGATGCTTGAAACCACGGATATACCAAACCTTATATACGAGGTCTGTCTTCAGAAGGTTTCCAGCCATGTAATTTGAAAAAATCTTCTTCTTACTGAAGAAGATACAAGATACAAAAAACACTGTACAAAAGATAATGACACCTCAGTCCCCTTCAAAGTAGGCACCTTGGGACCTTACACAGTTCTCCCAATGGCCATCAGCTGCCCTCCATTGTATTTTCCTGAATCTCATTGACAGTCTGAAATCTCTTCCCTTTCAAAGGTGATTTTAGTTTTAGGAAAAGCCAGAAGTCACAGGCTGTAGTGGGGTTGAGTCATCTGGGTGATTTGATGTTTCGCCAAAAAAACTGTGCACGAGACATGATACATGAGTGGGGGTGTGTTGTTGTGACGAAGCTGCCAATCATCAGTTGCCCATAGCTGCAGCCTTCTGAATCATCTGAATAGTTTCTGTGGAGGAATGTTCAAGTTTAACACAAAATCTGATACAGAGTCATTGCATGACTTGCTCAGTCATTTTGAATGTGATGGCCATACAGTATACATACTCAGTCAACGGTATCTACTGCCCCCCACCGACCAGTACAGTGAAGTCATCATTGTTCACACATGCGCATTCCAGTGCACTGTCGTTGGTTGCCAGGTTACATTGATATTGCACAAACTGTTCTCATTATATTAACAATGGCTGGACTTTTCCCACATAGACCTTATATACTATGTTTTTGCCTGTACTTATGTACCTATGATAAAGTTTAATTTATAAATTAGGCACAGTGAAAGACTAACAACTAATCATTAAATAGAACAATAATAACACTATACTGTAATAAAGGTTATATGAATGAGGTCTATCTCCCTCTCTCTCTCTCTCTCTGTCTTTCAGGTAACAGACCTGATCACTGAGATATTACTAAGCGTCTCACCAGCAGGAAGCATCCACAGCATGGAGACCCTGGACAGAGGGATGATTCACATCCTGGGCATGACAGAGCAGGACAGCACATGATTTCATCCCACTACTCAGAAGGGAGTACAATTTAAAACTTATCAGTTGTTTGTTTCTGGAATTTTCCATTTCATATTTTTAGATCTCGATGGACTGTAGGTAAGTGAAACCATGGAAAGCAAAGCCATGGATAAGGGAGGACTGCTTAACAGCATTCTATGGGGGCAAAAGTGTTGGCCTTAGAATCAGAGACTGGAAGACAAATCTATCTCCCCCACTTGTGAGTTGCATGAATTTGGGGTGAGCTTTAAGCTATACATGCCTCAGTTTCTCCATCTAGCAAATGGAGATGGTAATATCTTTCCTCAGGGAAGTGGTAAAACTTAAAGTACACCATGCCTGGTGAGCACTTGGCACAGTGCCTTTTTCCTCTCTGTTCCCCTTCAGAAAAAGACTGAGTTAGGTTCCCGGTGAAGAGGCAGGACTGCTCCCCATGGGAGAGATCATGACCATGAGCTTTACAACGACAAAGGGGCCTTTTCCACAAAGTCACTGGATGTTAGAGCAGAGGATCTGGCTGGGTGCAACCTCTGGGAATACAGACATGAGAAAAGATTTCCTAGGAGAAACTTTTCCCGGCAAGAGAACTGGAGAGTGATCAGCAGGATGTTAATCCAATCTGGTTGACCAGAAGGCTCAAATTTCAAACCTTTCATTGGGATTTGCTGGGGGAGGTAGCCCTGATGAAGGAGAAGACAGAAGATTCAGATTCCTCCTGTTCCTCCAAATGTCCAAGATAAACATGAGTCTCTTAAGCACCAAACAACTGGTATGTCTCCAGCTCAGTAAGCCTCAAAGGCACCATCCTGGGGTGTGGGGCTACATGTCAGGAGACCTGGGGCCTCTGACTCATCAGTAAAGGCTTCTGTATTAGTCCGTGCAGGTGGCTATAACAAAGTCCCACAGACTAGGCGGCTTAAACAACAGAAATTTATTTTCTCACAGGTCTGGTGGCTGGAAATTCAAGATCAAGGTGTGGGTGGAGTTGGTTCCTTCCGAGGGCTGTGAGAGAAGGATCTGTTCCAGGTTCTTCTCCTTGGCTTGTAGACAGCCCTCTTCTCCATGTGTCTTCACATCAATTTCCTTCTGTGCATGTCCGTGTCCAAATTTCCCCTTCTAATAAGGACACTAGTCATGTTGGATTAGGGCGCAGCCTATTGACCTCATTTTAACTTTATTATCCTTTTAAAGACCCTGCCTCCAAATAAAGTTGCCTTCTGCAACACTGGGAGTTAGGGCTTCAACATGAATGTATGTGTGTGTTGAGGGGGGCAGTTTGGCCCATAACAGCCCTTTTCACCAATTGTCTTAAATTTCATGAGCATGGAAGTAAGGGGTGAGCTGTGATCCCTGGAATCCTCCTGATTTTAAGCAGATTAAGGCTCAGAGTAGAACCATGCATCTACCTTGCAAATGTAGCTGAGTATGTGACTGAGGCCGTGTAATTTTTCCAGGTTGAATTTTATTTATAAAGCAGAGATAATAAAAGTAACATCTATTTATCTCCCCAGGTGTTTGGAGCCTTCAGTTATGATTGCGGTGATGATGCATTGAAAAACCAAACAGATTCATCCTTAGGACTGACGACCCAGAGGCAAATCAGCCACCACCACCACCACCACAAAACAAACACAAGCTTTCACACCATGAGAAGAGAAGATTATGATGCCTTCTAACAATGCTGCTTTATTGATGCTGTGAAAGGAAAACGACATTAGATTCTATTGATTCTCTTTAGAGATCTAATAATATGCTTTATTTAGGTCTTACTCACATACCACTCTTTCCATAGGTCTTTCTTGGGAGCTGAAATTGGCCAGTTACAAACAGAATTGGTTCTGCGGTCCTTTGAAATCACTGAAGTAGACCTGTTTTAGAACACAAAAGATTCCAAGCTTTCTTTGGAAACAAGGCATAGTTGGAAAAAATATCTCATCTCTAAACAAAATTGAAAGTATGCCTCACTTTAGATTCATTTGATGACATAATCTTTCTTGGGACTAATCTGTTTTAGAATCCGTTTCTATTGGCACCAGTGAACCAGTAAAAAATCCAGAAGGAGAGAAGCAGTATAACAACAATTCAGAGAAACAAGGTTGTTCAATTTTTTTAAAGCACTGAATTAATGTTTGCACCACCGAGTCAAATTATTTATACACATGCCATTGGTTTTGCATCTCCAGAATTTGTTAGCATTCAGAGTATGATAAATTGTACCTGACTTGCTTGTGAAAACTCATCTTGAGAAAAATTTTTTTCCAGTGGGAAAATATGTAGATGACACATGGTGAGGCTTTACTGAAGCTGTTCTTCAGTTGTGCAGCCAGAAAAAGTCAGCAGAAGAGAGAGGTGGGTTTTTAGACGCCATCATAGATGGTGAAGAATTTTGGCTTTGGGGCAGTGTTATAATGTTCATCAAGTGACTTCACCTCTGAATGACATTTTGTTCTACTCTAGATAGGCTCCAAACTCAGGTTTTCTGTGAATATCAATAGGGCAATGCACACAGAAAGATCTACATGAGCCCTCCCAGGGTCAAGAATCTGGTAAAAGTCAGCTTTTGTATCGTTATTATTATATAGATGCATGGTTATATTGCATCTGTGGGGGGGAAATTACAAAAAGGATTAAATTTATTGAGGAAAAAAAGTAAGTCTTGGGTCCTCTTTGCTCATGTGCTCTCTGTTGTTTCTAAGAAAGGATGTTAACAAGTTAGCAAGCATTAGAGAACATGTGGAGAAACCAGGACCCTCGTATGTACATTGCTGGTGGGAATGTCAAGTGGTGCAGACCCTTTAAAAACTGCTTGGTTCTTCCTTTAAAGTTCAATGGAGAGTTACTTTAGCCAGATACAGCCTAGGAATGCATATACCCGGGAGAATTGGAAACATACATACAAAAGCTTGCACACAAATGTTCACTGCAGCATTATTTGCAATTGCTAAAAGATGGAAACAACACAGGTCTGTCAGCTGATGAAAGGAAAAGCAAAATGTGGTATATCCTTGTAGTTGAATGTTACTTGGCAACAAGTGGCAATGAAGTACCTATTTGTACTGCAATGTGGATAAACCTTGTTCAGGTTATGGTAAGTGAAAGAAACCAGTAACAAAGGCCACACACACGATTCTGTGTATATGAAATGTCTGGAACAGACAAATCTGCATAAACAGAAGGTAAGTAGGGGTTGCCTGGAGCTGGGATGGGGAGCGACTACTAAGGGGTGCAGGGCTCTTTTTGGAATGATGAACATTTTCTGGAGTTAGCGAGGGTGGTTGTGCAATTTTGTGAATATCCTAACAGCCACTGAACAGTACACTCTGAGTAGTGAATTTTATGATATATGAATTACATCTGGGGGGGTAGAAATCAATGAATGCTTACTGTGGAAAATAAGGCAACAAAATTACAATTATAGCATCTAGAGATAAGCACTGCACATGTCTTGATGTACATCCTTCTAGATGGTTATGAAAATACATACACCTTTAAAAAATAAAATGGGATCATGTAGAACATCCTGTTTAGTGAAAGCTTTGTTTTATATTACTGTGAGTTTTTCTTTCTATATTAAGAAATCACCCCTCTACACATTGGTGACATCCAACTGGAAGTCTTCTCAAATGTCTTGCCTTTCCACATTTCTCTGCCAAGCTATGTTCCTTCTCTTTCCAAAGGTCTTCTCAGGAGGACTTTTCAGACAAACCTGTTTACCTCAGATCACCAGAGAACTTTTGGTGCTTGCTGTCACAGCTTGCCCTACATTATAAGATATTTCATTAATGGTATGATTTCAATGGAATGATTCCTAAATCTCTATCTTTACCTTGACCTGTCTCCCATAGACTAGTCCTGGATCACCAAATGCCTTCTGGAAATTTCCATTTGGATATTCATCACTGACATTATTATATGACTAAAATCAAACTCATCATACTTTTCAATACCACAGAGGAGGATGTGCAGAATTTTGAATCTTGAGATGGGAGTTCATGCCCACACTTACTTAGCCTTAGCCTTTCTGATTCAGGTCAAGCTTCTTGAAAATCACGGAAAATTACTCACGCTAACTGAGACAGAAAAGCCTGCATGTGGGGACAAGAGGTAGCTCAGCTCACATAATAGGCAGGAAGGAAGGCTGTGGAACAAGATTTGAAAGAGGAGCGGTAAGCGTGGCCTTCTAGGGGCTATGCAGCAGTTTCCACGGCCTCACCAGGTGCAGTCTGGGCAGGATCTGTGGCTGACACACCTCTTTGGAGGGAGGCGGGACATTGTCCGATTAGCAATCACCAAGAATGAAAAGAGGAGTTGGCTAAGGGATAGCACCGAAGAAGAGCAGCACCTGTCCATGTCTCTTAGCCTTGGTTTCCTTACACTGAGAAAACGGTGATGATAATTTTCTGACCCACCTTTTGGGATTGAGAAGAAGACAGAGCTGGTATTTTGGATGATTCTTTGTAAATCATGAGCTGTTTCACAAGTGTACACTGTTTCTATTATAAAATGAGGTTTTTCTTTTCATCTCTGTTCTGTTCTTGACCATTTGTATCGCTGTTCCCCTCAGCGCTCTCGTACCCCGAGTACCCGCACATCTCAGTGCTTCCATATTCAAGCCATACAGTCTTGTTCATTTTTCTTGCACCTTTTCCCACTGTTTTCCCCTTCCTATCCCCACTGGCATCTTAGAAGTCAGCTACAACAATGGAAACTAATCATTCTCAACCTTGATAACACAGTGGACTCACCTGGGCAGTAACTGGGCTTCAGAAGGCATGTAATACCCTTTGGAAGCTGTGTTCTTACCAGACTAGTGAGATCACAACAATAACTGACCTACCAACTGGAATCTACAAACTGACTTTGTTACCTGGAGCAAAAACCTGGAAAAGGGGTTCTGTATTGAAATAAGTTTGGAACATATGGCAGGCAACATCTGCCACTTAGAGATCCGTAATTCAAGAGTTCCTACAGGAAAGAGACCTGTGAAACTACTCAACCCAGGACATCTAAGACCTTGTGATGCGACTTATAGTAAGTACAGGCATATCTTGTTTTATTGTGCTTTGTTTTATTGCACTTCACATATATTGTGTTTTTATAAATTCAAGGTAAGATCCTTCACCAACAAAAAGGTTATGACTTGCTGAAGGCTGAGGTGATGGTTAGCATTTTTTAGCAATAAAATATTTTTCTATAGCTTGATGAATTTTTGTGTATGTTAAAGTATTTTCAATTAAGGTATGTACTTTAAAACATTTTTAAAGATTTTATTTATTTATTTTAGAGAGAGGGGGAGGGAGGGAGGAAGAGAGGGAGAGAAACATGGATCGGCTGCGTCCTGCACTGCCCCCGACCAAGGACCTGGCCCACAACCCAGGCATGTGCCTGGACCCAGGGCTAAGGTATGTACTTTTTAAAGACAGTGCTATGGCACACTTAATAGACTACAGTATAGTGTAAATGACTTTTAAATGCCCCGGAAAACCAAAAAATTCCTGTGATTTGCTTTATTGTGATATTCGATTTATTGCAGTCTTCTGGAACCAAACCCACAATATCTCTGAAATACACCTGTATATATTTAGCTTTTGTTCAGTTGCTGGCTCAGAACTCCCCAAACTCTTTGGAATTTCCCAAGTGTTGGGGACAGTAAAGCTGTTGTTTGTTGTGCTAACAAGTTGGATTTTGGAAAGCACTTAAGGGTGGGAGCTGGTTGCCAGGTGAACCAGCCATGTGACTAGAGGGTTGGAACTTTCAGTCCCGCCCCCTGACCTCCTGGTGGGGGAGAGGTGCTGAGCTTAAGTCAATTACCAATGGCCAATGATTTAATCAATCAGGCCTTTGTAAGGAAGCCTCCACAAAACCCTAAAAAGTACAGAGTTTGAAGAGCAAGCTGCTGGGCTGAGGAACACGTGGAGACGGGAAGGTGGTACAGCTGGAGAGAAAATGGAAGCTCCTCACCCTTTCCCCCAGGCATCTCTCTCTTTTGTCTGGCTGTTTCTGATTGTAATCAGTAATCTAGTAAGTAAAACATTTCTCTGAGGTCTGTGAGCCACTCTAGCACATTAATTCAACCCAAGGAGGGAGTCTTGGGAATCTGATTTATAACTGGTCAGTCAGAAGCACAAGGGACAGCCTGGGCTTGCAATTGGCATCCGAAGCGAGGGGTCAGGGGTCAGTCATGTAGGACTGAGTCCTTGGTCAGTGGAATCTGGTGCCGTCTCCAGATAGCCAGTGTTGCAACTGAGTTGACTGGTAGGACACCCAGCTAGTGCCTGAGAACTGCTTGTTGGTTTGGGGAAACCCCCACCCTGTGTTGGAACTGGTACCAGGCCCCATTTAGTCCCATAATATTTATTAAAATTCTATCAAGAGAATATTCTGAGAAATACACTTTGGGAAACCCTGGTCTATAGAATAAATTTCAGAGTCTCATACTCCAGTTTTCAAGGTTTTGACCATTTGGCCGCACGCTTCAGTTCATCTCCTCCCATGCATCTACCCACACCTGCAACTTCACCAAACTTCCTGCCCTTTGAGGCAGCAGACTTCTGAGATCTTTCTCATGTCCTGCCTTCTCCTCATACTGGCCGCTTTGCTAATGTGACTGCTGCCCCTCTTCTCTATCTATGCACATTCTCTTTATCCTCCAAGACTCAACCTAAGTCCCTCCTCCTCCACACAGCCTTCCAATGCGAGCCCATCCTCTGAACTCCTAATTTTGTTGCTTGTCTGGTCATGGCTAGATGCCATGTGGTACCTTGTGGTCTCTTGTTAAACAGAGTTCGTGGAGCTTGTGTTCCTGCTGTAACTGTGGCAATTTTCACCTTGTCTCCTCGTTGACCCTTTGACAGCAGTGACCATGTGTAGGTTTCTTCAATCCTGGTTCAAGTCCTTCTGCATAGTAGGTGCCCTGTGAACAGTTGTCAATTTGCTTAATGTCTTTTGTGGTCTTGATTTCTTCTGCATCTGGCGTAGCCTGACCTCCTGGAGCATAAGGGTCATGGTCCTCATGGCCATTCTGGAGGGTGCAATGCTGGTCAAGACCGCTGAGTGGGTTATGTGACTTTCTAGGGCAACACAGCCACTGAGAAGGACTTGGGGAAGGGAGTGACAGGCTGATGGTGTGGCTTAGGGCGTGTAGGGTAGCTCACTATACGGCCCCTCCACCTCAGAGAACAGCTGGCTGCCTGGCCAGCAGTCTGAAGGAGCGAGGAAAACAGCTTGTGTCCGGAGTCCCAGCCTTCTCAAGGCCCCTGTGTTTCTCACAACCTATAGCATTTCACACGCTACTGCAGCTCCCTCCCACTGCTACTGCTACTGCTCCTTCCCTAGCTCTGTGAGTAGCACCAAGGCTGGAAGCCGAAGGGTTGCTCTAGCCCCGATCTCCCACCATGGGTGCACTCCCCTGTGATATGAGTAAGAAACGTCATGCCAAGAGCATGGTGACATCTGCTGGTCCTCTGGGTGTTTTTTGTTTGTTTGTTTTTTGGAACATCATGAACACAAGTGCAGTGTAGCTCTCCAGTGTGGAGCTCCTGAGTTACAGTGTGTGAGGAAATTTGTGTCTGCCTGGAACTCTTCTCTGCCCTCTAGGGACCTCATCCCAGCAGTCAAAAAAGAGGGGGCTGGGTCTTGACCTTTCCCCACAGCCAACACTGACTGTCCATGTTTCCAAACTTTCCCAGCTTCCACGGGTCACATGGTTACTGGAGTTTTCAGTACTTCCTAATGCCCCCCAAGTCCTCTCCATTCAGAATTTAAGGGGAAGTGATGTTATCACAGGCAAATCTTTGAATCTGCTCTGATTCATTAAGGAAGCAAAATCACACATTGTTCACACATAAGTAAATCAGAATCCACTCCAGGGTCCTGAGGTTGGGGCCGTGTCACATCTCCCAAGTGTTCAAAAGTTGTGGGTCTCAATCTTCACCGTGCATCAGGATGGCCCGAGGAACTTAAAAGACCTACATCACACCACAGAGCTTCTGGGTCCGCAGGTCCAGGGCAGGGCAAGGGATTCTGTAGCTGTAACAAGTTTCCAGGTGGTGCTGATGTTGCCAGTCTGGGGACCACCCTTTGGGGACCACTGGTTTTGGTGTCACCTCCCTCCAGCTCTTCAGCTCTGCTACCTGCAGCAAATACCTCCCCACTGAAGAGGGGGTTTCCGAGTGAGTTCAGTGGCTGTCATCCTTCTGGGGGTAGTTTGACTTCATTTCAGTCTGCTCTAATTCTTTTGGTGGACTGATAAACAATGGAAAGCGAGAGGAAATCAGGGATAAAAAGATACCAGAGCTAAGTAAATGGTAGAGCCAGTATTTAAACTCTTTAAGTTGCAAAAACTCCATCTTTTACACTCTTCTATGTTCTCTTGGAAACCTTTTAATAAATAAAAACCTACTGTCAGGTGGAAGATACCAGCTACTTCCCAGCCTCTCTGTGGCAGTGATTGGGAATATTTCAAATGAGGTAATTAAAGTGAAACACTGACTAGGCCTGACATAGAGCAAGCACCCGGCACATTCACATGGAAGGACATCCCATTGCACAGAGATTAGAAGATCAAGTTCTAGGTCAGGGTGTCGGTGTGAGTCCTGGCTCTGCCACTTATTAGCTATGTGACTTTGGGCAAGTGAGTTAAACTCTCTGTGACTCAGTCTCCTCCTCTGTCAAGTGGTGCTGATCATTGTACTTCCAGGTTTATAACAGGTTCAACTGAATGACTGTCTGTCCCACACTTCTGACAGTTCCTTGCTCACAAGAGGCACTCAACAAACATGTGCTGTGATTCCTGGCTCAACGCTTTTGTGCAAACTAAGGAGAAACAGCCTTGTAAGGCCAAGCGCTCTCTGGGGTTATTGTGAACACTTCTCTCCACTGAATGTGAGAGCTGTGGTCACACTTCCTGGGTTCTAAGCTCGTCTAAAAACTCCTCCTTAGTTATGTGAGCTGGAAGAAGTTGCCTCTTTTTTTTTTTTCCATCTGTTAAATGGGGATTATGGCATCTACTTTTCAGGGTATTTTGAAGAGTATATGAGTTAAACTGTATGTTCAGGCATCAGCCTGTGCCCGGCACATGCGTGTCGCACACGTATTAGTGGGTATCCTCACTGAGCGGGCGCAGCACGTGGGCTCGATGACCACAGATCTGCTTCTCTGACGTCCATCACCTGGTGAGGGCAGTGCAGTGACGCACCGCTGAGTGCGCCCCCGCGCGGGACACGGCCCGACTGCTTGGGTTCTCGCCCTTGTTTGTGACAGCAACCCACCCTGGGCTTCATGTTTCTCAGGCAGTCGTTCTCTCCACATCCCAGAGGCCCTGACAGACTTGTGTTTTGAACTGATGTGTTGAATACACTGACATCTCAGATGGGTTTCTTCTTGTCTTGCAACTAATACATTTTTTATAAAGCATCGTCTCCAGTTTCCTTTAAAGCTACAGAATGGATATCCTTTTTCTGTCAAGCTTCAGAATGATTTTTTTTTTTTTGCTTCAAAGTAAAGCTTCAGTTTCCAGAGTACTGTAAATAGGTTCAAGGCATATATTATTGGAGTAACAAGGATGTTTACATATTAGTGAAGTAACAAGGAGTCACATGTTATTGGAGTGACAAGGAAGTGTGTGTTACTGGAGTGATGAGGAGGTACATATTAGAATAGTGAGGAGGTACATATTGGAATAATGAGGAGATGCATGTTATTGGAGTAACAAGCTAGTTTTCACCAGTGCTTACGGGATATTTCAGAAGCCCGTATCATGAGTTTACATTGATGTTTTAAGTATTTCTAACAGTATCCAAGTAGTGAGTACTACATGTATGCAAATATATTAGGCCACTGAGCTTTTTTCTTCCTTTACATTTATTTATTTATTTTGAAAATGATATATGTTCATTTTAGAAAACTTACATGAATATAATCTTTTAAAATTACATGTGGCCTGGCCGGGTGGCTCAGTTGGTTGGAGCATCTTTCTATATATCAAAAGTTTGTGAGTTAGATCTGTGGGTTTGGTCCCTGGTTGGGGCGTGTTTGGGAGGCAACTGATCAGTGTTTCTCTCTCACATTGATGTTTCTCTCTTTCCCTCTCTCGCTCACTCCCCCTTCCTTCTTCTCTCTCTCTCGAATCAATAAACATATCCTTGGGTGGATTTAAAAAGATCACATGTAATTCCACTATTAGAGATAAAAACAACTTCTTTCTATTCTTTTTCTATGCATGCATATAAATATTTCTTTTACAAACTTGATAAGGCTGATGGTTGACACATCATTTATATCTTTTTAAAGTTGTTGGTGGCTGTTGGTATATATTTTTTTGCCATGCAATTTGTTGGTGTTTGTAGTTATACACATTTACAATTAAATCTAACTTTATAAAAATTAATGTGTTTCTGAAGTAAAAAAATCTGATGGGGTTGACAATACTATTTAGCAGTAAATATATCATGAACATTTCTCCATGTCATTAAATATTTTTCTACATTATTAAAAATTTAAAAATAACTTCCTCATTGCAAAAGCAGTGCATGTTCATTTACAAAAAAAATTAATTTGTGTAAACAACAGGAAAAAAATTTTAAAGTACCCAGAAGTAGCTCACTATCCAGAACTAACTGTCATCTAACATTTTAGTGAATGTCCTCTTGGACTCTTTTCTTTCCTTTTTTAAAAAATATATTTTGTCAATTATGTTATTACAGTTGTCCCATTTTCTCCTCTTTATTCCCCTCTGCCCTGCACACCGCCTCCCACCCACATTCTTCCACTTTAGTTCATGTCCATAGGTCATATATATAAGTTTCTTGGCTTCTACATTTCCCATACTATTGCTACCCTCCCCTTGTCTATTTTCTACCTACCATCTATGCTACTTATTCTCTGTACCGTTTCCCCCTCTCTCCTCCTCCCACTCCCCTGCTGATAACCCTCCATGTGATCTCCATTTCTGTGGTTCTGCTCCTGTTCTAGTTGTTTGCTTAGTTTGTTTTTGTTTTTGTTTCAGGTTTGGTTGTTAATAACTGTGAGTTTGTTGTCATTTTACTGTTTATATTTTTTTCTTCTTTTTCTTAGATAAGTCCCTTTAACATTTCATATAATAAGGGTTGGGTGATGATGAACCCCTTTAACTAGACCTTATCTGAGAAGCACTTTATCTGCCCTTCCATTCTAAATGAAAGCTTTGCTGGATAGAGTAATCTCGGATGTAGGTCCTTGTCTTTCATGACTTGGAATACTTCTTCCCAGCCCCTTCTTGCCTATAAGGTTTCTTTTGAGAAATCAGCTGACAGTCTTATGGGTACCCCTTTGTAGGTAACTATCTCCTTTTGTCTTGCTGCTCTTAAGATTCTCTCCTTATCTTTATTTGGCTAATGTAATTATGATGCGCCTTGGTGTGTGCTTCCTTGGGTCCAGCTTCTTTGGGACTCTGAGCTTCCTGGACTTTCTGGAAGTCTATTTCCTTTGCCAGACTGGGGAAGTTCTCCTTCATTATTTGTTCAAATAAGTTTTCAGTTTCTTGCTGTTGCTCTTCTCCTTCTGGCTCTCCTATGATTTGGATATTGAAATGTTTAAAGTTGTCCTAGAGGTTCCTAAGCCTCTCCTCATTTTTTAAAATTCTTGTTTCTTCATTCTATTCTAGTTGGATATTTATTTCTTCCTTGTGCTCCAAATCATTGATTTGAGTCCCAGTTTCCTTCTCATCACTGTTGGTTCTCTGTACATTTTCCTTTGTTTCACTTAGCATAGCCTTCATTTTTTTCATCTGATTTGTGACCATATTCAACCAATTCTGTGAGCATCCTGATTACCAGCATTTTGAACTGTGCATCTGATAGGTTAGCTGTCTTTTTGTTGCTTTGTTGTATTTTTTCTGGATCTTTGATTTGTTCTTTCATTTGGGCCATTTTTTTTTTTTTTTTTTTTGTCTCAGCCTACCTGTTTCATATAAGGGTCAGAGCCTTAGGTGTTCACCAGGGCGGGGCAACCACGTCACTGTGTTGCGACATTGTATGTGGGCCAGGAACCTAAAAGGGAACATTGCCACCTGCTCTGCTCTCTGCCAGTTTCAGTCACTTCCACTGCTACCCACAATGAAGTTGGGACCTTCTGGTGCTGATTCGTGGGTGGGTGGGCTTGTGTATGTTCTAGGACCCTGTGGGTCTCTTCAATGAATTCTCCTGTGAGGCTGCGAGTTTTTCCCACTGCTGCTTCAACCCCCACAGGTGTTTTCAATCAGAGGTTTGAGGCTTTATTTTCCCACACTGGGACCCTGGGTTGTGAGTTCTGTCTTGCTCCCCAGTTGTTCCTCCCAGTTTATCTGCACATGAACGTGGGACCACCTGGTCTGCAATCCATCGCCTTGCCTGGTCCTCCAGCCACCGCCTTGCTTTGAGTTCTCTTTACCCAGCTGCCCATCTCTGCCCCTCTTACCAGTCTGGATGAATATTTCTTCTTTAACTCCTTGGTTGTCAGCCTTCCATACAGTTCAATTTTCTGTCATTTCTGGTTGGTTTTTGTTTTTTTAAATTTGTTGTTGTCCTTGTTTTGATTGTGTGAGGAGGCACAGTGTGTCTACCTATGCCTCCATCTTGGCTAGAAGTTGGACTTTTTTCTTTTTTAAAGATTTTATTTATTTATTTTTAGAGAGGGAAGGGAGAGGGAGAGAGAGAGACAAACATCAATGTGTGGTTGCTGGGGGACATGGCCTGCAACCTAGGCATGTGCCCTGACTGGGAATCGAACCTGCAATGCCTGGTTCGCAGCCCGCACTCAATCCACTGAGCTACGCCAGCCAGGGTGAAGTCGGACTTTTTTCTATGAGTTTGTGTATTGAAAAAAAAGATCCTTTAGTACTTATTATTCTGTGACATGCTTTTTCCAATTAATTGACTGTGGATCTCTATGTACACCAATTAAAGCAGCTGCATAGTATTCAATTTCAAGGATGTATTGTAGTTTAAAATATTATTGGATGCACACATTAATTTTTAAAAACTGTTTAAACTATATTGTGATGAACATCCTATAGCTTAATCTTTGCACAAGTCTTTATTACTTTCAGATAAATTCCTTCAAGTAGAATTGTTGGGTCAAAGGTTTTAAGTTTCATTTGTATTGCCAAACTGCCCTCAGAAATACTGTTCCACTAACATGTCTATCATACTGTTCATCACAAGAAACAGTGCTTCTACCTTTCTTTCAATTTTTGCTAATTGACTAACCAAAATATTTCATACTACTTTCAATATGCTTATTGATTTTAGAGAGAGAGGAAGGGAGGAAAGAGAGAGAGATAGATAGAGAGGGACAGAGAGAGAGAGAAAGAGAAATATTGATTGGTTGCCTCTCATACATACCCTGACCTGGGACTGAACCCGCAACCAAGACATATGCTCTGATCAGAAATTGAACCCATGATCTTTTGGTTTGTGGAATGATGCTCCAACCAAATGAGCCACACTGGCTAGGTCTAGTACTGCTTTTTAAGTGAACATTTTGATTTAATTTTAGCATTTTAATGTTTATTGACCATTTGATTTATGAGCTGGATAAGTATGTATTAAGGCATATGCTTTCTTAAAAATTATTTTTTTCTACAAATATTTTTCTCATTTTGTCATTTTCTATTTAATTTTGTAAAATTTTTGAACTAAAGTTTAAAACTTTTAGTTAATAAAATGAATGAATTTACTTGATAATTTCTCCCCATGGCCTTATGTTTAGGAAATCCTTTATCTCCTCAAACTTATTATAAATATGAATTTAAACATTTCTAGTATTTTTATGACTTATTTTACTTAAATCCTTTAAACATCTGGAATTGCCAGATATAGAGTAAGGTAGTAGGGTCTAACTCTATTATTATTTGTTAAAACCACATTTTTGAGATAGAATTCACATACTATATACCCTTCTAAAGTGTACAGTTCAGTGGATGTTCATAATGTAGTCAGAGTCGTGCAGCCATCACCATTATCTAATTTTTGGACATTTCTTCATTCCAAAGAGAAACTCTGTCCCCATTCGCAGCCACTCCCCATTACTGCTTCCCTTCTCAGCCCTAGGCACCTCTATTAACGACCTTTGTCTCTATGGATTTGCCTATTCCAGACATTTCACAGAAATAGGCTCATGGATTATGTGACCTTTGTGTTGTTTCTTTTGTTTAGCATGTTTTCAAGGTTCATCCATGTCAGCATGTATCAGCACTTCATTCCTTTGTATTGCTGAATAGTATTCTATTGCATGGCTATACCCCATTTGTTTACCATTCATCACTTGATGGGTATTCAAGTTGTTTCCACTTTTTGGCTATTGTGAGTAATGCTGCTCTGAACATTTGTGTACACATCTTTGTGTACGGATGTGTTTTCAGTTCTCTTGGAGTGTAATTGCTAGATCGTCTGGTAACTCTATGTTTAACTTTTGGGGGAGCTTTCAATCTTTTCCAAAGAGCTTGGGCCATAGCTCATTCCTGCCAGCAATATCCCAGGCTCCAGTTTCTCCCCATTGTCACCAACACTCCTTATTGTCTCTCATTTTGATTATAAGCATCTTTGTGGGTTTGAAATGATACCTCATTGTGGTTTTGATTTTTCCCTAATGATTCATGATGTTGAGTATATTTTCATATGCTTCCTAGCCCATTGACCATTTTTATATCTTTGAAGGTAGGTATAAAAAAAGATTCCCATCTTTTGCCCATTTTTATGTTGGGTTATTTGTTTATTTCTGAGGTACAAAAGTTCTTTATATATTTTGGCTTTTCTCCTGCATTCAGTCTTTCAAATAATCCAAACTAATTTTATCAACTTCCACTACCTCCTCTTCACCTCCTAAGTTGCTGGGTATTTTCCAATTGAAAGTCATTTCTTGGGCCCTGGCTGGTGTGGCTCGGTTGGTTGGAGCATTGTCCCATACACACCAAAAAGTTGCAGGTTTGATTCTTGGTCACAGCATGTACCTAGGTCACGGGTTTGATCCCTGGTTGGGGTGCCTATGAGAGGCACTATTCAATGTTTCTCTCTCTCCTTTTCTCTTTCTCTAAAGCAATGAAAAAAAATCCTCAGGTGAAGATAAAAAAATAAAAAATGTTGATTCTCGGTCTTTGAGAGTTTTGTTCATTTTCTAAAGCTGTGTGTTATAATGCAAGCCTAGGCATGATTAAGGTGCATTTTGGCTCCTGTTTCTCAGTGTGATCAGCAGCCAGTGCACAGGAGTCAGTGTGACATTTCAAATTCACACACTCTGCCATGACTGGTGAGCCAGTCCCACCAGGACAAAGGGAAAGACTGGCTGTGGTTCTCACTCCCAAGGGACATCAACATGGAGAGGGGGATGACAAACATACTTCAATAGTTCATGACACAATCCACAGAAACAAACACCATCTTAATGGGGGTCCAGGCTGTCCACAGCTGTAGGTCCATGTTACAGGGAGCATCAATAACAGGTAGGATTAGAGGAAGGTAGCATTGCTTCACACCAGTGAAATATCTCTACTAAGGATGGGGCAATGTTACCATGTTCATCACAGGATGGGAGTGGGGTTAGCATGGGGGCTGTTAATTGAGTCACTTCTGATTTTCCCTATCTGGTGGTTAGAAGTACATCACTTTTGGAGGATGCTTAATTCAGTAACATACAGAGTAAGTGCCATTTATTATGATGTATTTTCTTTCTCCCTCCATTGCCAGAGTACACCAGAAAGTAGGTTTTCTATCAGAATATGCAATGGGTCCTCCACTTCATTGAACCAATTTAGGATGCTCAATTTCCTTTGTAAAATTGATTTTTCTCTCCTTATTCACATTAAGGGCCTTCCACATTTTCAATCTGTCCTAGCACCATGGTGGGGAGTAGGCACAACTGGAAGTCAAGAGAGCTGGTTTCTGACCAGCTCCTCCATTTACCACGCTTGTATCAGCTTCATTTTTGGAAAGTATTTTAAAGGAATTATCTAAACTCAGTTTCAAAGTTCAGGCTTAAAATATCCTCCAATTTCTCAGCATTAACAGATGAAAAACGGTACCCCCCAGCCCCATTTGAAAAGGCCCTCGAATACCCAGTCTGTCTGGAACATCAGTGTATGTAAAGCACATCATACTGTGGGGTTTCCTACTGGGCTCCATTTCTAGATCAATCTTTGGCTTTTTCATTGATTCTTTACATTCTTTTAATTTCACTGATAACAAAAATGGGCATAAATAAATAATAAAAAACAAACACACACACACATATATATTATATCTATTTTAGAAGGGATAATTCATTTCATGCTTTTGAGGTTATAAAATACAGAATTGATTTATGTCAATTCAAAGTGCTGCTCTAAATTATTAGTTATCAAATTTTCGTGAAGCACATGGAGTGTGCCCAGCATCTCTTTGGTGTTTACTGACACAATTTCGCCACCATTTTTGATGAGCAGTGGCAATATAGGGACAAAGGAAGTGCATGTGATCGGAGGCCATGGGACAGGAAGAAGGGAGGGTGTAGGAACTCATGCTCCCCATCTGTCCCAGTCCACTCTTTCAGGGTGGGTTTTCCCTGGAAGTGGGTTTTCACCAGGGCCTGACATCTTAATGGCCTTACAGATAAGATCCCTGACATTGTCATGAGGCTTAGGTTCCAGAGGGAAAGTGATGATAACAAACACATAAGTAAGCAAGACAATTTCAGAGAATAGCAAGGGACACCATGACTTGGTAGAGACTGGTGGTTGCTTGAGAGCTGATAGTCATGAATCCCTCTGTGGTGGGGACTTCAGTTGAGACTTGAATTATGTGGAATGAATAGTGCTTCAGATCTTGATTGCCTTTAGTTTGGGACAAAGCTACCACGTTTAGGTTGACTTCATGGGACAATGTGCATTGTACGATGCTGTTTCCGGATCACATGTCATGAATGATAACCAGAACAAGCTCCATGATCCCTGTACCCAGCCCCAAGCACAGTGCCAGGCCTACCTCAAGTGTTCAGCAAACATTTGCTGAATGAATGAATGGAAGAGCATCTGAACCTGAACTCATGTCATGTCCTCCTCCAAATCGTTCCTCCCAGTTTTCCAGTCTCAGTGAGCCAAGTAACACCTTCGTGGTTCCCCCAGCTGAGGCCTGTGTGTCAGCTCTGACACTTCCTCCCCTGTCCCTGAAGCTACACTCCCCTCCTGCACCCGAAGATGGCCTGTCACCAAGTCCTATCTGTTCTCTCTTTCTTTTGCTTGGGCATTTGGGGTTTTGTCCCCTTGGGTCCTCTTGATTTCTCTCTAGCTACTCCAACAGCTTCTTAATGGGGCTCCTAGCTTAGGCTTGCCCCTCTCCAGTTAATGGTCCATACTTCAGTCATATAGAGCAATATAGCCTATGTGATCAAACACCTGACTTAGGATGTTCCCACAGTCCCCCACAACTTCCCAGCTTCTTGGGATGGTCCACAAGGCCTGGTGTGGTTGGGACCAGGCCAACTTCCCCAGCCACGGCTGGCCTACTGCTTTCTCTTGCATCCAAACCCCGGTAAGGACTGGAACCTCACTTGTAGGGCTGGGCCTTATGAGAGGAGATGAATGAGGCAAGTGTATGAGCTTTTACTCTACGAGAACACCCTTCTGGTGGAGCCTCCTGTGGTGGAACTGTGTCCCCTCACTCTGCATGAGAAAGCCCTTTAGGACACATGGGGATGAAGGCATCCCAGGGGTGTTGGGACAAATAACATGAAGTGGGCCCCTTACAAATAATTCCATGGCACCAGGGGCCACATAAAGCCTGGAGGGGTGGCATTGTGGCAGCAGGGGCAGGCTGGTGCCGGGCTCCCAGCTTCCAACAGGTGCAGGTATGAGAAAGGCTGGCTGTGGTTTAGACTTCTTTTTTTTGCACGCAGGTCACCCTGTCGCCTTCTCTCCCACAATCCAGCTGATCTCTAAGGGAGCTGTTACTTCCCAGCACCCCATACCCACCACCCCTCGGAGCTGTGAAACAGCTCAGGGTCCTCTGAAATGGGAGCCAGCGATCTAGACCCTGAGCAGCAGCCCCAACAGAGCTGACCAGCTGGGGGTGCTGGGAAAGCCTGTTGGATGGAGAGGGGCAGGTACCCAGTGAGTGGTAGCGTCCTCCTGTGTTCAGAGAGAATAAAGCAATTCTGTTATAACAGGCATTCTGCATTAGAGAAGATTGATTTGTCCTTCTGATGTGTTGTTTCCATAGAAGCAGGGCTTAACCTTTTAAGTGAAGATTATAAAGCTACCTAATTCATGTAAAATTAGGCTTCAAGCACATCAGTGCTTAATGTGTAATTGTTTCTGGGGGCCTTGCTATGGCCATTGATCTGACTGCCAGGCACAGCCTATGACTTTCTACGTTTGAAGATGCTCTTACTGGTAGCAATCTAGTTTATTTATTTTAACAAATTTATCTCCTTCATAAAGAGATAAAACTTCTTGGTTAAGATCACCAGAGTATTAATAAATACCTTTTAATTAATGACTAGCATAGACTCTTCATAAACATGGGCGGACTGGCACAGAGGCATGAAACAGGCACTTTCAATTAAAGTAATTTATTGCGTTCTTCCAGAACGGACAGAGAGAGCATCTTGGGGATTGATATCACAACACAATGTCATACACCATTTTCACAACTAGCCTTGTGTTGAATTTTTTTAAAAGAACAGAGTAATTTTAAAAAATCTAAATATTTACATGTTAATAAAACATATATACAGAAGATTGAGACATTATTCATAGATATGGAATAATTTGTTTTTGATAAGAAAACCTATAGAAAGGGTTTCTGAATAAAGTCTAAACAGTAGTCACAGTAAGTAAGCACAAATACAGTTTTCACGTACAAAGTATCACTTCACTCTTGCAGCTTTACGGTCGGTATTTCCCATCTGGGGATCCATCGCACATCCCTGTGAGTCGGACAGTCCCCACCCCTCCTGCAGCAGTGAGAGCGCCGAGCTGTCGCCCCAGCTCCGAAGGACGTGCCTCGAACATTCGGGCTTTATATTTAGCAGATGTCACAGTGGGAAGGTGAAAGTTTCTACCTTTATTAGCAACATATTCATTTTATTGTAACGGAGTTGAAAGGTTACTAATTAATCTTTTCAATTCCCTTGAGACATGTTTTCTTCTGAGAGGCAGCAGACAAGTTTTAAAACGTATGTTGCAGGAAAACAAAAACCCTGGTTCACAGTATCTCACCAGATACTCGGTGAGCAGAGGGACTGGTTTCAGGGGAGGGATCACTAGCTGGCCTCAAATGTAAACGGCCAACTAAGGAGTGATGGAAACAACAACTCTGAACCTCTCTGGGAGCTTCAAAAAGAAGACAATAAAAGACACACATATATGAGACGTAGCTGTCTAGCAGCTGAGTGGATTCCACAGGCCAAACCTAGCACCAGCTTCCTGTCACTGTTGGTTGATGAGCTGGTCTTCGGTGGAAAACTGATCATCTCAGAGCTCCCTCCCTCCCTCAGGCTTAGCGGTTCAGTGTTCTGTGGCACAAGTGCCTTGGACAGGGGAGTAAGGCATTTAGGTGCTGGGCCTGGCCAGGGCACTGATGGCTACTGGCCCTGATGGTTACTCCTCAGCTGCCTCACTTGCAAAACGAGGGGGTGGGACTAAGGGACACGATTCTGAACTCTAACGCACTCCGCTCTCCCATTTGATAAGTACCAGGGAAATGCATTAAACAGAAGCACAGCAGTTCCTCCCGCTCCCTCTGGGGTTTGGTGTTTCAAGTTCACTTTTCTTTCAAGCCAAATTTTGGCCTTTGGGTCAAGTGTCAAAGATTCAAAGTAATTTGCTTTATGCAATAAATGAGATGTAAGTGCAATGTTTCTAAATAAAATATGATTTTAAAGTCACCGTCTTATTAGAGAAAGGAATCCAGACATAAATATTTCTGTAAAACAAATATCCATATGGCATAATATCTCTTTAAATGAATCCAGGTTTTCATTTGTTGGTTTTATATAAAGTGGAATGTATGTGTACTAGGGACCAAATAAAATACATAACATTAATATATTTGTGTCTGATTGTCACACGACACCAAAACACTGAACCACTCACGCAGTTAAAACCATCTGTCAAAATAGTTGTTAGGCTTCATGTAGATAACCACTTACTTTGAGTGCCTCACCTTTCAATGAGTTATTTTGTCACTGTGTCGACACAACCTACATGGAAGGCTTTTCTTTCCTAAGAATTCATATATCATTTGCATTTACTCAGTTCAAATGGTTATTTTAGGGAAACTGATGTCACAAATGATTTCATCTAATAGAGTAGGGCTAGCCTGTCTCCCAAACAATCTTTAAAAAAATTTTTTGATTGATTTTAGAGAGAGAGAAAACCATCAATTTGTTGTTCCACTTATTTATGAATTCATTGGTTGATTCTTGTATGTGCTCCGACCAGGGATTGAACCTGCAACCTTGGCAGATCAGGATGACACTCCAATCAACTGAGCTACCCAGCCAGGGCCTCTTTTTCATCTATTAAGCTGATGAAGATCTAATTAATTTTGGCCTTAACAACTGCTCCCTCAGTACTGGAAAGTGCCATTCTCCTTTACATAGAAACTAAGCAATTTATGTTAAAATAAATATGCTTTAAAACTCCATATATTCACATTGAAGTTCAGAAAAAAAAAGAAAAGAAGGAAGAGAGCTGCTTCTTTTTAATGGACAATGAACTAAGTGGATCAGATGCTGGACTTCAAGGGTGATGAATCAACTCTAAAAATGATTTTTAAAAATCTTACACCAAACTGGAGGCTGGCTTCTTACAGATGGCCAAAGATAGTAGATGGAAACTATTCACACAGGACAGCTAAACTTCACAGGAACTCACACTTTGCAGTAAACTGAAATGCTGATGGGGATCTTTGAGGAAATTCAAAGGGAAGAGGTGCATATGCTAATGAACACTGTCACTAAATGAAAGTCTAGGCAGTGAAATCTGGCTCTGTGTCTTCCGTGTTTTCTCTCCTGATGTCAGACATATTACCTACAACAGAGACAAGAAAATGAAGGGGGCTGTTCCCTAAAGGAGAGCTGTACACTTTCCTGTGACGTGGCTAGAGGTAGTTTGGATATGTGAAGAACGTTGTGGGTGAGGTGTCTGTGTCACGTTAAAATCTTGAATTTTAAGCCAAGGCTTTCATTGTGCTAAGTGAACAATTTTAGCCATTAGAAATCTGTAATGATTATTTTAGCAAGAGAGCCCTCGAATGTGTGTTACTATTAGTGTGTTCATGTGTTGTCCAGGAACAGAAAATGGCTAAATATGATTTACCTGTAAGACAGAATATTATGCAGCTATTAAAATAATGTGTATGAAAATTTGTAATAAAAAATGGAAAATGCTTGTTAGGTTAAAAAAAAACAATTCAGGAAAACAAAATTTCATGTATTTGATCTCCATTGGATAAATCAAATAAGTATGGAGAAAAGTCTGGGAAAATAAAACCCAATAATGATTGTCTCTGGGTGGTAAAGTTATTTTACATTTTCTTCCTTACACTTTTCTTCACTAATTTTTTAAGAGATTTTATTTATTTATTTTTAGAGAGGTGAAGGGAGAAACATCGTGTGGTTGTCTCTTAAGCGCCCCCTACTGGGGACCTGGCCCACAACCAAGGCATGTGCCCAGACTGGGAATCGAACTGGCAACCCTTTGGTTCACAGTCTGGTGCTCAATCCACTGAGCTACACCAGCCAGGGCACTTTATTAATTTTTAAAGCATATGAAAAAGAATGCCAATTTATGACAAAGATTGCTAAGTGCAGGTGAGCTCCATACTCCTCTATTTCAAATTCAGAAGCCTCCTTATTTATTTTTAGAAAGCACTGTTATTTTACTTCCCCCCACCATAAACTGTTCCCAGACCCTGGATGTTTCTGTCATTACCAGGGCGCTCTGCCCACACCTGGCTGCAGGGTGTCTTGGCCTCTGCCTGTCTCACCAGCCCGGGCTCTCTGAGGGCAGGCATTTGTTCACCAGAACCTACCACGGTGCTGGCTCCTGGGAGCTGCTCAAAAATGCTCACCAACAGGGTTGAGGACAAAGAAATGAAGAAAATGCTCTTCCACTATAAAATCCATATCCATTTTTGTTAAGACTAGACGCAGAAGTTTGCTTAAATGTAACGGATTGAGACAAATGTCATTTGACTGCCAGACTGTAACCCTGACTTGCCTGGTTCTGGTTCATAGAAACCTTAAGGATTTACAACTCTCCCCCACCCTCCTCAGTACACATGAATTTGAAAGGGGAAAAAGACCTAAAGTTAATCAAGGCATTGTTAAATCTTTAGAGAGGACCAGCTGTTGCCAGCTCAGATTAATGTACAAAGAAGGTCTGGCCAGTGAGTCTCAAATCCCAGGATGAAGCTCCTTGTACAAGAAAGGTGGAGCTCTCCTCTTAGTCTCGCTGGGTGCACGCAAGGAGGGAGGGGTCAGTAGTAGCCTAGAGTCCAGAGGAGCCACCAGACTGGGCGACAATCAAGAGACAGGCTATTCTAATCAAGATTTAGTTTCATTATTGCAAATGTGGGGCACCAACCTGGAAATTCTTTTCCTCTTTTCTAAATGATAAACAGTATTATAACACTGTTTAGTCATTTGTGTCCAGTATCTATCAAGAGTCTAGTGAAAGGACCTGCAGGGCCATTCTACTTCTGTCTTCATTACCACCTCACAGCCCTGTGCAGCATTTGAGAAAGAATTCCATGAGTTTGAAAGTGCAGTGGACTTCAGGGGGACTTACGATGGGCCTTCTAGCTGTGGAGACTGTGAGACAGTGAGATAGAATCCTACAGGGATTAGCACATCATCAACTCTTGGGATCTTTAAGAAACATGCAGAGAAAAGCTGGCTTTGGCTTAGGTGTAAGAAAGCTACGCGGTGTAATGACGGGCAGGCCACCAACCAGCTGTGAGACCTTGAGAAAGTCACGCAGTGTTCCTGGGCCTCAGGCTTTTTTACCTGTAAAATAAAAGGACCAGATGAAAGAAGGCATGGGACTGGATGATCTCTAATGATCCTTCATACTCAGATTCCTTGAAATTCCTTTCAGTTCCATGAGCTTGTTCTACCATCCCACGTTCAATTTTCTCATCTGAAACATCTCTTTGGCTCCATCCTCAGACAGGAAAAGGCAAAGGGCAATGGTTTTCCTGTAATAATTTTTAAAAGCCCACTGTGTCAGGTGACAGTGAGGGCAGGCAGTGCAAATGCCTGGGGCAACAGGCTGGAGGGGAGTAACCCTGGAGAGCACAACCAGAGCAGCACGGTATTCCTCCCAGCGGCCTCCCGAAGTGCACAGTTCCATTATTAGTTGTATTTCATGTGTCTCCTGGGAATGGGCCAGGGGTGACAGGCACATGGCTAACATGAGTTGTCCTGATATTCAGAGGTCAGAATGGGAAGCAACAGTAGAGATCATGCCTTTCAATTATGTGGACACATAGCCGAACGAGAAGAGAAACCCCTTTATATAATGACTATGTACAGTACACTCGATATAGCAGATCCTTTTTTCACTCGTCCCTTGATCTGATGCTCAGCCAGTCAGTGACAGAAAGCACTGTATCATTTACATGGCTGAGCTTTCTTGTTGCTCTGAAGTTCACTGACATATGTCTGCCCTACACCACAGCACTGTGCTTCGCTTGCCATCTCAGGATAAGGGCCATCAGTGCACACACAACCCAGGAGCGTGCCTACACAGACTAGCTGCTCCATTCATATTTGCTGATTTCCACTGAAAACTCAGCAGCCCAATTCTAGAGAAGAAAACACTGAGTTGAGCTTTTTCCCCTAGAAGTTTTTTTAGGCATCTAGGTTTGAGGGTGGCGAATAAAGAGTCTTGAGGCCAAATGAGGGAATAAACTGTTTGCCACACAGCTCCGTGATCAGAAACCTGTCCCTCTGGCTCTCAGGCAAGAACCGAAGAAGAGGCAGGAGGCTAGAGTCAGAAGTATATCACTTGAGAGTTAACCAATGTGAAGTCACACTGATGCTATGGCTTAACATTGTAGCAGAGGCTTTAATGAAATGTTGCACTGGGGGGACCTGGTTATAACATTAGTAATGTGCATCCAAGCCAGATGGCTTGGCCTGTTCAGTCACTCAACTAGAACACAGTGCTCACTGGTGCCCACTGTATGAAGGGGGATGACTGACTGCCCCTCAATGCCCTTTGGGGCAGGTGGGAAAGGACAGAATGGACATGAATTCCATCATAAAATTGGTGGTCTCTGTTCTAAAAAGAAATGTCATATCACATTAAAATATTTTTTTAATGTATAGAGGTTTGGGGAGGCAAAATCTTGTGACACTAAATCCTTAGGACTTAGTATTCTGAGGTTTTTAAAAATATAAAACAGTGTGAGAAAAATGTAGCTTTTCACATTCAACGTGAAAAATATGTCTGAACAAAGGGCACTGAGGACCTCTGATGACCTGGCTCTGTCAGAGGAGCATTTGCTCAAGCATCTGCATCTCCAATGCTAACATTTTCAATGCAAATATTCTCCTGTGCTGTGTTTTCCAGCCAGTGATGAAAATGCAAATGTGTTTTACCTGTTGGTGGTAGAGAGATGCCATCCAGTCTTTCATCACCGTCAGCTACCTCTGCTGGTTACAAACATAAAACACAAATCTCATTAGTTTCAGGAGCACATCCGTTTTACCGAATACAGTCATACAATTAAAAACCCCCAGTATATATGAATTTCCACCTTTCTTTTCCCTTTTCAGCTCCAGTTGGTTCATATTACAGACTGTAGTACCAATATTTAAGTAAAATAGTTTAAAGATGATGTAAAATCAATTTTCCTGTGCTAAAAATTTTTATATCTCATGAAACTTGTTCTATCCATCATTGTTGATTGCAGTGCATTTCACTTATTTACATAGGCTTAAATATCCACCCAGAACTTGGGGTGAGTTGTTTAAATATAATCATGAAGGTACAGAGGTCAGTGAATTCCTGTGCCAGAATTTTGCTTGTCATCTCCAGAACCATTCCCGAGGGGCAGGCTTAGGACACCTTGAGAATAAATCTTTGCAGATGACTGGAAATTCAGATGCTAGAGCTGCCAGCATAAGTTGACATCAATTCAGTCATAAAGAAAATCAGAGGGAATAAGCATTTCTTTAAAGGCAATTCTGTGTTTTAAAATGCAAACCTTTGCTCATCTCTGATATGTTTCAATCTCCTTTAGAGTTTTCCAGAAAACCTTCCACTAAATGCAAAAAAGAAGGTGCCCGTATGGCTCCTGAGAACAGATGGGCTACAGGATGGGTCAAAACATTTCATTATGGCCATTTGGGTGAGTTCAGCATGCTCCCGTCTCCTGGACCTAGTGGCCCCATGGAAAGTTTCCTGCCCAAAGCCGCCACTTGGGCCCTGCAGGTGTGCACGTGAGGCCAGTCACATGAGGGCTGCCGTTTGTGTCACGTGGTAATGCTAAGTTGGTGGGAGGCGAACTAATACTGTGTTCTTGTTTTATTGCAGTTGCTTTACACACAATCAGGGTTCACAGATTCCCACTCTAGTTCACCCTCTCACATCTCGTCCTCAGATTGCTACACTCTGACATCAGCGAGAGACTCTTTCTCTGCTGACCTGCTCAGCCCACCACAAAGAGAAAACACTGAGAAGAGACAGAATAGTCAAGATCAATTTGGGCTAGAAAAGAATAGAAACCACCAAAAATTATGTTGTAGATGAATACTTAGCAACAAAAACATTCAAGTCAAGCAGTAAGATAAATGGTAAGAATAAAATTTTATGTATACATTTACAGACAAAATACAGGACAAACTAAAATGTTAACAGTGTTTCTCTGGATGAAAGACTTACAGGTATTTAAATTTTTGTTTTTTCTAAAAAAATTATTCTGTATATTTAAAGAATAACAAACATGTTACTTTTATATTTAAAAGACATTATTTTCTTCCAATTGGTTTGAGTGGATTTGAACAGGTAGCCAAACTTGTCTAGGATTTAAAAAATTCTCCAGCAATAATGGTAACCACCATTATTTGCTACCACCATTTATTTGATCTTTCAATTTACTGAACACTTCACATACATTGTATCGTCTCACTCTTAGAAAACCCCACAAGAAAGGTCTGTTATTATGTCCATTTTAACAACCGAGGAAACGGAGACAGAGAGTTAAGACGTTTACCTGGGTTGATGTAGCCAGTAAATGGCAGTGCCAAGGGTCGACGCAGGTTTCTGCCTGGGCTCTTAACCTTTTTGCTGTTAATCGTGCAAACATGTATCACATGCAGCGTGTATAACTGCTTTTCATTTAGTTATAGCAAAAATCGGTTCTGGGTATAAGCTGATCTTCCCTTTGTAATTAAGTTATCCTCACTTTATAAAAGCAGGCCTATGCAATTAGGTGCTTTTTAGTAAGAACAGAACATATGGAAGCAAAAAGGTGAATGAGTTGGTAAATGCTGGCTGCAAGAACAGGGCGCAGTGTCATGGAGGCAGAACATGCCAGTGTTACTTAAATTTAATTATAACATCTGTCTGTAATAACGGGCTCACCATCTTTCTTCCCTGGTGACAGTCAACTTGTAAAATTTGGAGGAGATTGAGCAAGTCCAATAAAAATTTAATAGCAGTGACAGCTTTACTCTTAGATCACACACACACACACACACACACACACACACACTCTTGTGATTTCAGCTCAGAGGAAATAATCTAATGAAAATGATAAAAATACACACCAGGAGGGGCATCATTCCGGTTATAGAAAAAAATTATTATATGTAACGAGAGCCCCAAATGAATTTCTATTTGTACGTATAACCTTCCAGACCCGCGTGGGGCGCCTCCTTTTTCTAGAGGCGGTGTGAGCTCCCTTAAGCAGTGAGTTATTAGCTTGCCCAGGTGGCGCCTGTATCTAATTCCAGGAACTGGGCCAAACACGATAAATAAGGTTAAAGTTGTGGAATGTCTATGAGACACTTTTTGGATTATCACTTAGAACCAACGTAAAACAAAAAATAGGAGAGCAAGCAATATTATCGAGAGGCCTCAGTTCTACCAGCATGACAAAGGGAATGAAAGTGGCTCTAGTTTCAATTTGCTGGGACCCACTTTTATGCTGCCTGGGGAGAAGGCAGTGTAGCGGGATATCACAGAATCGGGAGACAAAACCCATTTGGTAGGCCACTGCTGAAGCACTGTCATTCCGGTCTGATCTGTAGGTCAGGGCTGGTGTTGCAGGTGCCACCCACTTTTCAGACACTAACAGAATGTGCTAGAAGGGCAGAGGAGTGCCACGGTGCTGATTTCAAATATCTAGGCAGATAATCTAATACCCAAATATGATGATAACTACGGAATGGGGCCCACAACGTTCTCAGCACTTGGGAGGCTCCCGCCAGAAGGGAAGAGCGTGTGAGCAGTCTGCGGGTTTGGGTCCCATTCCTTAGAAACAGGAGAGGTCGTGCAGAAATGAGCATGTGCCATGTGGTTTACTGGCACACATGCTGGGTTGGTTCAGAGATGTGTTCACTGGCCAGTCTGTCTGTGGGAAAGAGAAACAGGAAAAAAGTCCCCACTGTGTGCATGTGTGTTTGTTGGGGGAAAGCAGGGAAGGGAATGGGACCGGGACTCATTATAATTGGTCTTAGCATCTGAAATAGAAAAAAGGGTGTGTTTATGTATAAAGTATTAATATATAGCATGGGGAAACAGAATTTAAACTGAACTTCCCATTTCAGTCACATGGCCCATTGCCAGAAAGGCTGTTTCTGTATCTCTGAGAAGAGGCCTCCCCAATACCCTCAGTAGGCACTCAACATCCCCCCCACCCTTTGTCTTCAATGTTTCAGGTCCTTTAGGGACTTGTAATCACCTCCAGCTGGAGACACATATTCTGTGACACTGATTTCTCCACCTACATCAGTAATATCAGCATCCTGGATTTAAAGTTCTCGCCCCTCAAGCTCCCAAGGAACTTCAAGTATTTCTTTTTTTTTTTTTTTTTTAAAGATTTTATTTATTTATTTTTAGAGAGGGAAGGGAGGGATGGAGAGAGAGAGAGACATCAATGTGAGGTTGCTGGGGGCCACAGCCTGCAACCTAGGCATGTGCCCTGACTGGGAATCGAACCTGCGATGCCTGGTTCGCAGCCCGCGCTCAATCCACTGAGCTACGCCAGCCAGGGCCAAGTATTTCTCATAGTTTCCTTTTACTCCTACCAGCCCCTGTAGGACAGGAAGGGACTGTCAGGCTTCTGTGCATTCTGAGGGAAGGAATTTGCTAGAAGTTGGTGGCACAGTTGGGACACTGTGTGAAGAACCAAAGGGTGGCTGGTTTTTGAATTATTTTGGTCCTTGCTTTTCCTTTGGGCTGATTATTAAATTTAAGTCTCTTCACCATGGCAAACTTTAGATCTCTCTCAAATCTGAATATTATATTTAGCACCCTTTTTTTTTTGGGGGGGGTAACAATTTTCCCCTGCAAATCAACAGGCAAATGGAAGCTCTCACATACCTAAGGAGTCAAGATCGCCAAGGCAGAATTTAGGCAACGCAAGACCAGCTGAATACTAGCAAGCACAGCGCTCAGGATTCATACTAGAAATTTAATTTGGGATATAAAACCGATGAGACATAGCACCCAGCATGATGTCAGTGCTCACAAAGGTGTTACTGGGTAAGACGATTGGGAAGTTGTCTTTGATAACACCTGTTACTATCTATAGAATATTTTTTCACCCCAATGCTTTCCTGGAGTCTGAAATCTAAATAAAGGGGCTAAAGTAATATAAGGGGCTTTTGTGAGGTGACTCCAGGCTGAGGCAGGAGACCTTTAGTATAAGAAGTGACACGAGACTCTGCTGGCAGGACTGAATCTTTGTAGGTGTTACTCAGTTAACCTACCCTGAGTGAGGTCAGCGCCATGACGTAAGACCCTCAACCTTTGGGGGAGGAGGAGAGAAGACAGGAAATTGGGAGGGAACTAAGGAGATGGAGGTGCAGAGAAGGAAGTAAGAGAAAGGGCTTGAGGAAGAGGAAGAAAGGGCACTCTGGGACGACCATGTAGCAGCAAGGATCTGCTAAGGAGCCCCAGGAGCCCTGAGGATCTTGTTCCTGAGGGCGGAGCTCAGGCACATTGCTGTCCTGCAGGTTTTGGGATAAGAATTTGAACCTCAAGGAAGGAACTGATGAAAGAATATTCTCCAAGATCTCATGTGACCTAGATGAGCTAAACAGTAAGAACTTTTTGTGGTGGACTACTGTCTCTCCTTTTCCAGGGACTGATTCGTTGGTTCATTCATTGGTTCCACGCTGGGCCACACACCATTCTAGATACTTGGGACAGAAACACGACTCCGATGCCATCTCTGCTCCTCAGGCTCTCATGGGCACTGGAGCACACAGGTGGGCGACTATTCTGCTGGGAGGAGACCAAAGTGCTGTGGCCGCCTGGGGGGACCCAGGAGAAGGAACCTCGAGGCTGTGATAGGAGGAGGCATTGTTTTCCAGGCAGAGGAGAACATGAGTTTGAAAACCTAGCATATTTCAGAACAGGGAGAGTTTGCAGAAGATGAGGCTGGTCAGGGGGTGGGGGTGACTGTGAAGAACCTTACCTGCCATACTGGGGAGCAGGGGTATGTGTAGAAGGGATTTTACTGTGGGGGTGACAGGAAGCTAGCAGAAGTGTCTAACTGGGGTGGGAAAGACCAGCTTTCATTAGCTGAGTTACAGAGAGGAAAGTCTCAGGCCTCAGGCCATGGCCATGTCTGGGGCTGCATGCCTGAGAGCCACTGATGATGGGACAGTCCAAGTCAGGAGTGAGGGTGTAGAATCAAAACAGCACTGAGGATGGAAACTTGGGAACGCTGGGTCTAGGAGACAGGTGGAGAGAGAGAGGCAGTGAGGGAGACTGCAGGCATTGCCAGGAAATTTGGAGGAGAAACAGAGAGAATGAAGTCATAGAACCCAAGGGAAGAGAGTTTCAAGAAGGATGAGGTTCCACAGAGTAAAAATCAACATGAAGGTCAAGTCGGAGTGTTAATATAAACAGCAGGCAAAATCTGATCTTTGGGATGTGAATGCAGCAAAAGCTCCAGGAGAGGAGTGAGGTCAGAAGGCAAAGTGCAATGGACTCCAAAGTGAACTGGGGTGGGGGAGGCACACCAGGATGCAAACCCTTTTGGGAGAATTTTGACCAGCAACGTTAAAAGAAAGAGAAGGTAGTATTTTTAGGAAATGGCAAGGATAAAGGAGTTGTTTTGCTTTCAGTTGGCAAAGGGGAGGAGGACAAGGTCATGGATGTCTTTTGAGCATCATTATGTATCAGTCTTTGTTAGTGGCAATACTTACATTGTCTAATTCTAACTCTGAAAACACCCCTGGGGTAGCTGTTAGCCTCATACAAACGAGGAGTGCAAGGCTCAGACACATCGAATAATTTGTCCAGAAGTCTCAGGAATTTGTAAATGACAGCTCAGAGCTAGAATTCACACTTGTTCTTTCCACTATACCATACTGTGTTTGTTCATGATGGTTTGTAATGAAGAAGAAGGCAGTGAACATTGAGAGACCTAGGAGGATGACTAGATCGTTTATTCAAACCTAGAATCCTTTGGAAGTGAAAGGGACGTTATTAATTATGCCAGGAAACAGGTAAAGCAGGACTGCCCAGGCACAGCAGGCTGGTTGTCCCCTGGCCTAGAACAGAGGGGCCCATGAGGTTATGACTTCCTCAGTGACCTCCACTGCTGCCAGGCACCGTTGTGTACAATACAGACATTCCCAGAGGGGATACACCAGTGTCCTTTATGAAGACATCTGTGTACAGCATGTGTCTGGAGCCTTACCACAACTTTGAGGTGGCTTTATTTTTATGTCCATGTCATGAGAGCGTCACTGAGGATGAAAAAGGTGGGGTGACCTGCCCAAGGTCAAGAGCTGGTAAAGAGCAGACATAATACTTGCAAACCAGCTCTTCTGAACCCATTGTAATTTATTACCTGATGTAATAATATATTTTTTACTAATTAAAAATATTATAAAAAGAGCATAAATTAAGTATAACAGAAAGCAAATGGTTAAAATAGATGAAGGAAAGATTTTTAATAAAAAATCATCTAAAGATAAATATTTTATTTGGATATGACCTTGGGACCTAGAACTTTGTACACAACTTCCACAACTCTGTCACCGTTAAGTCAGAGGATGCTCAGGGAGAGCATACAGAGATGACCTTGCAGCTGAGTGTTTTAGTTAGAGTCCTGATGGCCACTTTCAGAAAGAGCTGTAAGGTTTTCCACACTGAAAACCACCTGGGCTGCTGGTGCCCATGTGTCCCGTTGTTGCGACAAGGGCATTACCAGCCTGTGCCAGGAGCTCTCCCCAGGCTCGGGCACAGTGGCGACTGCTCACTGAGTTCATGTGCAGCGATCTGTTGGTGACGCAGCCTCATGCTCCTGTACTGCTGCTCTCTTGGACCCCCATGACACCCAAGCCTGCAACATTTCAGTGCCTAAGGTCGTCTTCTCCCAGACTCTCGCCCCCAGCCACAGGAGCACAGAAGGGTCCGAGCAGGCCAGGCATCCTAAGTTTGATCAGGATTAAAAAAAATCTAGAGGTTTATGACCTTCTAGAGATGACTGTTTTATTATTTTTATTTTTTGTTTTTATTTTTTAAAATCCCCACCCATGGATATGCTTATTGATTTTTAGAGAGAATGAAGGGGGAGGAAGGGAGGGAAGGTGGGAGAGACAAAGAGAGAGAGAGACAGAAAGAGAGACAGACTTCAATCCGTTGCTTCCTGCACAGTCCCCGACCAGGGATCAAACCCACAACCTAGGTACAAGCCCTGACTAGGAGTCAAACTGACAACCTTTTGGTATACTGGATGATGCTCCAATCCACTGAGACACCTGGCCAGGGCTTTTTAAATTTTGTACTTATTGATTTTTAGAGAGAGAGGAAGGAGCAGTGAGAGAAAAAGATTAATTTGTTGTTTCACTTATTTATGCACTCATTGGTTGATTCTTGTATGTGCCCTGACCGGGACTCGAACCTGGAACCTTGATGTATCAGGCTGATGCTATAACTAATTGAGCTACTTGGCCAGTGCTGAGATGATTATTTTACATGATGATAGAAAACTGACCTCAAAGGGATACCTCACTGATAAGTGGGCCCGCTGTCATTTTGGGGAGCCTGAGACTTCAAATGACTAAATAATCACAATTAACTAGTGTTCACTTTTCCTGGAAGAAATCCTAGAATCACCAAGCCCAGATTAAAAAAAACAATTTAAATCAATTTAAATCAATAAATACCTGACTTAGGATTTCTTTCTATTATATGTGGTGTTTCAGGTAGGATGATTATTATTTTTTTTACCTTAAATAGTACTTTCTGTCAGGCAGATCCAAACAAACAGAAATCAACAGGCAATGGAAACAAATCAAAAGGAGAGACCTGCTTTCATCCATGAGATATGCAAGCCCGCGGGTGCGGTTAGCAATCTTTCCCCCTTTGGCCTGACATGCTTTTCCTATCTAATCTTCAGGTGAATTTTGGAGTTCATTTCAATAGAACTCTCAAATACAAAACCACGGCACATTATATACAGCATCTCCTTCAGAAGACAACAGACAATGGAGCACCCTAGAGCAAAGCATTGTACTTTGCAATGTCTGAGAATTCAATAAAGGGCTTCTGCAATTATTTTCTTGTAGCTTATTCATACCTGAGCCTCTTTTTAACCTTCTTCTGGCCAGTTTAATTTGATCCTGTAGAATCTGTACCCAGTCTCTCGGGCCAGGAAGTTTATCCACGTGATTAGCAGTACAGTACTTTTCTGTAAAGACTGAAAGAAAATGTGAAATATCATTAAATGCTTTAACAAATAAAACATGCAGATCTGAGACAGGAATATATCCCAAGAAGAAAGAAAAGTATGTTGCTAAAAGACAATGGTTCTATAGTAGACACCTTCAATACCCATATTACACTCCCCTGGTGAAGGCGGAGCTTGGCACAGCCCTGACCACATGAAACATGCTGTGCTTCAAAGTGAAACCAGCTGTAAACATTCAGCAATTTCTATGGAAGGTGTCTTTTCTACTTGCTCCATGTCCATGGTATATGTCTTATGAGCACAGAAAAAAGTGCTTCCCATGGGCCCATTGGCCCCATGACAAAATTCAGTGACTGTATTAAAATATTTCACTTTTTTGTTATTAATTCAAAATCTAATGTGAAATTACACAAAAAGATGATGTTCTCTTGGTGATTCCTACTAACTCAATCGGTTCTCAGAATAAATAGGATGTAGTTGTATCTTAATGGAAGTTCCCATTCCACAATGAGTCAACTGCTTACAATACTCCATTGGCTTCTAGGAAAGAGCTACCTATTAAGCACAGAAGGAAGTATGGAGAGTCATAGAAGGCGATGGAAGGGAGGCCAGGCAATTATCTTGCTGAAGCCATACAGTGTGTGACTGCACGCACGGGCGCTGACACTGGCATTTCCGCTTCATGTGCCACTCCTGAGCGCTTTCAACCTGCTCTTCGTAAGGTCAAGACCAAGCATGTACTCACGTCACACTGCCTTCTTCGTATTTAAAATATTGGTAATTTTAATGTTTTAAAGGCTTTTTAAAAAAGGAAAATGTTGACAGATTCAACTATTGTGTAAAACTATAAAATTTCTATTGAATGGAAAATATTTCATTGAAATGAGAAAAGCTACTTACACTAAATGTGTCTTGAAAAGGTTCAATATCTACCACCATGTAAAGCACTCATTCAAATAAAAGAGTCATTTCAAAAGTCTCTATAGATAACAAAGTGTATTTAGCAAAACATTGGGAAAAATATTCAACTAATATATAAGCCCCCAAATTGGAAATCACACTTTATACCTACTAAATTAGAACAATGCTAAAAAGTTAACATACTTAATATTGATAAATTGTGGGGCTCTGGCACAAACATTACTATTGGCATAGCTGGCAAAACCCTTTTGGAAAACAAGATGGTAATATATAATGAGAAGCATAAAACTGTTTTATGTTTGGGTTGGTAATCTGATTCCTAGAAATTTATCCTAAGGAAATAATTTGAAAGAAGGAAAAACCCCCACACAAATATAGTGAATCCAGTCTGAGTTAGGGCTGTGCTCGTGAAGATGGAGGGGTGACCAGACCTGTATCTAGAATGGGCATTTCTGCAGAATCGCATGACCCGGTAACTACAGAGGAATGGGAAGGTTTGTAAGGGGAGAGGCAGATGTATTCAGCTTGGTTTGGGACATGTGGAGTTTGGCGTCTGTGGGGCATCCATGTGGAAATGGCTAGCAGATATTTTTGTATAGAAGCCTGCAGTTCAGAGAAGGGTCCAGGCTGATACAAGTTTCTGAGGCACAAACATTTAAAATGACAGGAAAAAACACTGATCAGGGAGAACATAGCGAGTGAACAGAGTGCTGGGCCAAACATAGAACTAGAGAGAACCTCAGTGGCTGAGTGGAGATTAAGGCACAGGAGCTCATGAAGCAGCCCAGGATGGGCTACAGAGTCTGGAATCCACGAGGGGCCTTGTAAAGGCCGGGGAGTGGTGCTGACAGAGGAGAGACCCACAGTATGGGTACAGAAGGGCCAGGAAGGGAGGTTTGGAAAGGGCCCACTGAAGGTCATCAAGGAGTGGTGGGGGTGGCCACAGATGACACTCTCAAAAAACTGAGTTCATTGGGGGAAGGGAGAGAAGGACTGGGAGGGGAGGAGGGCTGAGGGACAGGAAATCTGAAGGTTTACAGGCTGAGGGAAGCAGCAATGTTGTGGGGAAGACAGGATCTAGGAAAAAGGAGACATTCAAAGGAACCATCCCAGAAGAACTGTGAGGCAATAGGTCAGGACAGAAATGGAGGGTCGCCCTCAAACAGGAGGAACTTCTTTCTTCTGACCCCAAAGGCTGGTAAGACTGGGGCAGGTCGAGAAGTGGCTATAGGTTGGAGTAATCACTCCTGAGACCTTGCTGAACTTTTGGTGAGGGGAATGGAGAGTGTGGGGAAGTCTGGAATTGCCTGCGAGGAGAGAGCAGCAGACTGAGAATGCGAGGAGAGCCAGCAGGAGTGTGGTGTTGGCAACGGTTTGTAGGAGCAGGCTGTTTTCTCCCATGCCACCCTGCAGACCTTCCTCAGGGCTGGAGTGGAGTGGAGACCCTGAATGGTAGGGCTGGTCTTGAGTTAGAATTTTTCTGGACAGTTTTGGCAGAAGGACAGGGATACAAAGCATTTGAAAATGTTGATGAAGATGCCACCTTGAATGAGTTACTTCGACTTTCCTCACTCCCCCTTCCCACTCAAATCTGAGAAGGAAGTGAAACCAGGAAAAGGCTCACAGAGTTGGAAAACCCCGCAGAGACCAGGGAATGCAAATATCAGCAGGGCTGGGGAGCCGCTGTGGGGTAAGGGCAGTTGAGAGGATACTGCTGGAGTACAGACAGTGGTAGCGGAGCAGTTCTGGACCGGAATGCTAAGGTGTGATCAGGGGTGGGGCTGCAATGTAGCTGAGGTGAACGTCACTGTGTTTGAGATCTGGGTACTATGTGGCTGAGGGGTCAGGTGGAACTTCCATGTGGACAGCGAAGTTATCCAGGATGACAGCGTGATGAGAGAACAAGAGGAAGACGTGTAGCTGTAGTTACAGCCTTAGTGGAAAGGACCCTTCCCAGCCCAACTGAGTAGAGGAATGATGGTTAGGAAGCAGAATTAAGGATCAGGGGAAAAAAATCAAAGATGTTGCCCAGTATGTGATATGTGGGCCAGGCAAGGAAGGAGCCTCCACTTGGGATAGATGCAGAGGGAACGATATACCTCTGGGGGTGGGTGTGCTTTGAACCCCCCACACTAGGTTATAGACACCTCAGGGTCTTCATTTTGTCTCCCTCAAAGCCTACAACAGTACTTTGTACTGACTGAGTTCTTATACAATAAACATTTGATAAATAAATAAACACATTGTCTAGTTTTGTTTCTAATAGAAGCAAATACCACAGCTCACAAATGTAGACTAATTCTGGAAGGAAAGCCTATCTAAATTAACAGGAAGCCTTAATTAATAGAATATGGTTAAGGAAACAAGGTTTTATTACATTCAAATGCCCACAATCATGTTTACTTATCAGAGAATTGCCAAAAGATTCTTGAAGTCCTGTTTTAATGAATGTAAGAAATTTGTATTTAGCACCCTATTAGTTTATATGAAAATGTATACCACCAAAAGGATTAAATATACTGTTTTAGCAAGTAAATAGCTCCCTCCTTGTAATATTATTTCTAGAATTAACTTCCACAGCAGCCCCTCTTTTCTTAGACACTGAAATGCAGGTGTCCAAATTGGCCCCCATTGGAAAGTAGTGGTTCCAAATTAACAAAATAGATTTGGGTTACGCCCACATAAAAAATGATCCCCAGCCATGAAAACCAAAAGGAAGGTTCTGGAAGGTTTCTCCCACTCTGTGAAGAGCTTCCAAGCAGATCTTTTGAATCTAATCTTGAGCTCAGGCATTCTGTCACTCACTGAGAAGGCAATAATTTCTGGGTATTTTTTTTTTGTTAAAACCTGTCTAGTTTCAATAAAAATAAGCCAGAGAAGTCTCTGACTCCTGGTTTGTGCCTCAAACCATGGAAAGCACAGTCTTAAGCTTCTCAAAAAATATCAATACAAATATTTCCACTGGGTCTATTTTGACATTCTATTTCATGGACTATATTCACACTCAGAAAGAACTTTCAACTAGAATCTATGTCCTGAAGATGCAATCTTACTCTGTTGCACACACAGATGAGGCCTTAGGCCAAAATACTGTGATTGTATTGACCTGAAAATACTCAATATACGATGTGAATAGAGGTATCGAGTAAGCAGAAATATTTTTGATATCTGAATCTATGGCTAAAGGTCAAGCTATTCCCTGGTAACAGTTCCATTAGGAGTAACGATGTGAGAAGAGGCACTGCATTAATGCACTGGATTCCTACCATGTTAATAGTGGGTCATTAAGAATCATAGTACAACAATTTGCATTCATCCTTAGAATGTAATAGGTCCTAAAAGGAAATTTTCTTCCTTTACATAGTATTAAGGGGAAGCAAGGGCTAATGTTAAGCAAGTCCAAGCAATCTAAACAAGTGGATGAAGGCCAACAATTAAACTAAATAAAAGAGTAAAAGTACCTACATTGCTTAATATAATTTGAGGTCCCAAGGCACAAAGAGTATGTTAAGCCACTGGAGAAATGACAAATGTTCAATTTGATCTGTACATGAATAATGACTTTTCTCAGATGCTTGCATTCATTTGAGCCATGCCCTTTAATTGTATATAAATAATAAATAAGCTAGTGGTGGCTGAGCAAATCCTTCCTTCCCTAGAAATGTGGCATTTAAAATAATCATCAATGAACACAGCAGTGTGTGGCATGTCTGAATGCAACACGCTGAGAACACAGCAGATTGGCCAGGTTCCCCAAAGAGCTGTGTGTTCACACAGTAGTTCCTAGAGGACTCTTCACTTAGATTTTTCTGGCTTTCTATGCTGGGAAGAGCAGAATATGGTATGGATTTTTAAACGGAATCATTGGACCATACAGACGCTTAAAGGGGCAGGAGTAAATAGAACAGCTTTAATTTCACCAAAAAATGCTCTAAGAAGGCGAAAACTCTGGTCAGCAGTGAGTACCCACTTCTGATCTGATGCCTCAGTTTTAACTTCTGGTCAGACAAGTCAAAGTCAGGTTGCCATCAAGTAGAACTGAAAGCTGGGCCCTCATTACATATGCCAAACTCCCAAGCTTGAGGGGACCAGGGAGGAGGGTGAGAAAGAGCTGTGCACAGAACCACTTGTGGCTGGGAGTGTGCAAAGGAGGGGGAGCCCTCGGACCAGCCCACAGGTGCAGGAGGGGAGACCAGGTTCCCTGCAGGCCGCTGGAATTATCCCACCCCTCCCATCTGAGGGCATGGAAAACCAGTACCCCTCCCACATTTCCCTCTTTCCTCTTACTCTTAAAACTATTATTTGAAACTCCCCACGAGCCAAGAGCTTTGTATCCGTCTCACTTAGTCTTTGCAGTGATCTGATGAAGCAGGTATTGTGATCCCATATGACAGACAGATAACAAAATCAAAGCATCAGCAGGACACATAACCGGCCCAAGATGGCACAGCTAATAGAGGTTATTTTCCACAGAAATGAATTTTTAACTTTATGCTGTAAACAAGCACACAGATTCAGAAAAGTGACTGAATTCTAAATATAAGTAAATCAATAGCTAAGGTAATACTTGCGTGTGAAAGAAAGTTGTGAATGTTGGTCTGACTCAGTTACATGCAGACAGACGCAGGGCAGGAGCGGAGAGCAGACGGGACGGGGCGGGGCCGGTGAGGTCGCCCCTCCGCTCTGGGGAATCAGCTGGGGCAGGATGCTTGCTGTACAGGTGTTTTCAGCTTAAAAGTGGTGACCTCGGCCCAATTTTTATATGGTTCTAATATGATAAATACTTTCTTTGATAATATCATGGTGCTTCATTCCCCAATTTCATGGAAAGAGCATACTGTAGGCTTGACATCCATTCTGATTATTTATTAAAATGACCATAAACCTGGCACTTAAGGCACTAGGAGAGAAAGGAAAAGAGCTAGATAAGCCTGCCTACAGCACCAGGCCTTAAGGTGCTCCAGAGCTTGGCGCCCCTGATGCTGATCTAGGGACTATTCTCAGCTGTGCAGGTTCAGAAACGCGGTTTTATCCAACCACCAGGGGCTCAGGCCTAGAAACCAGCTCACAATAACTACACTTACAAGAGAGTGATAAATAAACTAAGATGACAATGAATTAATGTGTAATGGGGGTGACTATCTTTCTAGCATCCAAAACATTTGATGTCTTCAACCAGTTCACTCACTTTTTGGAATCAAGGGACTAGAATGAAGAACTTAACAGAAGGTTGCTTAGTGAGAACCAGAGATTGTGAATGGTGTGGGACGAGCCAAGCTTGAGGACGCCTATGGGAAACTGCCCGTTCCTGGCCCCTGCTGCCACCATGGGCAGGAACGTGTCACACCAGTACCCACCAAACCAGAGCTGGAGTGGAGCAGACAGGTAATTGAGCTAAAGGAAGCCAAGCCGCAGACTATCCAAAAGGATGAGCAGGACCCCTGGCATCCTCCTCAGAACAGCAAGCAGTGAGGGGGTGAGTGAAACTGTGGCATGATGACATGAGCAGGCCTGACACCTTGTGCAAACCAGAACTGTGAGGGGCAGAGGGAAGAAGGAGGAGCCAGCTGGTGAGGAGAGGGAGGGTGAGGCAGATCTGCAGAGAGCAGGAGAGCCAGAGAAGCTCAAAGTGGCTGGTGATGAGGGGATGTGGGGCACAGGCAGGCCTGGGAGCAGCCTCCTTTCCCACTGTTCCATGCAGCAGGAATGGAGTGGCAGCCTCACAGTATACCTGTTTCCTAAGGGAATGAGAGCACTTTACAGAGGTTGGAGTACAGCCTGATTCTGTGTTTTTAGCCTGATTCTTAATCCACCATCAGTGGCCCATCAGTGACCAACATATTCTAATGCCCTTGACTTCTAGTACTGGATAGGTACCGACAAGTCCCTGTGCTTTCCTGTTGTGGGCCTCTGTGCACGAAGATCTTCAGGGCACATCCTGAGATACAAAGTCACAAATGATCTTTGGAGGTGCGATTACCTCAGTGTATGCTTTATTTCACCTGTTTGTGTTGATTCTTATTAAAGCAATGACAGTGGACGTTTCTGATCTTATACAGAAACTGGGGTACTTCACACCTAGCAACTGAATCCTACTTTTTTATTATAAAAATAAGATGCATTCATGCAAGAAGTATTTACAGCAGACTATGCTAGGTGCCAGTGAACCTATGGTCCCTTGTCCAAAAAAGGCTCTGAGTGAAATGGATGAAGGCAAATGAAGTCAAAAGGAGTACAGAGTGAAGCTGCTGTTATGCAAGCGGGTAGGGGCACACAGGGGAGGGGTACTGAGCCCACTCCTGGCGGGGGTGGCATCTCGGAGAGCTGTTGGATAAAGTGGAGGCCAAGCTGAAACCCCAGAAGGAGTGGAGGGTAGATGAAGAGTGAGAGAAGGGGGAGAATGTTCCAGACATGCGCATTTGCCCTAAGGAGGGGGTACAGAGAGGCAGTCTCAGTAGCTGAGAGGCTCAGATTTATCACCTATGAAGGAAGCTGGAAGGAGGCCCCGGTCCTGTATGGGGAGGCTAGAATCAAAGCCCCTATGTGAGGCTCAGTGCCTGAAAGGACTGCCCCACAGTGAAAAGGGGACCATCTATCCACCAGGACAGAAACTCTGTCTAGTCTTTGGAGGGAGGAAAGGAGTTTCCTTGGAAAATTCTAGTGCTTGGCCTGGACCTCTCATGGGTTTGTAATTTGAAATTGTATTACCTGCGCAAATGGATATAAGCATTGCTGTTGACACCCCTGGGCTATGGACAAAAGGAGATAAAGAATTACTCCTACAATTTGGGCCCCAACAGATTCTCATGGCAAACAAAAAACCAAAAACAAAAACACAGGCCCACTACAGAGGGGCTCATCTGTGAAAACAGTGCAACACGTAAGGAAAAAAATCCCCTATAAGCAAGAGTCAGCTGACCCAAGAAGCACAGGATTAAATGACCAATAACTTAATGCAATGGAACTACAAAGTATATATGTTTAAAATGATGAAAGATATTAAAGGACTTAAATCATTAAGAAAACGATCAGGCTAATTTAAAAAATAACTTACAGAGAATAAAAATATGGTAACTTAAATTTAAAAATTCAAAGGACAGGTTAGCCAATAAACTAATAGAAAAGGGAGATAGATCTTGGTACCTAGAATGTAGCACCAACAGATGAAGACATGGAAAATACAACAGACAAATTAAAAGACATGAACAGAATAAAAATGTCAGTTAACACTAAAGATGTTTCAGAGGGAGAGAAAAAATGAAGGGAAGGCAAACTTTGAAGAGACAATAGCTGAAAAATTATTGGAACTGGTAAGTCATGAACCCTGATTTCAAGAAGCACAATAACCAAGCAGATTAATAAAAATAAAGAAACAGCTAAATTTAAATAAAGAAATTGGACAATGACAAAGGCAGAAATATCTTAAAGGCAACTAGATAGAAAGACAGATTATCTACCAAAAGAGCAAGAGATGTAGCAGATTCATAACAGCAACGAAAGCTAAAAGAGAGTGGAATATTTTCAAATTACTCTGAAAAAAGACCTCAATCTAGAATAAATTACCCAACTAAACTCTACATCATTCAATAGTGAGGGCAAAATTAAGAAAATTTCAGGAGAAAATAGAAAGAACATACAACAGAGACCCTCATTCAAAGAATTACTACAGGTTGTAGTGACAAAGAAGAAAACTGAAAGCAGAGGAAAGAGTGGGGGCTGGAGAGAAGGAAGGAGGACATGACCTGCACATGTCAAGGATTACTACAGTGCCAGACTCATGAAACCTGCGTCATACTGGCTCAGAGGGAGATGGCAGACCAACCGTCAACATGTGAGATGGGAGTGCAATATATGTCGGAAGTGAAATTACAATTCATGTAAAAAAAAAGGATGATGTGTTACAATGATAGACTACCCACAGAGACACATAAATTAAATCCCTGCCTCATAGTTTCGGCAAAAGTAAATTCCAGGTGGATGAATGATCTGAATACAAAAGATAAAACTTTAAAGTAGTTTTAAAATAGTTTTGGAAAACTCCAGCCAAGATGGAGGCATAGAGAGATACACTTTGCTTCCTTGCTCAACTAAAAGAAGGACAACAACAACAACAAACAACCAGAACTGCTAGAATATCCAACTGTATGGAAGTCTGACAAACAGGGAGTTAAAGAAGAAACATTCACCCAGACCGGTAGGAGGGGCAAAGACAGGCAGATGGGGCAGAGAGGATGTGAAGCAAGGCGGAGGCTGACAGATGGGACAGTCCCACATTTGTGTGCAAAAAAAACTGGGAGGAACAATGGGGGAGCACAGAGACAGTGCAAACCAGAGTTCTAGCACAGGGAAATAAAGCCTCAAAACCTCTGGCTGTAATAACTGGTGGGGGTGGTGGCATCGGGAGAAACTCCCAGTTCCACTGGAGAGTCTGCTGGAGGGACCCATGGGATCCTAGAATGTACACAAACCCACCTACCTGGGAATAAGCACCAGAAAGTCCCAATTCTCTTGTGGGTAGCAGGGGAAGTGACTGAAAGCCAGCAGAGAGCCAAGCAAGCAGCACTGTTCCCTCTCTGACCCCTCCCCCACATACAGTGCCATAAGGCAGTGCAGCAAAATAGGTTGCCCCACCCTGGTGAATACTGAAACCTCTGCACCTTACAACATAACATGTGCACCAAGACAAAGAAACATGGCCCAAATGAAAGAACAGATCAAAACTCCAGAAAAAGGACTAAATGACGAGGAGATAGCCAACCTATCAGATGCAGAATTCAAAACACTGGTAATCAGGATGCTCACAGAAATGACTGAGTACAGACGCAAAATAGAAGAAGTGAAGGCTATACAAAGTGATATAAAGAAAAAGTATACAGGGAACCAACAGTGAAGGGAAGAAAACTGGGACTCAAATCAACGATTTGGAGCAGAAGGAAAAAATAAATATTCAACTGGAACAGAATGAAGAAACAAGAATTAAAAAAAAGAATGAGGAGAGGCTTAGGAACCTCCAGGACAACTTTGAACATTTCAATATTCAAATCATAAGGGTGCCAGAAGGAGAACAACAGCAAGAAATTGAAAACTTATTTGAACAAATAATGAAGGAAAACTTCCCCAATCTGGCAAAAAAAAAAAAAAAGACTTCTAAGAAGTTCAGGAAGCTGAGAGAGTCCCAAAGAAGTTGGACCCAAAGGGAAACACACCAAGGCACATCACCATTAAGTTACCCAAGATTAAAGGAGAGAATCTTAAAAGCAGCAAGAGAAAAAGAGAGTTATCTACAAAGGAGTTCCCAGACTATCAGCTGATTTCTCAAAGAAACCTTACAGGCAAGAAGGGGCTGGAAAGAAGTATTCCAAGTCATGAAAGACAAGGACCTACACCCAAGATTACTCTATCCAGCAAAGCTATCATTTAGAATGGAAGGGCAGATAAAGTGCTTCCCAGATAAGGTCAAGTTAATGGAATTCATCATCACCAAGCCCTTATTATATGAAATGTTAAAGGGACTTATCTAAGAAAAAGAAGATGAACAATGAATTGAAATGAACTGAACAATGAAATGAATTTACTGTTCAAAAACTATGAACAGTAAAATGAAAACAAACTGACAACTATCAACAACTGAACCTAAAAACAAAACAAAAACAAACTAAGCAAACAACTTAAGCAAAGAACACGAACAGAATCACAGAAATGGAGATCACATGGAGGGTTATCAGCAGGGAGGGGGAGAATGGGAAAGAATGGGGGGAAAGGTACAGGGAATAAGTAGCATAGATGGTAGGTCCAAAACAGACAGGGGGAGGTTAAGAATAGTATGGGAAATGGAGAAGCAAAGAAGTTATATGTATGACCCATGGACATGAACTAAGTGAGGGGAATGCTGGAGTGAGGGGCAAGTGCAGGGCGGAGAGGGATAAAGGGGAGAAAAAAAGGGACAACTGTAATACCATAATTGATAAAATATACTTAAAATTTTAAATAAAAGCTATGGAAAAAATTAAAAGCATGTCATCACATAATCAGGATATGGAGACTGTCTTAAAACAAGCACATAGAAAGCACAAAGCATAAAATAATCTGACTTTTAAATAAAAACTTCGGTGTGATAAAAGAGATCATATGCAAAGTTTTCACAAATTGAAAGAGAAGAGATTTGTAACCCATAGAACTGACAAAAGAATTTATATAAATCAGTAAGAAGACAACAACCTAACAGAAAAATTAGAAAAGGATGCAAATTCACAGAGGAAACTAACCACATAGAAATAAACATGAAATGATGCTCAACTTCATTAATAATCAGGAAACCCACCACTGAGAGGCCATTTGAGACCAGTTAGACTGGCAAAAATTAAAGTTTGTTAACACCAGATGTTGGCAAGAATGAGGAAAAATACGATTTCTTATATGCTGCTGGTGGTTGCTGAACGATTGTCATCCCCCGGAGAGCCATTTGGCAATGCTTACTGATGCTGAAGATGCTTGTACCCCGTGGCTCCGTTCCAGTCCCTGGTGTGTCCCCTAGAGATGCTGTCACCCATGAGCCCAGCAAACACGGAGAAGATGGCACCGCTGCCACAGGTGCTTGTGAAAAAGGAGAAGCAACCTGACTGCCTCTTCATAGAGGACTGGAGAGAGAAATTGCTTTATTTATATGAATAAATCTTGATTAAAAGGACACAAAGTTGCAAAAGTACAGTATGAGGCTGTGCATGTAGATGTATACATTCACAAAATAGTAGTAAATGTGATTTGTATTTAGTGAAACAGAAAAATACAAATGAGAAAGATTCACACCAACTTCAGGTTACTCTGGAGCAGGAAGGAGAAAGAGAAAGGCCATGGATTGTACAGGAATGTTTTGAGACTTATAATGCAAAACAAAGGAAGGTGGGTATGAAGTAAACAGAACATGTGTTTTAAAACCCAGTGGTAAGGCAAAGAGAAAATGCATCTTGGAAAATGTCTTCAACACACTGAAAAAGGAGAATAGTATAATTTCCACTTCTGACCTAAAAATGACTGCTAATGGGGACAAGTGTCATTCTTCAATCAGTGTCTGAACAAATCAGAAAATTTCTCCTAGGAGGATGCTTTGAAAAGGTCAGTACTGACCAGATGTCAAGTATATGCCTTACATACACTCTCTGCTGGAATAAGCACCAACAGCTATCTTTAAAAGACAGCTGGGATTAACAGGGTGAAGACACGAGGCCATCATCCCTCAGGTCTCATCTGAAATGTGACCTTCTGAGGCAAGACCTCCCTGAGTTTGCTAACCAGCATTTTTAAATAATAACATCTACTGAGCATCAGCCAGGGGTGTCCAACCTTCTTGTGTCTCTGGACCACACTGGAAGAAGAGTTGTCTTGGGACACACATTAAATACATTGCAACACATAATCACACACACACACAAAATCTCATGTTTTCAGTAAATTTATGATTTTGTGTTGGGCCGCATTCATAGTCATCCTGGGACACATGTGGCTCATGGGCTGCGGGCTGGAAACCTCTGGACCATCAACTCAAAAAGGGCAGAAATGCTGGCACTGTTGCTCATGGCTGACATATAATAGGCAGCACAGATGTACAGTTCATGAAAGAGTAAATCTGAGAATGCTAGAGTTCCAGCCAAGATGGAGGTGTAGGTAGAAACTGTTTGCTTCTTTGCACAACCAAAAGGAGGAAACCAACCAATCTAAAATCAATAAACAACTAGAAATACCAGAAAATAAAACTGCATGGAACTCCAACAACCAAGAAATGAAAGAAAAAATCAACCAGAACCACCAGACCAGTAAGAACCTGTGGTGAGGCCATGGGGGCAGGGCCAGCTGAAGGCAAAACTGAGACTCAGAGCTGACTGTGGACTACGGCAGGGTTGCCATGGTGGGAGATACTCCCAGTCTCACACAAGAGTTCAATGGAAAGTGCACCAGAGATGAGCTGGTGAGCTGCATTGTTCCCTCTCTGGCCCCTCCCTCACGGCAGCACCCCAGCGCAGCAAGGAGAGTTGCCCTGCCCAGCGAATACCTAAGGCCCCAGCCCCTTACAATTCACCAGGTGTGCTGAGACAAAGTAACATGGTCCAATGAAAAAACAGAGCAAAACCTCAGAAAGAGAGCTAAGTAATGAGGAGATAGCCAACCTATCTGACGGAGAATTTAAAGCCCTGGTAATCAAAATGCTCACAGAACTGATTGAGCTTGGTTGAAAAATGAAAAAAAAAAACAAATAAAAGATACCCAAAATGAAATAAAGCAAAATATTCAGGAAACCAACAGTGACAGGAAGGAAACCAGGACTCAAAGCAATGATTTGGAACAAAAGAAAAAAAAAACATCCAACTGGAACAGAATGAAGAAACAAGAATTCAAAAAAGTGAAGAGAGACTTATAAACCTCTGGGACAATCTGAAACATTCCAATATCTGAATTATAGGGGTGCCAGAAGGAGAAGAACAACAGCAAGAACATGAAAACTTATTTGAACAAATAATGAAGGGAAACTTCTCTAATTAGATGAAGGAAATAGAATTCCAGGAAGTCCAGGAAGCCCAGAGAGTCCCAAAGAAGTTGGACCTAAAGAGGGACACACCAAGGCACATCACCACTAAGTTACTCAAGATTAAAGGAGAGAATCTTAAAAGCAGCAAGAGAAAAGGTAATAGTTACATGGGTACAAAGGAGTGCCCATAAGGCTATCAGATGATTTCTCAAAAGAAACCTTGCAGGCAAGAAGGGGCTGGAAAGAAGTATTTGAAATCATGAAAGGCAAGGACCTACACCCAAGATTACTCTATCCAGAAAAGCTTTCATTTAGAATGGAAGGGCAGATAAAGTGCTTCCCAGATAAGGTCAAGTTAAAGGAGTTCATCATCACCAAGCCATTATTACATGAAATGTTAAAGGGACTTAACTAAGAGAAAGAAGATAAAAAATATGAACAATAAAATGACAACAAACTCACAACTATCAACAAGTAAACCTAAAAGAAAAGAAAACGGAAACAAAAACTAAGCAAACCAGAACAGGAACAGAATCAGAGAAATGGACATCACATGGAGGGATTTCAATGGGGAGGGGGGAGGGAGGAATAGGGGGAAAAAGGTACAGGGAAGAAGCAGCATAATTGGTAGGCATAAAATAGATGGGGAGATATAAAAATGGTATAGGAAACAGAGGACTCAAAGAAACTTATACGTACAACCTATGGACATAAACTAAGGGGGAGGGAATGCTGGAGAGTTGCAGGCGGCAGGGTGGAGGGGGGATCAAAGGGAAAAATTGGGAAAACTGTAATAGCATGATTAATAAAAAATACTTAAAAAAGAATAAACCTGAGATACTCTATTTCTCTGCTCTGTGACTTGACTTGAAAAACAGAAGAATTTCTTCAGTAAAAGATAGCCACAGGTCTTGAAATACATGGAGCCCTGAAGCTCATTTCAGGTTTGATTTAACAATAAAATTTAGCAAAGTTCATTAACCAATGCACCTAAAACAAAATCTTTAAATTAAAAGTAAAGCTAAGGAAATACAGTAATGCACACAATAACGTATTACTGATGAAATTAGAATATCCTACTCCCAGAAGACTGCAAGGCAGTCAGCTGGTCAAGGAGAGCGAACGCGGACTATGGTGATCATCCAAAGCCAGTGCCCATCCCTGCATGGGGCTGTCACTTCCAGCGGTTGCTGTAATGAAGGGGGTCCTAAAGACCCGTAAAACTGACCACCAGTCATCTTTATTTCATTCTATAGATTTACTTCTGAGAATCTGGACAAAAATTACTGAATCACAGAAATTTTGAACTGGAAGAGACTTAAAAATTTAGCCAAGACACCCTGTTTTGTTTTGTTTTGTTTTTTTGAGAAGGTAATGTTTCAAGATCTTAAGTGGCAGAGTCAGGAGTAAACTCACATCCCATGATGCTCCTTTCACTGTCCCAAAAGTGAAGTGGGTGGGACTTTGAGGTTTGAAAAATCTTGTTTAGTCACAGTGATTCTGAAATATTTGAGGCCAGAGTTGTTTGGAGGGAAGGAATGACATCCTTTGTCTTCCTTTGTTTATTTGTTTTTGCTACAATGGCATCTCTGTCTAAAATAAAGTGCCTTTAGTGGTTTCTCAAATTAAGTAAAGTTAATTTTAATTTCTTTCAATTTAAGAAAGCCCACAGCAGAGCTTATTTATAATACAGCTGTTAGGAAAATGATGGCCACTCTCCTTTGGCTAGATGAGTTACAACATATGTTTGTCTAACTGGTATATTTTAAGGGAATAAATTATATCTACTAAATATTAAGATCTGGGCAACAACAAGCTTTGATGTAATGGTGCCTTACTATTTACCCCCTTTTTGGGAAAGAAACATATATCAAAATCATAGATTTATAGAAATTCTATGTGGAAAACAACTTGGAAATGATACAACTCCTGTGTTTCAGAGATCAGTAACTGAGGTTCAAGTGAAAGAAAATTTAAAACATTGGGAATCATCAACTCAAACAGTTAGGAAAGTGACCTAAAACCATATACACACACAATGCTCAAGGACTGTCTCACAGGATAGATCTATGTTTTATCTAATCTTTATATAAATGAATGAAAAAGTACTGAGTTTTTCTGTTTTTAAAGCTAGAGTTTCTTGGTATGTGAACTTTCAAAGTCATTCTGTGAGGTTCTGAGTTTACCCACTAGCCAGAAGTCTGGAAGGAACACCCAGAATTAATTGTGACACATTCAGGAAGTTCATGTACCATCCTACCCCTCACAGCCACCCCAATTCAGAGCTGGGCAAGGTGGGATGAGCAAGAATGATAAGCTAGGAGAGCAGCAGTGGTGATGAGGGTCTCCTCTCTGAGGACTAGGTCATCGGGTCAGTCCACTGGCCCCACCCCTGTCACCATCAGGGTGAAGATGCTGACTGTTAGCACAAGGCTGATGGCTTGGAGGAAGGATCTTACTGTCTGTTCTTTTTTAATGGTGGCAACCCCTTCTAATTGAGATCAGCTCTAGGAAAAATTGGAGCTCACGTATTGAGGCTCATTATAAAGAAGTTCTCAAACATTTCTTTTATACGCCCTCTATGAGGAATGTTTTAACAAACACATGGATGGATGAGAACACTGGTGCATCAAGTCTTGAGATGGCAAAAACAGGAAATGGCACATTAAGCCTGCTTATGGATTTTATTATTGGTTTTATTTAAATCAAAATCCCACAATGCAATTATTATACTTTAATCATTTGAAGGTTACTCTCTGGTATGACTAAATGAATGATAAACTATACCTTCCATATTACATAAAGTGCATATTGCATCTTTAATAATTAACAATGATCAATGCTTTCAGAGCCCCCGCTGGATACAATATGTGAGATCCCCTGGATATTTTTAATTGTCAAGATCTGTACCATCCTTGAATGCTGTGTACCACTTGATTTGTCTGTTGCTGTTGTCCCTTCAAATATTTAAACTTATATTTTGCCTTCTTGAATTTCAGCTGCCTTCTTCCAACTTGTCATGGAGAAGTCATGTGACTCTCTTGTTATTTGTGTCCTGCATACATCAATGTAGTAGAAGTGAGTTTTGAGTTTTAAAAAAACACCTTTTTTCAGTGAAGATAAACTCACTGCCTGATTCCCTCAGCCCTCTTTCCTTTCTTCTTGTATTTACTAATTGTTAGTTCTGTGAGTGGCACTGTTTCACGTGCCAAGGAATATGCAAATAAAATACAGAATGGGGACTCCGCCCCATAGGAGCTTACAATCTTGTTGGAAGACAAGACACCCAAACACAACTCAGGTGACCATATATCTTGATTTTCCCAGGACCATTTGAAATGCCTGTTTTCCCAGTGAAATGATTAATAGCATCATTTTCACTCTCAAAAGTTTCAGTTTGGGAAACAAATGATAGTCATCTTCCACATAAACCATGGATACCAAAGCAAAGTGTTAATCAAGATTAATTGCTCAACTATGTAAAGGTAGCATGTGTTACAGGAATTTGGAGAAAGGGGAAATCAATGCACACTAGGGGCACCTGGAGAAAGTCTCATGGTACAGGAGGTAAGACTTGGGCTGGACCATGAAGAATGAGTTGGATTTGTCTGCAGAGAGAGATGAGCACTGTAGCCCTGGGAAACACAGCATCACTCCAAGTTCAAAATGAGGGATGCTTCAGGAGTAGTGTTAACACTGGGCTGGTTCACCTGGTAGGAGCACTGAGAAATACAGTTGCAAAGAGGGAAATCAAGTCATGGGAAGTCTGGAAAAGGCCACAATTTGGACTTGATTCAATGGGCAAAGAGGAGTTAGGTAGGAAAATGTCACAAAATTTTGTTTTACAAGTGTTATTTGTCTGTTAGTGTACGGGAAGAACTGGAAGAAAAAAATGAGGGGCAGGGAGGATATTTAGAGCATTTTATGGTGATGGATGTTAACTAGATGTACTGTGGTGATCATTTTTCAATACGTACAAATCATGTCGTACACCTGAAACTAATATAATACTGTATGTCACTTATATCTCAAAAGAAAGAAAAATAGTGCTTTGCAGAACTTCAAGGACAAGGTGATGCACAGCTGGACCAGGATGGTGTGAGAGAAGCTGAAGAGTAATGAATGAGCGAGGGAGGACACAGAGAATTGCCTGGCCAGGTTATTAAGTGGGATTAGTGGGAAAGGATGAAAAGGCATTGATGCTAATCCTGAGCTTTCAAACTTGCAAAGTAGGAGAATGTTGCTGCCTTTCTCAAAAATAATATGGTTGCAAGGGGGTGTTAGTTCCAGAAGCTGATGTCACCTTTCAAGTGATGCACTGTGTGGATAAGAAGATCCACACCTGATTCTTTAGAAAGAGGTCAGGACAGGCCCCAAGCCCTGCGATTAAGTTAGAATGACCCGCACTTCTGTCTCATTTACTCCTCACTTCTGTCCACACTTCTAAGTAAGATGTGTCTCCACTCCGTTGCATCCAACAAGCTAATTTAAAGTAGTGCATGTGGTGATAAAGCTTTGTGGGGCCTACACTTAAAATAACCAATATTGAATTTACTCTGTATCAAAGGGCAGGCCTGATGGGAGATGCTAAGTTTCTGAGTGATACCAGGAGCAGGGGAGGTGTCAAAATCTAACCAAGAGCCAGATGTAACAAGGAACCTGGAAACACAGTCAATGCAACAGAAGATCTGACTGTAGGGATCAGTCAGGGGGAAGACCTGACTAATTCCAAGATGCAGCACCTCTCTCTTCTAGGTGCTTTTAACAGGACAGATGCAGGCATGCTTGCTCTCATACAAAGACGTCTTTAAGGCAGCTAAAACTGATGCATCTGCTAGTTCAATATTAAACAAAGGCCTATGGATTTTTAAGGGGTTTTCTTAATGGAAGCTGACATATATTCTTATTTTTTTGTGAGTTTACCATTAGCCTATAGTACTACAGTGACTATAAACATTCCCTGATCATTTGCATATGCACCTTTAGAGCAAAAATATAAGCAAAGTTCAGTTCTTGAGTCTCTCAGATTTTTGATGCCTACCTTGTGTGAAACAGTTAATAACTGTTCATGGAATTGAAGCATTTGCCAGATTACAGAAGAAAAGCTACAAGGAATGTAATTTGGCCAATTCTGGATGTGTTGTAAAATTCTGCTTCCCTGCAATGAAAAAGAAAATAGGAGAGATGTGGCATTACTTTAAGATGCCTGTGAGCATCTTAGATCAGCCAAACAATTCAGGGACTCAAAGGAAACAAAGAGGGGCTGTGAGGAAACACTGCTTTCTATGCTCAAGGCCACAGCTAGCCTGCACGGTGCCACTGTGCAGTCAGAAAGGTGCCCCTTCCTCAGGGCATGTTCCTGGCATCAGCCAGAAAGCTGTTATGATTAATGACAATGTCAACAACGGGAAGGGTGCCTGTAATGTGGGGCAATGCACAGTCATGCTGTAGTGGCTGTTCGTGCTATAGAAACTCTCTCTCTCAACAGGAAGCTGTTTTTGTCAACCCTAACAGTGGTGTTAAAATGTAGGTTTTGTAAGAATTCAGTGACTAGGAGTTAGTTGAATCCTTGCAAGTTAATCCACAACTGGTTCCTGTCCATGATATGATCAAGAAAAGCCACAACTGTTTTCTTCTCAAATGTCTCCACATTTCCATTTGCTCATTCTGTACCAAGAAGATGGATCTATAATTTTGAGGAGGATAAGATTCCTTTTTTGAGCTTAGGGAAGCCAGTGACAAAGCAGGAATAGCCTGTTGACTAGCTGTGGCCCCGACCCCAAGGGTTCTGATCCATTAGGTCTGGAATGAGTCCTAGGAAGCTCAGTAGCAACCCGAAGCAGCACAGCTCTGGTTGAAAATCCCTAGGAGTAAACCGTGTTTCGGTCCACTTCATTGGTATTTATACTCACTAAGTTAAACACCCAAAGGTAGACAAGTTGCTGAGGACTCAAGCTCCATCACTTAGAATAGACTTTAAACAATTCTGGAGGCAATAAGCTTTCACTCAGTGCTTTATTTAAGCTTCATTAAACTTATTCTGTGTTAAGCCCCTTTCCATTCTTTGTCTTTGATACACTGCTCATCCTTCAAGGTCTGGTTCAGATGTCTCCTATTCCTTAATCTTCTGTCAGAGGGATTTATATCCTCTGTGGTTTCCCTCTCCATTTGGTGATGGGCACTTGACATTTATTTTCTTTCTCCCTGGGAGTATGTTTCTGTATTACCGTTCCCTGTTCAAGTGTCTAGAGAACACACATCCTTAAGGTCAGGGGGCACATCTTACTCATCTTTATGTTACCAGTTCCTGCCTCACAGTGGGTGAACAATAAACATTAGTGTTTTGAGCAGAAATTTCATCCCTGCTGATGATCTGTAAGTTTGCAAGGTCAGTGAAAATACTGCGAACGCTTTGGTGTTCTCATGACTCATCCAGTATTGGAAAAGCAGCAAAGACCATGTCTTCCATATCACACTGTTTGGTGAAGAAAGTTGGCTGATCGAGGGTTTCAAATTCGCAATCAGGGAGACTGGCCAAACACTGGCCTAGAATGGAGATTATATTTTTTTCAATGCTACAATGACAAGGCCATAAGGAAAATGACAGGGCATTTGTTTGGTGATCTGTGGAGTTGGATCCAACTCCAACTAGTTCAAGTTGCAGCGATGTCGGAAGCATCTTCCTCCCACCCTGGTGAACGAGGCAGTTTTCCCATCAGGTTGCGGTCAGGCGCTGCAGGCACATCAGAAACCAGGACCCTTGTGTGACACAAGAGAGATCATTTTAAGCCCCAGTGGCTTGAAGGACGAGGGCTGCTGACACAACTATCTTTCCATTTGTCTGGGAGAGAAGTAGGGCAACTTTCAGAAAATGGGGTGCCTTTGAGGAAGAGTGTAAGGAAGAGTTCCACAGGAGGGCTGTCATGTGGTGCCCATGTAGACCGTGACTCTTTAGAATGGGCTGTTAGGATCAGGAGCTGGGATGGCATCACTTCTTAAGGATGGTCTGAAAACAACCTGTGTTGGTCACCTGCAGTTATTTGTTCAAAAGTCAGATTTCTGGGACTACCCTGCACCTATGAAATCACTCTCTGAGGATGCACCCCAAAAATCTGAATTTTGAACCAATACCTCAGGCAGTTCTGAGGCATACTAGAGTATGAGAAGTGCTGTGGAAAAGACTGAACGTAAGTGCTCTTCACATCGAATAGCCAAGATTCAGCATCTCTTCTCTGTCACTGGCTACCGTAAAAAGTGGGAAGATAAAAATCACAACCATTAGGTAATAGTTATAAACAGAGCTGAGACAAGCTATGTCACTGTTGTCATGACATAGTTGTTACATATTATTTTGTTTTTATATATTGCCCAGTTCTATCCTGTTTTAAGCTGATCTGATATGTGAAACCATGAACAGATAAGTTGATAATGATTATTCATCTTCCAAAAGGATTTTTGAATTAAAGCATTCATCAGTGGGTTCCGACTGCCGAACAATTACATTAAAACCTACACCCTTTGAAAGACTACTTACATGCGGTGCGACTTCCAAGCTCTTTCTTTGTGGTTCTGGGTCCTGAAAGAGTCTCAGAAGTGTTTCCTCCCTATGGAAGGGGTCGCACTTCTGTCTTCCTCTCTAGCATGATGGGATCGAGTCTCACTGTCTTCAAGGGAAGCTGGTAAACAAACTAAGGCATAGCTGTACTTTACCCCCAGATTCACTCTATGCTTTGCATACACAACAGCTGACTGGTTGTTGTAAGTAATTAGTATGACAGCCTGTTAGTGGAATTTATAAAGAATCCAAAATGCTAAATTTTCAGATAGAAATTCAAACTTGGGATACTTGTCTCTCTTTTTGAACATTCCTCATAAAAAGAATGAAGCAGGCTTTGTGGTCAGAGAAGCCTAGGGTCAAACACTGGCTCTACTATTTACTGGCTGTTTAAGTTAATTTTAGTAAGTTTAATTTCTCATAGCCTTACCTTTCTCTCCTCTAAGTGAAAATGAAATTAACATTGCAATGATATTCAAATGCAAGCTGATGCTTCAGCCTTGTTCTCACAGAGTTCTGAGAAGACCCAAAAGTTAACTATCAAGAAATAACAAATCATATGTAAATCACACCCCAACCAAATTAATTTAAGTCTATGTGAGATAAGATAGAAAAGAGCTATTTACTTTTCTTGATTAAATCCAAGGAAATGAACAATGATAGGCAGTAAAAATAGGAAAGAACGCTATTCTAACATGACAAATATGGACCCCAGAAGTCTTGAGAGTTGACGCAATGAAATGAGAGGTTTTGGTGGTTGATTCAGCAGAGCCTATGGAAGGGGGTTTCAAATGTAGTCAGGGCTTCCTATTCTGGTAAGAAGCATGGTTTGGCTTTGGGGGCACCACCAACCAAGGAGTGTTGCCTCCCAAGGCTATTCTGGTCCCTGATGTCTGTCTGCCTTGGCAGACCACCACATGGATGGCCCCCAAGGACAGCGGCAACGAGTCCTGCAAGCCTGCATTGCCTGGAGTGAAACTGAGAGCAGCTGACCAGTGCTTTCACTTGACGAGCATACATGATTTCCTTTGCATGTGAGGATTCAAGAATTTTGTGTAGTTTGAAACTAATAAAACTTTCTCAGCTAATGTCTATAAAGCTGAATTAAAAATCATAACCCAGGTTCTAAACACAGCTTTGCCATAACTATTTTCTGAAGAGCACTCAGAGAGCCAGTGATTCCATCACTGTTCAGCGGGCTCTCACGCAAACTCATGGTCTCCTGGGTATGATATCCAGAATCAGATGGTCTTCAGCAGGCATAGCATGAAGTGAGTGGAACGTAACTGGGTACTAACCTCTACTGTGTTCTGGCTGTAAAGTCAATTTTGAATCAAATCCAAGATGTAAACTATCCTCAGCACTGAGACCTCATACTCCAGTTAATAAAGGAATATATTGCTTCTTCCTAGTTGAACTCAAAATGTTTGCATGTGTTTCTAATTAAGGATCCCTGGACCCTACCTATAAATGAAATTTTTAATGAATTACCCATAACTGTTATCCACCATATAACAGATGAGACTCTGAAAAATGTGATCTCTACAAAGATGATTATATTTTATTTTCAAGGTACTGTCATGGGGAATATTAATTATCACCACAGAGAGCTCTATTTATTGCACGATAAACTATTTTCTTTTTCAGTCCATTTTTGTTCCTATTTATAAGCATTTTACAAGTTTTCCTTTACCATTTTCCCATTGTTATCTTAGCCAACCTATCATAAACATTTTGAAACAAAATCCAGCCTCCATTGTTATTTTTACTTTAGACTTTATAAAATCTACCCGATTTCATATATTCCTAGGTTGCAGAACTTTTCACATTACTACAGTATCAGTGCACTATCTCAAAGGCCAGAGAAAGAGAGACTGATGTTTAATATTTGTCAAATCTTTTGAAAGTATGTGGTAGACAGCAGTAGTAACATAAGTAGCCTTGCCACTATTACGTAGAAAGAAACTATTTTATCGCTTTCCCAGTTTGCTCAGATTCAAAAGGCCCTGGTTAGGGAAATAAATTTTTCTTTTTATCTCTATCAATAGCAACAAAAACTGAATATAGTTATTTTAAAAGACCTTCAATAAATGGCTACTTCTAAAAATCACTTTATATTGCAATATGTACGCTAATAAACTTTTCAAGTATGATATGTAAAGAAAAAAGTTTTAGGGAATTAAAAGCTGTGCACTCAAATTTATATTCAACTTTGGTTTCCTTTATTTTTCTTTCATGGCATTTTATTAACTGGTAGAAATTTATAACTGTTTTGATGTTAATCATTACAAATCAGTTGTGAGAAGACATGAGGATTCATGTTGAGTACTAAACCCTTAGGTCAATAAATGAAGGCCAAAGCCAAGAAGAAAAATAAGAACCTATGTGTATTCAATCACCCAACATATATTTACAGAAACCCTACTCTGTATAAAACTTTCAGTGAAATGCAACAAGTAATAAAAAATATGTAAGACAAAGCTTGTCCTCAAGGTGCTTACAAGAAATTATCAGAATAAATCAGGTAAAAATGCTTACTGACCAGTACAAAGAGAAAGTTCTTATAAGAAAGACGAATCTGATACCACACTCATATTTTAAATAAATATTATAGGAAGGTACACAGTAACCTCTGCAGAGTAAAATTAAGGAGGTCTTTCAGCTGTCTATACTTTTATGGTTTGGAATTTTTACAAGCATGTATTATTTTTGTGATCAGAAAAATAAAATAAAAATATATCTATGAATAAACACTGCAAGGAAACAAGTGAATACACAATATTTGTTGACTTAGGTTGTTAGTGGCTTATGGGGAGCTACCTGTCTTGTTTCATAGTTATTTTGTTGTTCTGAAAGAATTTTAATGCTGACTTAATTCAACAATATAAGAAGGGTCTCTATAAGACCCTTTAAGTTCTTTGATTTGAATAATTTGTTTTATTATGCATTGGGAGCAGAAGGCTCATTGCCATATATATTTCTTGGTAAAGAGTAGGGCTGTGAAGAAAATTAAGGCATTTTCTCTATTTCTGTTTGTAATATATTTTTTCAAACTATTGTATGATGTCCAGTCTAGACTGAAAATGATGGAGTACACCCATATTAGTCTACTTGTAAGGATATATTTCACTACCATCTACTATTAGGGTAATTTTTCTATTACTATTAAATTGGAACATGGTTATTTATGATTCCCCAATTTCCAAACACTTCCATAATCTTGATATACCATCCTGAAAAAAAGAAAATTTAAACAAATACTGACTACCTTTCAGTTGTTTAAAAGCTTCAGCAATGCAAAGCATCATCAGCCCTGACCTTCATGTTCCAGAAGACCCCCGCCACACTAAATCGAAATGGGACCTTCTGCATTTCAGCAGGTCCTAGTTACATCATTGACCATTTTTCAAATTTTGTAATCTTATTTTTAGTGTCACGTCAGGCTGAATCATTCTTTTCAGAAATGACACTGACTTTGATACCTCTGTAGCTTTTCTTAGTACAACTCTACTGTTACTTTTAAGTGGAATATATTCTGTTGGAGAATGAAAATTTTTCTGTTAATGAAGGCTTCTGTCATTCTGGACATGAACAAAGAGTGTCTGGAACTTGCTGACTCCATTTAAAAATTGTCTTATTTTGTAAAGTTAATTGTGGGTTTCCCATTATCCTTTAAGTACCATTAAATTGATTTACTCATTCCACAGAATGATGGGGACCAGAAGCGGGGAGAGAAGGACCTCTGCATCCAGGCCCAGTCCACAAGCTGAAATGTAGGCACTGAGGCAGTGATTCTGGTATTAAGGCCTGATCCACAATTTCATTTTCATGGTAGCTGTGTTTATATTTGAGAATTTATTTATAGTCTTTTAAAAATAACATTTATATACTTCTATTGAGATATAAGTGAGAACATTTTAAAATTAAGAAGAGGTCTAGGATATGGAACTGGATGTAAATCAATATCTCCTTATACATGTACCTGCACGGCTACTGTAACACAGTAGAACTCAGATACATTTCACAGGTGGGAGAGAAGAGACCCATGGTCTTCTCTGCATGTGACTGGCATGACTTCATGTCACCACGCCAGGAGAGCAGAGGAGACCAGGAGAGTGTAGAGATGCACAGGGTTCATTTCACAGTGGGTTCACTTACATTTAAAATGTCTTTAGAAGCAGCGACCTTCTAAAAGCAACTTCTGACCTTTGGAGAGAACTATTTTTCTTTATTTTCAAAAGAAGCATCACAGCCTTATTCTTATTTACAATTAAAAATTTAAGTTGAAATCATATTTGATAAAGTTCTTGGTTAGAAATTACTGAGAGGAAAAATACTTTCATTTTTAACATCAATTATGAAATGGCTTCTTTCAGGTTTTGCAGTAGATCAAACTAGCTCTCAAATTACGATTTTAACAGATGCACATCACCTTGATTTATCAAATTCTAGTGGTAACTGGGATGGTGAGTTACAGAGCTCACACTCAAAAGCCAAGCCAGTGGGTAAACTGCCAACGTCCCATTAAATGAGCCTCTACTTAGTCTATTACAATTTCAGCTGCATCTTTATGGAATGAAGCAAAGCTCAACAAAGAACCCATAAAATGAAATGATGCAGACCAACCTTTTATTGCACCCACAATATTTTGGTCTAGTCCTTTCCGGTTGTCATTCAGTCCTCTTTTCCTCTTCCCATTGGGTAAGGAGTTAGCCAAAGTCTTGTCATCAAAAAATGCACACACCAGTTTTCTAAACAGAAGGCTTCCTGAGCGAGTGTAGTTTGACAATATAGAGTCCAGCTGAGATTTAGGCATAAACACATCAAAGCCTTCAGCAAGTTGCACTTCTGGCTACCAAAAGAACATAAATATTTTATTAAAAGCAAGATTTGAAGCATTTGACTTTGGGCACATGTGCAACAAAAAACATTACTAGCTATTGCAATGTCCACAGCCTACAAACCACACAGTCTCAGCTTCATGTGTCAGTATTTGCAACCTCCAAGACCAACGACTAATTATGGTTCACAAAACAAGATGCTCCAATTTCAATGTTAAGTCTTGTCAAAAGCAAAGGAGAGTAGTACACTGTAAAAGCATTCTTGTCTTTAGAAATAGTCAAGGGAAAGCTGGATAATGGCAAAATCATATCATTCCAGAGCTATACGGGACTGGAGACTTCTGGGTGAAACACTCTAATTTTTTAAATGAAGGAACTTAGGCCTAAATGATTTAAAAATAATTTAAATGTACTCAGTGCATTACACTTGACAGATCTCTTTCTCCTATATTAAACAATTTAATTTCATTTGCCTAAGGACACAGATATGGAGCTCTCCCACAGGACCCATGCTCTTTGTATTGGACCAGTGGTTTTTAGCTGTGGAACTGTATTATTTTTCCCCAATGAAAACCTATGTAAACTAATATACAAAATAAATATAAATGATGGACAGGTGCCCCAGGCAGTTTAAACCCATGTTGATCCCTCCTTTTGGGGGAATCTAAAGCTACACCCCGAGCACCACTGGAAAACCAGTGTACCAGTCACATTGTGTCCCTGTCAGGGGTTTCATGTCTGGGACACTGGGTCAGAAGACCTATAAGGTGCCTTCCAACTTGGACTCATCTGTATATGCTCAAACATTAATAATACATTCTCTGGCACAACACCATGGATGTTTGCACCTGCCTCTTCATCTTTCCACCCAGCTAACATCATTGCCTTTCCAAGGCCTTCCCTGACTTTTTCGTTCCAAGGAGGCAGCAGTGTGCTCTTGGTCACCACTAATTATCAGAAATGCTTATACAAGTGTATTTACTATACGAATACAGTATATACAGTATTATATACTGTATTATATACAGTATTATATACTGTATTATATACAGTATACTATATTAGAATTATTTATCAGATTATGGCCCTTCGGGATACCTGAAACTCCACTTTGGTATCTCTAGAGCCTGGCACTTAGTAGGTACTCAATAAATTATTGCCCAATAGATAAAAGTTCATTAATCATAATCTAAACTAGTGACTCATTCACCGTTGGTCACGATGTGACTTTAAAACAACAGCTTTAATATGAAGAAATGTAATCGGTAAGCTTTCATTTAAAAGAGTTTCAAAGGAAACCTCACTTAAGTAAGAGATATTATAAAAGCTTATTCTCAGTTATCACATTTATCACTTTGCAAACCTGGCACTACTTCAGGTTTTCTAAATCATTTTAGAAACGTGAGGATTTGGGATTAGTTTTTTTCTCCTGGAGAAGAAAATAGAAATTATTTTTTTTGTCTTATTGCTTTTCGAAATGCCTAGCACATTATGGTCAGAGTAAAGAGGTCTCAGAGAAGGGCTGGAATTATTCAGACGATGTGGGAAGGAGTTTGGGCCCTGCCCCTCCCAAAGGGAATTCCCCACTGGATTGTCCAGAAAGACATCTCATTTCTCTGCTTCACTCTGCCGTTCCACTTTTGGTCTCTGAATGCTTGGTAAATATCACTGTGAAAACAGTGCTGTCAGACTGTTTCCTGACTTTTGCATCTTGCTTCTGATAAAGGTCAGTAGAGAAGGCTGATGGGAGCTGGGGAATGGACCCCCAACTCCCAGAGCAAACGCTGGCACACCCCAGGCACTCAGTGCATATTTAAGTGATTCAATGCAGAAATATTAGGATTGAGGGAATTTTACCATCATAATCTCAGACAAAGTTTCATTCATAACCAAAATTTTATTTTGCACATTCTATGGCTGAGTTTAAACATTTTGTTCTAAATGAACTGATTGCAGATTTTTGCCAAGTGCTTCTATATCATTTGAAAGTCATGAAAAAAGAATCCCTGTCTGCTTTGCAGAAACAGCTACTCACAGCTATTTGAGAGTCTAGGGAGAAACAGAAGCTCTTAAATTTGTAAGAGAGGGAAGGAAAAGATACTGACTTGTCTTATTCACACACCTCTGGTGTCATCACATAGGCTCTGAACACTCAACCTCCTGCCCTCTGAGATTCCCAGAACCTCCCTTGGGACTCACCTCGTAGGACTGGGTCCCCTGACCTGAACTAGCCAACAGGCAGAACCAGTCACTCCCTTCTTCACGCACTTACAGCATTTTCTGTGAGCTATGTTCACAGTGCTTTCCACACTGGATTCATCTAGTCGGGAGTCTGTGTTTCTCATTAGAATGTGCACTCTTTTGTATTCAGTGTATTCAGAGTGCAAACCACCAGTTAGTGCCCAGCCATATTTGTCAGAATACACAAGACGGCTATGCAGGAATTCATTCAACATGGCTAGTATTGATTTAGCGATTTTTTTATCCCTGTATAAATGAGGAAGTGGGTTTGAAAGTCTGAGTGCTGTGGTTCAGCAACCCAGTCTTCTCATAATGTGCTGCCACAGAGAGCAGAGCACCCAGAGAACACAGACCTGCCTGAATCAATACACATTTATTGAGCACCCTCTGTGTGTGAGGAGTTTAAAGTCGGGCTCAGTGAGTGAGACACAGACATAAACACCTAACATACAAAAAGTAAGAAGTGATAAATGGTACGTATAAGAGAAGTACAGGGCATAAAGCAGCATTTGGCTGGTGAGGGGTGAAGAGGTTCAGGAGGGAACAGGACAGCGTTTTATCAGGGCCCTGGAGGTAGGATTTAGGAAACAGGGATGCAGTTACTGTTTCTGGCATCTGCTGTGAGCCCTAAAACTAAATATCTAAAAGTTTCTGTGGAGCCAAGAGACTCCCTAAGTTTGGATGCCTTAGCACTGATTTCTGGGACACTATCCCAAAACAGAAGTTGTCAATACTTCCTGTTCCACTTTCTGTTGCCAGAAAGATATTATTTTCAAGCATTCTTTCCAGATCAAGGGACACGAACTCGCCCAGTTATGAGCCCCTTACGCAGAAGTCAGTTTTACTCGTTGAGGCAGCAGCAGCAGCAGCCAAAGCAAAGGTGACAAATCTTTGCCCTCTTCTTGCTCTTTCTGTCCTTCGCTTGTGCGGTCTTAGCTGGCGGTGCATGGGCGCTAACATCATATCTGCAAGGCGCCACAAAGCAAACCAATTTCTTTAAAAAAATAGGGTAGCTTTACTTTCTGAGATGTAAAGAAAAGATAACGGGTTAATTTAATTAATCACAAATTTTCACTGGAAACCTTTTTATTTCCTCCATTGTCTAAATATAACCACAGTGGATTACTACCATGTAATGATCTATATCTTTGTATGTATATTTAAAAACAGGATACAATTCTTTAATTGTATTTTTGAATTTCTTTTTTGGTTACTGCCTCTAGTTTAAATGAGATTTCTCTGCTTACTAATCATGGCTATGATAGAAACCACCATTCCAAATGAATATCCCCTTAACAACCAGATTTCCTTTGACAGAATCACTATTTGATGCTTGAATGAAGACAGCTAGCATACTAATTTACAGATTCTATTGGTTACTGAAGTAATAATATATTAAAAAAATTCAGCCCTGGCTGGCGTAGCTCAGTGGATTGAGCGTGGGCTGCGAACCAGGCATCGCAGGTTCAATTCCCAGTCAGGGCACATGCGTAGGTTGCAGGCCATGTCCCCCAGCAACCGCACATTGATGTTTCTCTCTCTCCCTCTCCCTTCCCTCTCTAAAAAATAAATAAATAAAATCTTAAAAAAAAAATTCTATCAACTACTTGAGATCTTTGAATGATGACACCCAAAGTAGAGGCAAAATTTATGACATTTATAGTTATCATTTTAAGAGCTAAGAATCTAAATTCCCACTATAAATTTTGATTTTCATGTATGTCTGGTCTATTTTAGGTACCTTAGCCACTTAGCATAATAATGTATCAAGTGTTGATTTTTCCTTATCCAGTGGCATTACCCCTTACTGAGTGAAGTTCTGGAGGCAAAAACTCTTAAGGACTCTTCAAAAATGTTCCTGGACCCAGGCTTGTGAACATTATATTATCTTGTCTCTCTTTCCATTTCAGTTGTGGTCTCCCTTTGCTTAGAAGTAAGTTGACCTTTGAATATCACGAGTTTGAAACTGTGTGGGTCAACTCGTGGATTGTTTTCATAAGTTTCTGTCCTGTTTCTGACCTACGGTGGAGGTCCGAGGATGTGAGGGGCTGACCTCACATCCTGTGTGTGCTGTTCTGTGCCATTTTACATAGCAGGCTCCAGCATCTGTGGGTCTGGGCATTCACAGGGGGCCCTGGAACCAATCTGCCCCCTAGGTTCTGAGGGATAACTGTAGTAAGTTCTCAAGGAGTCAGAAGTTTTATGTAGGTTTTTGACTGGGTGGGGTCAGCACCCCTACCTGCCATGTTTTAAGGGTCAACTGTAAATGGGGTCAAGACCTAGCTTGGGTAGAAGCTCTCCTAATCAGGTAAGTTCAAAATTTTCTCCCCTAAGTCCCTATGAGAATATCATGTGACTCCTCTGTATAATTTAAAGAAAAATATGTAAAACAATTGGAAAGAGATGATACAAATTAATCCCAGAGGGAACTTTTGTGATATAGGCTTTTTATATAAGGTATTATTAATGCCAAATTTTAGTAGACATAAAAAGCTGTATGTGGTCATAGGTTGAAAGAGTAACAAGAGGTGCATGAATATTCATACCGGGCACTAGCCCCAGATTTTCCATTGTAAATGAATAAATTAGACACAATAGTTTGTATACTTGGCAGGCTAGCTAGTCAAGTTCCAAACTGGCTCCAGCCTGAAACCTAGAAGAAAACTGTGACTGAAGAGGCAGGATTTTGTTGTATAAAACTGATTTCTTTGGACTGAAAACATCTAACAGAATTTATAAGGATCTCTAAAGGCTGTGAATTTAGCCTTTCCATTCACAATACTATCATATACATTGATCCTTATTCTCATTTATTATTTATTTAGCATAGTATATTTCTAGGAAAATAAACTTTACTTTATGAAAAAAAATTTAAAAACATAACCCGTGCCCCCATAATTGATTTGATTTTGCTCACAAATGTGATCTGTTTCTGTTTGGAAAAAAAAAAAATGGTTTTCTATAAGCCAGGTCTGCTCCAAGTGGATTTAGCAAGAATTACTATTCCCATTTATTAAATGCTATTCCAAAACCATGGCCACAAGCAAGGCTCGCATGCCAGTTGACCCAGCCAGCACAGCTGCTGCCAGCGTGAAACAGGTGTGGCACAGGAGCTGGCAGAGCCAAGAGTCGGTGCCGACAGGGCACAGGCTCCACACTGGACGTGCTGCATCAAGACTAATGTGGTAAGGTGGACACTCTGTAGTGAGTAAAAAATGCTCAGGCAAAAGTTCTATAAAAAAGTATGTGTAATCTATATACTAGCATATATTTAATTTTGAATAGGATAAAAATTATAAGAAGTCATTAAAGAGCCAATTCTTTATAGATTTTTTTATTGGACAAAATCCTGGTAGAACTAAGAATTTAATGTTAGAAAAGACAATACAATTGGGCTCCTTGACAATTTCTTCATCCACATGCATAATGAGACACTCCAACGCCTTTCAGAGATGTTTTTAACTTTTTTCTTAGGTGGGAGGTTAATGATTCTAGGACTACAGCTTGATTTATGCTAAAGATATTTGAGCCAAGTGTTTAAACACAGAAGACTAACCACTGCAGTCTAGCTTCTTCCATCATAACTCCACTGAAATTGCTCCTCCAAGCAGACGTCCACCTTTGAGAGCCTGTCCTTGCCCCTCCAGGCTGAGGAGAGGTCTATTCTTGCAGGCCCCATGCTGCTTGGACAGCCTATGCTAGAGCTTACGTCCGCTTATAACCTAATCATCGTTATATCTCCCTCACATGCTCTTGAAGGGCAAGAACTATTTCATTCACTTCAGCATGTCCTGGAAAATGGTGCTATCACTGACATGATTTGCTACTTACTATATCCAGGCCCCAGTAATACAAATTACATGGGGTTTTTAATTAAACTCTCAACCTGTAAAGTGGCTACTATTATTATCCCCACTTTTCAGATGTAAAAACTAAAGTTTAAAGATATTAAGTAACTTTTTAAGATTACCCAGCTAATAATAAGTGATGAGGTAAGGATTTGAACCCAGGCAGTCTAGGCTGGAACTTAACACTAACAAACATCTACCTTAATTAAATGTGTTAATGAATATATTTAAAAATAGCTTGCTTGCTTGAGTTACTTTACTAGTTCCCAGAGGATTACTTTATTTATTGGGTTAACAAGACGTTAAGAAAATGGATTCTGAATTCAGAAGCTACTTACGTTGAGAGCATCAAGGCATTTTAAATTATTTAAGAATGACATAAAAGAAACATTGATGAAAGTATCTGAAGTTGAAGGATGTCCATAGATTTATCCTCTGATAACTTTTGTGTAATTTTGGATTACTGGAAAATATTCATAGTCATTACAATACATAGAAAAATGTTTTTTATGTTTTTAAAAAGCTGATCCTAGTGTTTCACCAAAGCCAAAAAACAAGCCAAACAAGAAGCAACAATGAAGAAACAGACCTAAGCCATGCATGTATCTGCCCTGAAAAACACAAACCAATACATCCGACTAAGTAGGGAGAACAGTCACTGCAGAAAATTCACAGCCGTCTCCTCTACTGAGTACCAGCAGAGTTTGAGTTGTGCACTCATGAAGAAGGGGTGAAGTATTTTACTTAAATCTAAAATTGGGTTTTGAGTTTCTGCCTTTGTGTCTGTGTAATTTAGGTTTCAATTTTAGTTAATGTGCTAATTAAAAATGGGTCAAATAACCCTGCCCCAAAAGAGAACATTTCTGGACATTCTTTTATAAAAAAACACTATTTGTTTAAGTCTACTTTTTCATTTATATGTGCACATAAGTTTAGTTAACAAATGTTTATAGTCATCCCCATAAAGGTGCTTAGCCAGGACTGCTAAGGTTTAAAAAGCATCAATATTTATTGAGCACTTAAATTTACTAGGTACTGTTCAAAGTACTTTACATAGCTTACTTTAACTTTTCCAGCGGCCAACGCTATAAGGTCAGCACTGTCACTTTCCCCATTTAATGGACAGAAAGCTGAGGAAGGCGAGGGTAGGTGCACTTGCTCAGGGCCATACAGCTGAGCTTCTGGCCCAGGCAGCCTGACCTCAGAGTCTGTATACCTAACCATTCAGTTCTGCTACCCAGAAACTTCTGAGAGAGGGCACAGCCACGGCCTCACCTTTCAGTTCCTTTCTGTGTAACAATCACCCCATAAACAGTTACTGAGTGTCGGGCATATACAAGAACCATGACAGGACAGCGCCTGAGTCTTGAGCTCAGAGAAAGGCTCACTGCCAACCTGGGTTTGAGAACCAACTCCACCTTTCTGGCTGTGTGAACTTGTGCTTTAAGCCCTTTATGCCATGGTTTCTTTATTTATAAAATGACAACAATAATCATGCCGCAGAGTAAGCATGAAATGTGGTAACTATTTACCAAAGGATAGTAAACAAATATTATAGATCAGTATGGGCAGTTCTATATGGAAGAACTGTTGAAATTATATTGGTGCTTTGGGGGAGGTGGTAACAAGAAAAGAATGAGAAAATGGGAGTTAAATTGAGGAGAGGGTTCTAAATTAAAGCCAAGTCCTAGACCCAAAATTTCAAAGTTTATTTTGTATATTAAACTTAATGCAAATGCATGGGTTTCATCAAGTGCAGACTAAGGTAACATGTATTGAGTACCTTTTATGTGCAAGGCACTGCAATAGGATTTTCCCACATTCTCTGTATAATCTGGTGTTTACAAGACTCTGAGGTGTCGACACTGCGGTTGGCTGTGCTTAGAGCTCACTGCTGTTTCTCCTTTAAGCACAGATAACCACTATCGGGGTGCTCCCTGCAACCATCTATGGTCCCACACGGGTGCTTATGTTTGTGTTTGTGCGCAGATGAACAAATTTGTATTTGGGTGACTTTAAAAGTCACAGCATAAAAAATATAATACATTGTGAATTTTTAAGACTGTATAGTAATTTTTACATTTAAAAAAGTAATAAAACACCCTGGCTGGTGTGGCTCAGTGGATTGAGTGCCAGCCTGTGAACCAAAGTGTTGCCAGTTCAATTCCCAGTCAGGGCACACGTCTGGGTTGTGGGCTGGATCTCTGGTAGGGATCACATGAGAGGCAACCACACACTGATGTTTCTCTCCCTCTCTTTCTCCCCACCTTCCCCTCTCCTTAAAAATAAATAAATAAAATATTTATTAAAAATAATAAGTTAAAACTGATTTTTAAAAAAGTTGTAAAGCATAGATTTTATGTGTTATTTTTTCATTGCTTCCACCGCTAATCTTTCTCCTGTGCTCCAAACATCTCATCAGCATTCTGAGGATACTAAACCTACTTTTACTTCCCATCCAGAGCAGGCTGCTTCTGCTCTTCCTTTCCCTATCTCAGTTAAAGAAGTCAGGACAATCTAGTGACCAACCCAGTTTTCCAAGACAGAAATGTGGAGGTCACTTCCTACTGAGTCACCAAGTCCTCCGCACGGCACCTCCCAAATGTCTCTCATCTCTTCTCCTCAGCCTCCCTGCTCGAGCACAGACCCTCTCAGCCTCTGCCTGGCGGACTGCATCTTCCTTTGGTTTACGTGTCTCTGTTATCTTCTTCCATCTGTCACCCACAACATTGTTCCAGCTTCCATTCTAAAATAAAGCTGTGATTATTTCTTTACTGGAAACTTTCAATGGTTCCCTAGTGCCCACAAGATAAAGGCCAAGGGCACTTGCAAGTCAATCCACGGCATTCACCGACTGGCCCCACCCTGCTTTTATATCATCATCTGCTACCGATGCTGGCCAGACAGCTGTTCTAGCAACACCAGAACACTTGTCAATCATACAACTCTGGACCTAACCCTCCCAATGCTGGGTACTGTTCAGAGTCCATCTTCAATTACATAATTCCCATCCAATCTGTTTTATTAAAAATTCCTATAATATTATTATTTATTTTGTTTTCTCCTCTACACTTCCACCAAATTTTAAAGAGCTCATGGCTAAGTAATAAGAAGATTAAAGGCACCTAAGTTTGGATGCCTTAGCACTGAGGGTCCTGTCACCTACAGGAGTCAATGTCCTCCACCAGAGATGTCACAGACCAGCCTCATTAATGCCAATGAGCACCATCCATGGACAAAGTGTCTTTGCCCAATGACAGGACACACTGCACAGTCCCCCAGCTGCAGTGCATTTCCATTGAACAGATGAATCAAATAGCTTGTCAGCTGAATAATGTACAGATAATATCCACATATATATTTTGCTTTTCTTTACAAGTATGTTATTCTTCCATCAAGGGAATAAGCACCTAACTGAATTTTCATGGACAATTATGAATGTGCATTATTAAATTTAACAGCTCTTGTCAGCAAAAAATAATCATGAATAAAAAGCAAATTATATTTATTTGGTATATAAATAAAATTGTAATACTCATATTGGTAAAGATAAAAAAATTCTATTTTACTAACATACATAAGGCCTTTATCAGCTCTTCCTCAATTTATCTTTGAAGTACATCTGGAGCTTAAAAGTTAAAAAGAGAATAAGTTCAGTTATTAGCATTAGATCAATCCATGTAAGAGATGTTTTATACAACTCAAACGATTGTTCCTGATACATCAATGCCTATCAGAAAAGAATGCTAAGGAAAATGTTAAAGTATTGAGAAAATTGCTTAGGATTGAATGTACTTTGTGTTAGGGAGTAATTTACCTCGGCTTCCAAACATGGGATCTACATGGGTTTTGAAGTCAGAGCCTTAGTTGCAATAGCAATATAATTGAATCAAAGGCACTGACTGGCCCAGGGTTAAGACATTATCATCAATGATTTTCTAAAATTAAGCTCTAGTCTAGAAGAACTTCTTAACAACTATAGCATATGTTCACAGATAAAAACTAAAACAGGCCTGGATGGTGTAGCTCAGTGGATTGAGTGTTGGCCTGCAAACCAAAGGGTCCCCAGTTCAATTCCCAATCAGGACACACGCCTGGGTTGCAGGTCAGGTCCCCAGTGGGAGGGGCACAAGGCAACCACACATTGATGTTTCTCTCCATCTCTTCCTCCCTTCCCCTCTCTCTAAAAATAAATAAATAAATACAGCTTAAAAAAAAAAACTAAAAAAATCTTTGACACTAAGGATTGAATAAAAGTTCAAATGATTTTCTGGTCTAAAAAAGTCACAAGATGATTATTTTTGTTGCCTCCTTTTATTAAAGACCCAAACTGAATGTAGCACTGCTAGTAAACTGTCTTCCTGAACAATGTGAAAGGGAACAGTTTTTTTAAACAGCAATTTATTTCTTATTTAAAAGGTGGGGCCAAACTCCAATCCCATATAGGCCTGTGGCAGTTCTCAGCAAGATTCTCATTCTATGCAATTTGGTAATAATAGATCACTCATTGTTATTTAAGAACTCTCCTAACTAGTTGGGGTTTATAACATCAAGATACTTAGATACTGTAAAGAGAGTATACAATTGTACATACAGCACACTATTAACAAAATTAGTGCGTGGTCATTGTATATAAAGTGGCAAATCAGATGGATATTGCAGACATCCAACATCTTGGACTTGAAACAACATTCTGGCTATGATATTAAAATAGAAGAATCTTTACAGAGCATTAACCTATCATTACACAGAGTAAATGACACGGCACTGCAGCCTAATTAGCAGTGTAGTTTGCATCTATAAAAGAGAATTAGCACTACTGCTCCTTTTTTTATTATTAGTTTGTGTTTCCAGAAAGGTATGACTTTATCTGTAAGGTTCAGTTCATTTATGCTCCTTTACAAAGGATTTAATTATGTTCTTTTAGCTCACTACACTGAGGAAATTGAAAATGGCCACTTCAAAATTAAAAATGTTAGAGAAATTAGTGAGTAGATTACTTACTCTATAACCTTTCTTCTTTCAGAGATACAGCATGGAAGCATGCTTAAATAAATAAGGCATAAGATTTTCAGAAGAGAAAATACTAGGCAGGCAAATTACTCATCATCTTCCTTTCCTCTTTCCCATGTGTATTCTGCAAGTTTTTTCAGTTTGCCTGGGCAGCAGGAGTTAAGAGGAAAGCGTAGCAATATGACAAAATCCCTGACAGTTATATCACTTTAGCGTCAGCAGCCAGAAAACATCAACTTACATCTGAGGAAGGCGATTCCAGAACAATGCCAAATCCCAGGACGTGGTTCTCCGGGGCGGAGGTGTGCTCAGCCGCCTGGAGGGCAGACTGCTCTGAGGCCACAGCTGTCTTCTCCTCAGTCTCTAACACACTGGGCTTCCGTTTCACAGTAAGAGGTTCAACAGTCTTAGGGGGCACTTTTTTCTTTTTATTTCTCTTGCGTGAGACAGCAGTTCGCTGGGAGCATATAAGGGAAATTGGGGGTTGTTGTCTGTTTTGGGTTCCAACTGTGAACAATAAACAAAAATATGGTACAGGCACTTGTGTCCAACTCAGGAAAAACTTAGCACCTGTCTATCTGCAGACTCCACAAGCTGAGACTGCCAGGGGCTCACTCAAGGACGAAGCACACCAGAATAAAATAAAGCGCACTGGACCTGGCTTTGCCAAATGTGGGCTCTGGAGCACCTTAAAGTTCTATAGGCAGAAAAACACCCAAGGGAGAACTCTGCTGCAGATGCTGGTGAATAATTGATTGTACTGCTAGTGCTGGGTTCAGTGAAAGAAAAGGATGATGAGCTAAGAGAAAGCACCTGAGCATCATTTTACAAACCACGTGACATTTTTATATCAATGAGAACTCCGAACTTACATAAGTATGGATGTCCATGCTTTTGGGTAAGCCAGTTTCAGGAATATCCCAATTGTCATTGGGTTAAACTGATCAGTTGCTAGCACTGAAACTGACAAAGACTGGACAAGGATCATCATTTGGGTAAGACCGAGCAACTGAGCAAACGAATCAGGCTGGAGTGACCAGTGTGCATGCCCCAGGGAGCACGTGGGCAAAGCCTGCTGGTCACTTGTCAGGTCCAGTGACTCCTTCCTCACAAGCCAGTACTGTCCACACATCAACTGTCTCCACAGCACTATACTACTGGTTCAGACTAGGCTGCTTCTCCACGCCTCGGTTTTATGTGGCTGAAAAGTAGAAATAATATAGTTCTATACAAGTCGAGCAAGTGAGTAAAATCCAGAAAAGGCAAAAAGCACCGAATAAGAACTAAGTACTAATACTGAAAACATACTTAAAGAAACAAGGATGGTAATTATAATTTGCACAGGTGCACTTTGAAAAGTAATGTTTATTAATATTTATGAATACTCTCATGGAAACTTTAATAGGAAAATATGGCCTTGTTATTTAAATTTTCATGTGTTAATATGGCTGACTAGATGTGACCATAGGGTATGCTTGTCTTTTTACATTAACACACCTATAAATATGTTAAATGAAAATTGAAGCTCTTTAACTGCAAATAAATGTAGACTGCAAATAAAGAATAGTCATACTCTAAACCTGGTATTTTCATCTCCAGGCTGGAAAGACATTTATAACCGAGTGTTAGAAACGAACTATTATACTTGTACTGCATGTAAACTGAAACATTTTTCATCACCAGTGCAGGGATTCCCCGAGCTCACTGGGTTCTGAGCTCGTCTGGCTGTACATTAGAATCACCCCAGAGCTTGAAAAAAGCTTCAGCGTTTCAGCCTCACCCCAGATTAATTGAATTGGAATTCCATCCAGGGTTGGTACCCAGGCACTGAGATTTTTCTGAAGCTCCTGAAGTATTCCCAATGTGCAAGCTGGAGTGCAGAGCTTTTCTCTGTTCTCTTCAAATTTCCACCCAAGGCTGAATATCCCCAAAGTCAAGTGGACGACTGAAGCAACTGTCAAGTCTAAAACACACGCCTCCCCAAGCCTTGCTATTCTAAATTAAAAGTGAAAATGTTTTTGGTTTCAAAAATACAAGGAACTGAGTTTTCTTCTCCTTCTGCACGTCTAGACATAGCTAAAGTTTCTTGCCTCCAGATCTTATCACTTGATCCTACTTCTTGTCTTCTTAAAAATAAAACTTTCGAAATATATACAAATTAAATTGAACCTTGAAGGCAATAAAACCTAGCCAACAAACAAGTTCTTAAGTTAAAGAAGAGTATCTTATTTAGTTGATCCTTTCTGCCCTCCTACACCTTTGGACTCACTCCTGCCCTATCTGCAAAGGTTCAGAAAAGAAAACATTGCAACAACGTGGCATTTACTTAAAAGTTTCTAAAACAGCTTTTAGAGTTGCCATTTCAGTAGTAAAGAGCTTAAGTAACAAAATAAATCAGTACAATTGCCTATGCATATTTTCTTAGGTGCTAACAAATTCTTCCTTCGAAAACAGTCTCTGTACACAGGGAAGTAACTTTTCTTTCTGAGTTCGTTAGGAGATGTTAGCCTTTCCAGCCGGGTTAGTAAGAACACAGGTTATCATGGTGGAACAAGGTGAGGTAAATACTTACTGACCTGACCAAAATGCTTTTCCCCCCTTGCAATCAAACCAAATTCAGCACATAAAATCAGATGTTGCTTTTCAGAGACCCTTTTGTTCACCTTATTTTCATGTGATCTTGGGCAACTGAGATGTCTTAAGTATTTAGCTTTTTAATATCAAAAGCACATCACTAATATTAAAATTTTACTAGAAGTCACTAAAAGGCATCACATACAATTTCCAAATGCTGACCTTTGTGAATACCTTTACGAGGGAAGGATGGGAATGCTAGTCATATATGACTGTGCTGCTTTAGGCCAAGGTCGAGAAGAACTTTTCCCTGACAAGAGGAAAGGCTTAATAAAATGATTGCTTATTTTCTGTACCTGTGACAAAAAAGTTCTTTCCCCCCTCTAATTGTGAGGATTAGAAAACAGAGCCGCTACCATGGAGACCTAGACTTCCAGACTTCTAGGAAATGCCCAGTGGTCTTTAGGACAACACTCACGAAATAGCTTACGCTCGTGTCATGCTTTACAGAGCTCATCTACTACCTCCTTCTCTTTTGAAAACAACCCTGAGAGCGAGATATTAATACTCCAGTAACACAGGAGAAATCTGAGGCTCAGAGAAGTGGCTCAGGTAGAGGAGGAAAAACTGAACTCTGACCCCAAACTGCAAACTCACTGCTCTTCTTTCTTCATCTTGCCTAACAGGAGTGAGGACAAAAAATGGTGTCACGTAAATAAAGACACAACATGTCTTTGAGCTCCTCTGTCCTGAATGCCAGGGAGAAAGGTCACCGGCAGAGAGTGAGGGCCAGCACCTCTCATCAGCCTGTGCTCTTCACCACTGGAGCCCAGGCTTCCTAAGGGGCTCCTCCACATGCGCGTGGCTTCCCTACTGCCACGCCAGCCCCCAAAGGGACCCAAGCAGGAGTGGGGTTGTCAAGGTGCAGGGAGCCCCGAACTGAGCATCAGAGATGAGGCAGCCTCGTTTTCTTTTCTGGTCGGAATGGAACCTCTTTGTCAATTCACATTCAGACAATGAACTGAAGAACTTTGCCCACCTTTCTGTTTAACTGTTTAAAAATACAATGAACTGACATTTGTGAGGTGTTAGGAGATCAGGGGATGAGGTGTACAGAGCACATGGACATAAGTAGAGGAGGAGTAGTACTAACAGTAAAAAATCCAATAGATTTGCTAAAGGGAAAATGGGTTGAAGAAAAGCTGAGAAAACAGACCCTTGAAAAATCACAGCAAGACAGCACAGAGGCAAGAACTCAATAATAAAAGCACTCTAAACATCCCAACTTTAGATGTCAGATATGCATTAAGAATCAGAGGGCTGGATCTGAGGTGTAATCTTTGTACCTGCTTGAATTTGCATTAATTTCCGCATGGTCTTGAGTTCTTGGAGAATGGCCTGCAATGTTGATTGGCAGTTACAGGTACAGCAGTTTGATCCAGCTGATGAATTCAACACTGGAAGTTCTCCTAAGCATGGAAGAAAAGCATGACACACTCCAAACAACACCAAAATTATAAAGAGGAAAAAAAAGGTATCTTGACAGAACTCAAAGCCTGTGCAATCATTATAAGACTGTGCTTAAGGAAAATGTACCCAATATTTTTCACAACTTAAATTTGCGCATCTGACTTTATCTAATTATCTAGGTTTCTGTATTTATTACAAGGTGTGTGTATTTCACGGGGTGGTGGAGCCTGCAGGGAAGTCCACAAACAATGCATTGCCCAGCAGGCCTTCTTATTGTCACACCAGTTCATCTCAGATAACAATAGCTGAAAAATTCACTGGAAACACGCTCATGCTATTTTGCACACACACACACACAAAAAAAACTAGCTCTGAACAGCCTTACAAAAAAACTGGCAACTGTGTGTGTTGTAAGAGTTCATAGTAAGAATTAAATGTGTCTAACTATGAAAAAAATAGTCTTAGTATTAGGCATGTTATCTCAAAAATTAAGAACTGTCAACACATTAAAACTTTCAGGGTGCTCTCTGGGTGCGGTATGTGTGGGGTGGGGAAGAATGGGGGGCGGTATGGGAGGATACAGTTGATTTTGATGGGCTACAGGGTGTTGATGTGCTGGCTTTTCTCCAACTTAATGACGGCAATCCTCCTATATCTTTTTTTCCATTCCCAATTCTTACAGTTCTGTCATTTTAGTCTTTTTTTCACCATTTAAATCCAACATATTTTCCTTAAAATAACCATCCTATTCTTTTTCCCTTATAATAAGCAAACAAACATCTTCTACTGTCCTTAGAATAAAAGGGAACACTTGGAAAACCACGCTTTCAGTGGTACCCCTCTGGCATCAGTACCCAGCCCCACTCCCATAAAGTGGGCCATGTAAGTGAGTCACTGCTATCACTTAGGTTTCTCCAGAGGTGGAAGAGGTAAGGTAACATCTTGGTCCAATTACATCTTCTATTTTACATTATATATAATTTAAATCCTATAATATTCATTAGTTATGGATGCTATAGAAAAATTCACCACAGCAAAACCATGGAATACTTAGATAACAATGTTTGGAGTAGCATAATTATTTACATTCAAAATTGTAGCAAACTGAGGTGTTAAACACCTAAAAATTGCAAGTAACTTCAGTGAAATACCAGTCACAGTTACATATGATAAATTTCTCTTGCAAAGATGAAACACACAAAAGAGATCTATTTTCAAATGAATACCAGGGAATTTATGTTAGTAGCTTTCAACACAACATTTTCCTACAAAGTCAATGCACCTTCCTTGCTGTGTGCTGGAAAAGAGAATCTGTTCACCCAAAACTTACTGCTGTGGGGTTTACTGACTCCACCCACACCTGAGGGCAGCTTCTTTCTCTTCCAGATTCTTCCATGGCCAAAGAATCAGGGGGCCCTTATAGACTATTCCTAATCACTATTCTAAGTACTGTCTTTATTCTTTTTAGAGGACAAAACCAACTCCTTTCAGCTTGTTATAAATCATTTTCTAATTTGAAAGAGAACTGACTTTTTATTTTTATGGAGGAGTCTTTCAAGAGCCATCTCCCTGCAAGCTGGAAGCAGGCCAACCTATGAATCTGATGTTGACTCATGAAAGAGAAGATACTGGTGCACCTCCTTGGGTCCCTCGGGTCTCATCAGCAGTGTCCCAGGATGGCTTTTCATGCATCTAACTGGTTACTGCAAATTGTGTTTAAAAAATAATAATCAAAACAATTCTCTTAATCTTGAAGGATAACAAATGAGAAAAATCCTTTACTTTTCAAGAAAACTGAAAATGAGTTTTTACCTTTTTCTTGCGGGAACTATAGGTCTGCACATCTATACATAATTTATAGGGCAAGTAACATCCAATGTCACTGGAGGAAACAACATGACTGGAAAAAAAATCATCCATTTTTCCCATAAGCTTTGGAAAAAAAACTCCCATTTGATTTTTTCCTAAACAATTAGATATTTCAAGTAAGGAAATTTTACTTTAAAGGAATACATTTCAGCCCTAATGAAGCAATTATAAAATACGGAGCGTTTGGTTTAGCAGCTGGGATGTGAGGTTAAAACAGGGACTGGGGTGCTAGGTTATCAGTCTTTCCTTTCACTACGACTCTTCTGATGACGAAGAAAAGCAACGGTGTAAGCAAGAGGGTGTATTACTAATACACCACATGACCAGGAACCTTCTTTTAACAACAAAGGGGAGGGCGCTCTCTCTGCCCCAGTGTTCAGTCTTTTGTGACAAAATCTGCACATCAGCGAACAACAGCTACAACTTCTTAAAGGGCTAGAATCTCAGAGGAATCATCATTTCTACTATAGAACCCCAGTCTTTCCTGAGTCTCAAGTTGGGTATTTTATATTCTGCAACTTCTCCTTCCATGTCTACCCTGTCTCTTAAAATAACTCAACTAAGGCAGGTGATTAAGGTAGGGCTTAATGTACAGCATTAATATCATATTCTTATAACATTGATGAGAAAAAGAAATCAATTCCCAACCAAGGCCACTGCCTATTTGGACTTGGCACGTTCTCCCCACATCTGCGTGGGTTTCCTCCCACATCCCAAGGTGTGCACCTGAAGTCCACTGCTGTGTTGCTGTTGTCCCAGTCTGAGTGAATGCAGGTGTGAGTGGCCCTGGGACGGAAGGGCTTCCTGTACAGGGTAGGTCCATACCTTGTACCCTGAGCTGCTGGGAGAGGATCTGGACACCTGTGATCCTGAATTGGAATCAGTGAGCTGGAAAAGAATTCTCTTACTTATTTTTATTCACCTTTCTTAAATGTATAGATAGCTCACATTTACTTCAATGTGTAATATTAGAAGTGTTTTGGGCCTTTATTTAGAAAGTTTGGTGATGCTTTTGTGACCAGAAATAGGCTGCAGGAACAATTGGTCTACGGTAAAATTGGTTTCATTATATACCATTTTGCTTGAAGTCGCCGTTTCCAAAGACCTACCTGACGACGTTAAGTGAGGACTCACTGAACACAGTGACCATTCAGGAATGAACAACACTCGGACAACCCCCCATAAGAGCATTCTAAATGCCTGATAATGACCATACCGTTGGAGTCCCCAGCAGCGTGGGGCTGACTCTGGAAGGCTCTAGCGCGGGGGCCAGACTGCCCTGAGAACTGCCCGCTCTGGGCTGGGAACTCATTCCACGCACCCCGAGAAGGAGGGTGGAGGCTCTGTGGGGCCTCAGCAGAGTTCAAACGCTGGGGCCAGATGGAGTCCAAATCCTGGGGTTCTTCTTTTAATTTTTCGCCTTCCTTGCCAACACGCTGATAGATCCTCCCAGTGCTATCATTCAGTAACCTTCTCATTCCTGTGATTTGTTTTTTAATTTCCATGCTTTCACCTCCTAATGGGAACAGGGCCAAAGAGAGCACTGTAAATTAGCAAAAGAAAAAACAATCCACTACCAAAAGATACCACCACCCCTTCTCTGGAAATGGCAAAGATTACTGATTCCAGGTGCAAGCTTCTAGATACTAAGTAGTCCATAAAAATTAAAGGCAAGAAAACTGGCTATGGTCTAAAGAAACTGATTATATTCCTGGTGCATCTCAGCTTAATCTCTTTCTGGCCAAACTCTTTTATGAAAAAAAGAGGTTTTCTGAGTGAGTTTCATCTGGGACATACTTTAAATTCCCTCCTTGGGAGTGCTTTCTGGGTGAGGGTGTCATAAGAAAACAGGCTGAGGCGGAGGATGGAGGATGGGGCTCAAGACTGAAGCCCCACTGGGAGGTGCTCCAGCTGACAGCTGTGACGGTGAGACCTGCAGTGCGGCTCGCCCACCTGCTCCCGTCGGGTGCAGATACCTGGAAGAATGGGTGGCACGGGCTGGCACGTAGAGCTTTTGGAGGACCAGCAGTGCACTCCAGTATGACACAGTCAGTGGAGGCAGCACCGTCAGAGGTGAGAGGGTAGGGGCATAGAAACATCAGCGCAAGGGAGGAAGGTCTTGTCTTTCTCAGACCAGCTCACAAGGGAGGTGCCCCTGGGACTGTGACTCAGCCCAGTGGCATCCAGGGGTCCCTGGCTGCACAAGCACCAGAAGGGGAAGTGCAGCCTCCCACTGCTGCCCTGCCCCAGATCCATGCTCCTGACCACCTCACCCTGGCCCTGTCTGGACCCACTGGCACTTCCACTTGCTAACCACATGCAAAAGAGAACAGGTTGTTTTAAATACCACCTCACCTATGCATTGACTTTTTAAAAAATAGTGGTAAAAACCACATCTTATAAAATTTACCATCTTAAGCATTTTTGATTACATAGGTAAGTATTGCATATATTCACATTATTATTCAACTCCAGAAGTTTTACACTGGACTTTTTTTTTAAGACTCTTTTTCCCTCAGGGGATTTTTTTTAACTAAGGTATCTCTGCACTGGGGGTACTTAGTAAATATTACCTAAAGATAACTGTCAAATTATACAAATATAAAATATTTTCTAGCAATAAGACCAATAAAAGATGCCAATATCTATCAGGAGCTATTTCAAACATAACACCTTCTTAAACTGTGCATCAGCCAGTATCTTCACAAAGGACAAGAAAAGTGGATTTTCCCCCTCTCATCTGGGTGTTAAAATAAAAGTATTATGCCAAGGTATGTATACACACTCATGCAATCACTCTATTAAATGCTTGAAATTTGAACTATGAGAAAAAACAAAAGCCCCACAGAAAGTATCTATTAAGAAAAACAGCTCCTGCAAATAAATCCAGCATGTTTAACATAATGATGTTTTAATGCGCTTAGTATCATGTGAGCCAGATTTCTCCATAGAACTGGTAACTGCACAACAAATTTAGGTATTTTGTGTTGTCTAATTAGATATTTAGTTAGTTAATATATAAATATATTACTGACTGTAAGGAAACTTTTATACATTGTTTTGAAATCAGTATCTTCCATTTTTAAAATAGCAATAAAATACTAACTCTGCCTTTAATGCCTAACATGGGTGAATACAGATATGGCAGATTTCCAAATTTGCAATACTGTTATGTGTTGCTAAATGCTTGAGAGGAGAAATATTTTAATTTGTAATAGAACCATTATTACATCGAGCACCTGTGAAAATTACAATATAGAAACAATAGATCATATTCCAGATTCTAAGAGAATGACCAAGCAAATTTCAATGATGCAGCCAGGAGAATTTACAATCTCCCCAAGATGTCTAGAACAGGGTGTGTCTGGAGGAACTCCCAAAGGAATTCTGGAAGATAAATCTACAGGCGAATGTGGTGCTAGTTTTGGCACCAAACACATACTTTCCTGGCTAGTTAACAGTACAGTCTGGGCAAGAAGACACTTCTTTCCTGCGGAGATCTCGTCCTCGCTCTCCATCAGGGAAGTCGTGCACCCGTCAAAGGCTGTGGCTCACCAATCTGTGCTGGCACGGGCTGGCGGCTGCCACACCCCTCCCTCCTGGCTTCCTGGCAAGAGCTGCACCGCAAGGCCACACTCTGCCTGGCTGAGTCAGTGCCAGGGTGCTTCTCCATAGGAACCCAGGCATATCTCAGCAAAAGGGATACTCTCTTCTCAGAGGTTCCACCTCTGCCCTGGAGACTGAATGCTATGAAGTGCTGCCTTTGGCGGCGGGGAGGAGAAGGCCCCAGGGATTCTGGACCTTTCTAAGTGCAAATCTGCTTTGTCAGGACCTTAGTTTTTTAGTGCCAGAAGTTATATCTCTGAAAATCACAGGACTGAAAATTCAACTTGAATTTTGCATGCTGTATACTTTCATGTGGAAGAACAGAATCCTGGGCTACAGGTTGCGTGCAGGAAAGAAGGGAAAAGTGGAAAGGGAAATTCTGGTTGTCAGTTGCCCCTATAATGTTTAAAAATATTTCTTCCAAAGTCAAAACAAAAACCAAACAACAAATGGGGAGCTGGAGGATGACTGAGGGGAAGGAGTGCTGTGGGGGAGGACAGCCGAGGCCAGGGCACACCTGGCTGCACTCAGCAGAGAGCCCACAGCCCATCTGACCATGGGGACATCTCAAAGGATGAAAAATAGAGAACTGCACCAGCCAGCGAAAGGAAAGTGAAAGGACAGTGGGGAAGGGTGAAGGAGGGCTGACTGAGGGAACAGCTTCTTGGAGGAAACAGGCTGGGTGACCCTATAGGACAACGGGACGTGTACGAATGAATGGTCCCTGGGGTAACTGAATTGTCCTCCCTTGAGTCAAAGAAGCAGGGAGCTACCCTGAAAATACCGCTTGTGGGGACAGGTCCTGGAGCCCACTGACACATGCAGGTGATGATGGGCTCTGGCAGAGTGAGGGGAAGTGAGTCCTTGCACATTTTGGACAGATGGAGCAGAGGATCAGCAAGGAGACCTGAAGACTGAAAGTAGAGAGGGCCAAAAATGCTAAGTCAACACACTTCGCCTGGGATGGAGTGGGTGCTGACCACAGGTGAGCAGGGGAGCCTGCGGAAGTTCAGCCCCCAGACACTGGTGTGGGGCATGGACGTTCCTGACACCTGGACTCACTTCTTAAATGTGCTAAGTTGTTACCTGAGGTGGGGCAAGTCACCTACTCTTCTCAGACTGCAGACCAGACCTGTGCTCTGCACCGAGGGGTACACAGCAGCCACTGGGGAGGGAGGCAGGGCCTGATGCTTCTGAAAGCCACGTGTGTCCTCTTCAAAATAAGTGGGCTTATTCTGTCTTCACTGTGGAGCCCAAGGCATGTGTTTGTTTTTGTTTTTTAATGGAGGGAGCCTATATCCTTTGACTTTAAAAAATGGGGCAAAGTATAAAAGAGACTGAGATTTAAAGCATTAGTTACCCTCTGTCTTTCCAGTTCTAATTAGTCAGTGTCTTCTCCACAGGTAAATGCCAGGAAGAGGAAGCTCTTAGGGGCAAGGCGCTATCGAAAGAAGCCTGATTACACAGGGAAATCTGTGCACGTTCTGATTTCTTTTTAAACCTCTCTATGTCTTCACGTAAACTCAACCCCAAGAGGTGAAGTCTTTTTAGACAAAACAAACAAAAAGAAATCTTACTAAATTGGATCTATGCTATGTGGCTCCCTCCAGGTAAAACAACCTTAATAACTAAGTTCCTTGGACAAGGTCTAAAAAAGACTATAGGCTGAATTCTCCCTTCACTGAATTTCAAGACTCGACCAGATCACTTTCCTTCACACAAAGAATTTATGTAATACACATGGAGTCTTGCAACAGAGAAGTCATCACACAGGTTCTCCCCTCACTTGGCCAGGAGAGAAGGATGGGCTACACAGAACATGACTGATTATTCACGGTCTGGGATTACAGAGGAAAAAGACGGCAATGTACAAACAGCGAGAGGTTGTACATGAAGATCGTATGTCCATCTACGTATGTCTTCTTACGAAGGCTCATGAAGAACAAATGAAGTGGTGCTGATGTACAGCAGATATTCCACAAACCTTGAATTAATGAAGGAAATGGCTGATCACACCAAATGAGTCCAGTAGAATTAAATGTAACACTAAGGTTATAAACCACCATTATCTTAATAGAATGAAGTTTAAAAAGTACCAGAAATAAATATTTCAACACAGAATTATCAAGTACCTTCTGATTTCTGGTCAAGATGGAGGCATAAGTAGACACGCTTCACCTCCATGCACAACCATGAGGAAGATCACAATCAACCTCAAAACAAAAAATACACGGAATGGCCAGAAAATCAAACTGTATGGAAATTTGGTTTTAAATCTGACAACCAAGGACTTAAAGAAGCAATATTCATCCAGATGGGTAGGAGATGGGGAGCTGGGACAGAGAGGACAGTGTGTTGGTGGTGGTGAGGTGGCAGTGGCTGGAGGAATGGGCAGTTCCACATTCACGTGTGGTGGATAAAAGTCAGGAGGGATACCTGGGGAGTGAGCGATCCCAGCTCCAGGACAGACTGCATAGCCCAGAGTTCCAGTGCCAGGAAGACAATGCCTCATAACTTTTGGCTGTAAAAACCAGTGCAGCTTGGAGTAGTGGAAGAAACTGCTGGTCTCCCAGCAGAGTCTGTTTAAAGGGCCTGCATAGTCCTAGCAGAGTGGGTATGTAAACACACCCACTCTGGGACCCAACACCAGGGCAACAGCCAGAGGGGTGCAAGTCACATATGGAAAGTGGGTGAAGTGACTAGAAATGGGGCAACTGCCAGGCAAGCCTCTAGCAGCCAGGCAGTGGCACTATCTCCTCTCCGACCCCTCCCCCAATACAGTGCCACAAAGCACAGAAGCACCACATTGGCAGTTACCTAAGGCTCTGCCCCATACAACTTAGCAGGTGCACTAAGACAGGAGTCAAAGCAGCTCTACCTAATGCACAGAAACACAGAGAAGCTGCCAAATTGAGGAACAAAGCAATATGGCCCAAATAAAAGAACAGAACAAAACTCTAGAAAAAGAACTAAATGAAATGGAGATAGCAAACCTATCAGATACAGAGTTCAAAACACTAGTGATCAGGATACTCAGAGAATTCATTAAGTAAGACAAAAGCATGAGGGAAGAAATGAAGGTTACACTAAGAGAAATAAAGAAAAATCCACAGGGAACCAACAGTGAAGGGAAGGAAGCTGGGGTTCAAATCAATGATTTGTTTGGAACATAAGGAAGAAATACACAGTAAACCAGAACACAACAAAGAAATAAGAATTTTTAAAAATGAGGAGAGAATAAGAAGACTCTGGGGCATCTCCAAAAGTGTCAACATCTCAATCATAGGGATGCCAGAAGGAAAGGAGGAAGAGCAAGAAACTAAGAACTACTTGAAAAAATAATGAAAGAAAACTTCCCTAATTTGGCAAAGGAAATAGACATACAAGTACAGGAGGCATAGAGAGTCCCAAACAAGTTGGACCCAAAGAGGGCTGCACTAAGACACATCATAATTAAAATGCCAAAGGTTAAAGACAAAGAGAGAATCTTAAAAGCAGCCAGAGAAAAGAATTACCACCAAAGGAGTTCCCATAAGACTATCAGCTGATTTATCAAAACAAACCTTATAGGCAAGAAGGGGCTGGAAAGAAGTATTCAAAGTGATGAAAAGCAAGGACCTACAATCTAGATTACTCTATCCAGCAAAGCTATTATTTAGAATTGAAGGGCAGATAAAGTGCTTCCCAGACAAGGTAAAGGAGTTCATCATCACCAAACCCTTATTATATATATATATATATGAAATATTAAAGGGACTTATTTAAGAAAAAGATCAAAACTATTAACATTAAAATGACAACAAACTCACAACTATCAACTAAATCTAAAAAACAAAAAAAACTTAGCAAACAACTAGAACAGGAACAGAATCATAAATATGGAGATCATTCATTCAGTTATCAGTGGGGCGGGGGAATGGAGAGAATGGGGGAAAAGATACAGGGAATAAGAAGTGTAAATGGTAGGTACAAAATAGATAGGGGGTGGTGCTAAGAATAGTATAGGAAATGGAGAAGCTGAAGAACTTATATGCATGACCCACGGACATGAACTAAGGGGGTTACTGCTGGAGGTAAGAGAGGGATCAGGCAGAGGGGGGCAAAGAGGGAAAAACTGGGACAACTGTACTAGCATAATCAATAAAATGTGCTTAACAAAAAAAAAGCATCTCCTAGGCCCCAGAGACATAAAGATCATCTGGTCCAAATTAAAAGACACCCCCCTCCAAATCTCTCAACATCTTTTACCCAAATCCCTTTGTATTAATTCTGAAAAATGGTCCTGATTTTTCCCAGTCTAGTGATCCTTACCTCTTTTAACTGGTGCCCCAGAACTCCAGTGAGCAAACTGCCCTACTAGCTGCAGATGACCCTGCTTCCTTGCTACAGCTAATAGGCCTTCCCCGAGGAGGCTGCCCTCCCCAGCAGCCCCCTGCGTGAAAGTTATTCACCTCCTATTCCCATGGGGCTGGCAAGGGGGCTCCCCAAAATGTCACTCTTTCCACCTCAGGAAGCCCACAGTTGTCTAAGTTAATGCCACAAAGCTGGACCACCTCCCACCCTTCTTCCTGAACTGCGGTTCTACATGCTGGGAATTTAAGATTCCTAAGGGGAAGTGGCAGGTGATGAAGTTGAAACTTATAGGCAGGTCATTCCATTAAGGGCCTTATCTGCCAGGCTAAGGAAGAGTAATTTCACCCTGGAGATACTGGGTTATTACTCTGGGTAATTTTAAATTCATTATCTCTTTTAATATAAGGATAGTAAATAATCACATCTATTCTTTAGAATAACAATTCTGGCAAAACTATGGTGAAAATGGTATGGGAAAGAAAGCCAGCTAGACTATTATTGTTTAAGGCTATGAGAATGATGGTCTGCATCAGGATTTGGAGGGTAGGACTGGAGAGAGAAACTCGTAAGAAATTTCATCACACAGAATTGGTGATTAACTGTATGTGGAGATAGGGTGGGGTCGTGAAGAAGAAGAATCTATTCAAGCTAACTCTAAGGTTTCTAGCTTGGGTGACTGATTGATATTAATACCAGTCAGAAAAGTAGGGGAAAAGGTCGCCGGGGAGTGGGGATATGATGAGCCTAGTTCTGACAAAGAAAATTTAGAAGAAAAGCAGGCAACTGAAAATACGGCTGCGAGGTGCGTAAAGCTGACGATGAAGCAATCCCCCAGAACTATCCTGTTAGCAGTGGTTGCTGCCATGACACCAGTAGGAGCTGGTCTCTGGAGAGGCCCTGGGGCTCCTTAACAATTCGGTGGGTGAAGAGACACCTTATGTGGAGATGCCAGCTTTCCTATTAAATCACTAGGTAGAGAGCTCAAAACCCCTAATTCAACATTAAAAAAGCTGTGACCTTATTTGTTTCCACACTGGTAAAGGGAGTCAACCGACCCCTCCAAGATGTCCTCTCTGTGACAAGTAGCAATCACGACAGTCAGGACGGAGTCACCTCCATCTCCTTGCTCTCCCTGTCCCCAACATCAAATCCATCACCCAGGGGTGCGACTCTGGGTAACTCATCTCAACAGAAGGACTGACAGAATCTTAAAGCACTGAGGGACAATTCCTCCACTATATTTGGTATTGCTCAACTTTATTATAGTATCATGCCCAGTTTTGCACTATTTTAAAGAGGCTGCTGAGAATCTTAAGGAGATAATGAAAAAGTCAACAAAAAGATTAAGGAAACAAGGAAAGAGTAAAGAAAATAGGTTGTTTCACTGAGAAATATATGGCTATTGAATAATTGTCTTCAAGTACATGATGGGTAATTACGGGTAGGACGTATCAACAAGGAAAAAAATGGATCAAAACTGTGTCTTCCAGGCAGGAGGCTGGGCAACATAAGGTCTTAAAGAGCTGACCCTTCCAGTCCATAAACACTAGAAACCATGCAGGAGCATCCAAGAAAATGTGCATAAGAAGAGATGATAAGAATACTTTTTCTGAGTAGGATGATGAAAAAGTCCTGGAAACAGATAGTGGTGATGGCTGCACAACCCTGTGAATATGCTTAAAAAAAAATAAGAATGCTTTAAAACTCCTTGCAATTTTCAGGAACAGACACGTTAAAACAAACAGAAAAAGTCTGAGTGAGAAATACTAACATGACCAGGATTTGTAAGAAATGGTTCAAATATCTCCTCTCAAACACCAGAAGTTGGTGTGGGGCCATGTTGCAGAAAACACTGACCCACAGCCTGTCACAGGATAGCATGAGAGGAGGGGAGAAGAGGAGGAAGGAGACAAGGCCTTCATGCCTGTGCTGCAGCCCTCACCACAAATCTCAACCATGAGTCTCGAAGCAGAGGAATTTGAAGACTCTGTGCTATGCGAGGACCTGAAGTTAGCACGCTGATTCCAAACCCATGCACACGCCACCAAGGACCCACCGGGCCACCCTCACCGATAATAGCCATGTTTATGAGGGATATGGCAAGACTGGGATTCTAACCCAGGAAAAATGGTCTGAAAAGCATTAGTTTGTAGAAGAGAGCAATGGTTTCTAAGTGGGTCTTTTTTTCTAATGTAATCTTAAGTAGAATCCCAGTAAATGAAGAAGAGCACAGTTCTTTATTTTTCAGGATTTCATTTACTTATTTTTAGAGATAGGGGAAGGAAAGGAGAAAGAGAGGGAGAGAAACATCAATGTGTGGCTGCCTCTTGCTCGCCCCATATTGGGGACCTGGTCTGCAACCCAGGCATGTGCCCTGACTGGGAATAGAACCGGCGATTCTTCGCTTTGCAGTCCGGTGCTCAATCCACTGAGCCACACCAGCCAGGGCAGGAGCACAGTTCAGTTCAAGAGAGTGTGCCAGAACACACATTCCTGATCAGTGCCTGCACCACGCTGCAGAATTCCAGAGTACTACACAACACAGTCTAAATGTCACTGAGAAGGAGAGCAGCCAAAAAGCGGCTGTGGAGTCACTAGTTGGTCGGATCAAACACTACGATGAGGAGCACCTACACTGCAAATTCATTGCCATGTGTTTGAGGACACTGTTAAATGGAAAGTTACAGGTAGAGAATAATTAAGCAGCCCAATGTACACATGGCATTGTCATTTGAAGGACAACCATGTTCCTTTCAAATCTATTTAGATAACAACCAGTTCATTCATTCATTCAAGCAACTATTTATTGTAGTACTACTAAATATGAGGGACCAGGCAACAAACATATATATATGCATGAATGAAAGTTTCTCCCTTTCAGGCTTTGCAGTCTAACATGGAAGACAAATGAAGCACCAACAATTCTAAGAATTCAACGCCTCTCTTTGAATGCATGGGCAGGCTTACCCAGCGTGGGCCACCTGCTGCCAGGGCAGGAGGCTGGACCTCTTTACTCAAGCTGAGAATGTGGAGCCAGGCCAGGACAGGTACTAAGACAGAATGCTGGGGATCTTAGCTGGAAAATAGGCCTTCAAAGTGAAAATGGCTAAAAAAGCTTAAGACAGATATTAAGGGCCAAAGGAGCAGAGAAGTTTCAGGAAATGAATCAAGGACAGGCAGTTGAAATGGGCTGTCAAGCTGCTTCTCAAATGCGCTCCTCAGAGTATCGACAGACAAAGAGGAATACACACCCATGAGAAGTTTGGGGGCAACATCCTAAGGGCAGAACAAGGAACAACTTTCTTTGATATCTTTGTTTTACCTTAAAAAATAAATGCAAATACTATACTCCGCTCTCCACTCACGGAGCTGTGTGGATTCCTGTAGCCCATGGAAGAACATAGGGCACCACAGTCACACACCTGCCAGTCAAGATGCCCTGGCCTGAGGAGGGGTGGGTTGGCCACCTCAGAGAGCAAAGGGCTGCTGCTTTTAAGCCAGGCTTTTAAACATCCCCAGCTACGCTTTCAAGGAATACCTTTGTAGTGCCCATGGCACAACAGGCAAAACCAAGAGGGTATATGATAAATACTTTGGACAGTGCATAAATTATAAGTGTTCCAGAAATGAAGGAGAAAAAGAGAGCATTTAAACTGGGAGGGTGAGAGCAGGCTTCAGGGAGATGGTGAGATTTGAGCTGGTCAGTCAAAGGTGGTCAGCATTTCCACGGGCGCTTTTGGAAAAAGAGATAATAGCATTGAGCCAAGCTTGAGGGCAGAGGAAAACAAAGAGGGTGATGGTGAATCAGCTTAGTTAAAGTTAAGGCATTGAATAGGCAAAGTCAAAGAGAGAAGGACCTTGATGTTTTTACTTTATCCTGGAAATGCCAGGAAATCAGTGAAGGTTTTTCATAAGGGCATGGTATGACAAAGCTAGAATTACCCAAATCAATTCAGTTTATCTACTTATTTCTCCTCCAAATGTTCTTATATGTTGGACAACTTTCATTTTATAATAAACATAACATGGCTGCCCTACCAAATGTTCTCTTTTTAAATACTCACCCGAGGACATGTTTTTATTGATTCTATAGAGATGAAGGGTAGTGGGGGAGAATAGATGTGAGAGAGAAATGTCAATCAGGTGCCTCCCACATGGGCCCAGAACACGCAACGTCATATGTGCCCTCACTGGGAATAGAACCCACAACCTTCTTTGGTGTACGGGACGTCATTCCCACCAACTGAGCCACCCGGTCAGGGCCTGATGTTCCTTTGATGTGTACATCCAGTCTTAACTAAATGACTGGGTCAGAAGCCACCACTTCAAGTAATGTTCAGGAGTAATGGAGCCAAAGAGTTAACATCCCAAATACAGGAGAGGGGTCTTATAAATCAATGAAAAAGACAAGAAATACTAATAACAGAAACACGGGCAAAGAACATGAGCATGTTATTTATAAAAGAAGTTCGCTGTTTAAATCTCTTAACCTCCCTAATTATTAATATAATAAAAATTAAATATAATATGAAACTGTTGACTAATTTGACCGAGACCATAGATTCATAAAGCCCATTTTTGGAGGTGTAGAGGTACAATCGCTCTCATATGCTTTTGGTGGGGAACCTTTTTGGAGAGAAATTCAGCAATTCCACTTATAGGAATTTATCCTATGGAAATATCCAAACAAGTACTCATGACGTATGCACAAAGATATTCACTGCATCGTTTTACTAGGGAAACACTGGGATAATCCAAACATTGTTCATTAGAGCATTAGATAAATTATTTATGGTATATCAGTATGATTAAGTTATGGTATGTCTTTACATACCTACAAAGAATGAAATAGACCCCTTTATCGTCACGTGCAAATATGTGCAAGAGAAACTGTGAACTCCATGATAGTTGACATCCTGATAATTTCACTCACAACAGGATAACGAGGGCCTAACCGCCTGGCTCAAAGTAGGCACTCGACCTGGGTCTAACAAGTGAGATGCGCTTAAGTGAAAGAAGTTGCAAAGTATGATACACGATTCCATTTTCCTTTTTTGTAACACACACCCATACTCTTTACACACACTCTATTTTTGATAATTGGTTATCACTGGAGAGTGTGATTTGGACAGGGTCTTCTACTTTTCACCTTGTTTTCAAGGTTATAAATTCTAACTTTAAAAATGGTTTTCAAAATGAATGTGTATTAGTTTTGGGTAAGAAAAAATAATCTAGAAGGATGATGTGTACTTTTCACTTTTCGGTATTCTGAAGCTGGGTCTAAAGCAACTGCTGGTGGAAGCTTTGGACATAACAACATCGTCTATTATGTTACCCAGGAAAGATGATGTCGGGCAGGAATGAGAACAAGGTGGCTGGAGACAGCAGCAAAACAGAGTCAGGAAAGGAGGGTGCTGGTTGCGTGTATTTTGCTACGCCTGGTGTACCTGCCTAAAGTTACTACTCTTGAAGCTCATTACAAGCCATGTATTTTTAAAAGGAATTTGGACAAGTGTGGGGGGAAAGTGTCAAAGATACCATTTAGAAATGCTTACTCTGTATAAGACCAGGCCCTCTGGCAAACACTCCGCCTACACTGAATCCTGGTAACAAACTGAAAGTTTCAAATATTGATGAACACATTTGAGTCAGCAGAAAAGGACTTTGAGATTACAGGTTTAAACTGGATGCATCAAGTTCCAAGGTCTAAGCATTTTATTACTCTACTAAACTGCTAAAGGAACTAGCTGAATGACAGGAAAGACTCCGTTCACAAAGCAATGGAGCTGTGTGGTATATCCAGGATCCATCATGAGGTGCTGGGCAGTGTGAACTAGTCCGCATCTCAAGCTCCTAGTTGTGTTAACACACACAGTGGAGGCAATGAACTAACTATCTCTTTGGATTCCAACTTAGTTGTCCTGTTTCAAACTACGAAGAATAAGGCTCAAATGGTTTCTTTAAAATTGGAACCGTGGCTCATGAGAATCCTGTTAGTTCTACTAAAGCCAAATATTAAACTTGGAAGAAGTGGAATAACAATTTGTGTTAATGATTATGTGAAACATACAGCAAAAGTCTTCAAAGGTTGACAATACGCATAGGAAAAATATAACAAACTGTATTTCAAGAGCTGCTTCCATATTCCTGCACTAGTATAACCAAAATCTTGTCTTCATCCAATAAGAGATAAAATAAATGTTCATATTCTACTGTTTAGGAAGAGAGAATCCTTTTTAATATAACTCAAAATGCTGATCCTCTGCTCTCCTGAACAGGAAACTTCTAAAAGAATACTAACACAGAAGTACCAGTCTCCACTCCTTGCTACCTTGGATCAGCTAAGCAGGAACATGGTTAAATACTGGCTATATTACATTTCTTCAACTGTTTAAAATTTTTAAACATCTCAACTTAAATTCAAGTCCTGTTGTATAGTTTCATCTTCAATGTAAAGAATATTAATGATAAATCATTAATTCCCAGCACTTTTTTCTTCAAAGGATCTCAAGGAATTCTGACAATGTGGGCCCAAAGGCACTTGGACAGTGGCAGTCCTCACTAATGGGAAATCTCCAAGGGGAAGGTAACCAGAGCTTCCATCAGTGGCCTCCAAACTTTTTTGACCATGGTTCACATCAAGAAATACATTTTTCTTGCCCTGGCTGGGGGGCTCAATTGGTTAGACTGTGTCCTGTGCACCAAAAGGTTGTGGTTCAATCCCCACTCAGGGCACACATCTAGGTTCAAGATTCCATCCCTGGTCAGGGAGTGTACAGGAGGCAACTGATCAACATTTCTCTCTCTTTCTCTCCCCCTCCCTTCCTCTCTCTCTCAAATCAATAAGCATATCCTCAGGCAAGGATTTAAAAAATATTTTAGAAAAAAATACATTTTTCCTGATGATCTAAACACATATATGTTTGCCATGTAGCACATAAGTGAAACAAGTTTCATGAATTTATCCTTCTTGCATGTAGTGCACTCTGGTATTTTCTAGTCTGTTCTATTTCACCATTATTATTATTGCTACTACTACTGCTGCTGCTGCTGCTACTAGTACGATTGCTGTGGTCAGTGTTGGTGATAATCTGCTTGACTGATTTCATGACCCACTTTTAGGTCACAACCACCAGTGTAAAAAGCACTTCCTTAAGTGTCAAAGTTTTTCAGGACTCTGCCTTCCACACTCTTTCTGGCTCCACCAACATTCTCTCCCAGCTCCAATGACTATCTATGTGAGGACTCCAGTCCTGACCCCACTTCAGGGCTCCAGACCCATACATCCAATTGCCCACTGGACTGCTCACTTTCACATTTCAAGAGCAACCTTAAAATCATGTCCAAAATGTATTTTATGGTAACTCTAAACAGGCCTTAATAAATAGCATCTACTCTGCTGTCCAAGCCAGAAACATGGGACTTACCTCTCTTCCCCTCCTTCTCACAGACAATTAACCACTGAGACCTGCTTATTACAACTTCTAAATCACCCTGAATCCTTCTACTTCTCTCTACCCCCATTTTTCTTATCACTTAATGGAGCTACCACCAAAGGCCTTCAGTGTTGCTCCCCTCCAATCTACATGTCCCCCTGAAGCCAGAGCGATCTTTCAAACATGCACATCTCATCACAGGACTTACCTCAGCAGGATGCCAACAACCTCAGGGTGGAGCCCAGCTCCCCACCTGGCTTACCCGGGGCCCTCCATGTCTGGCCTCCCTCTCCTCTTCCTCCAGCCACATCCTGCCTTATTCCAAATTAGTGGCTCTCAGGTCTGGATGCACATTTGGATCACCAGGACAACTTTAAAAATCTCAGTGCCCAGGGCTCATTTCAGGACAATTAAATCCAAATCTATATAATGGACAACCAGGGGGTCCTCTGCTTTGGATGTAATAAAGGTCTTGGAAGTGCTCTCATCCCCCAATTCACACATCCTCAGCTCCAACCCTAAACTTATCCCTCAAGACTCAGCTTAAATGTCATCTTCTCAAGGGTCATATTCATTAACTCCCAGGCCTGGGGAGGTCCCCCATTCCATGTTCCCACAAAATTCTTAATTTCCTTTATCACAATCTGGTAGGCTTTAAACTTTCCTAGCCTGCTATTAAATGGCTACTCAATGAACACCTACAAATGAACATAAGAATAAGTAAATTCTACTATCAAATAGGACAGAAAGCCACAGTTGAAGAAAGCTGAAAAAAAAAAAGAACCATGTGCAAAAACAGATGTGCAGGACATAAACCAACACCTATGACATCTCTGAAAGAATTGCTCATTTCTGTGGAGTGTGTATTGCTGGCCAGCAAAGGCCACTTGCTGCCTATAATCAATCACATCTTATGAAAGCATTCCCAAAGGCACATATCTCATTGCTGCTGTCTTCCTGGTTCATCAAAGATAGGCAGCAAGTTGTGTCTCCCATTTGACAAATGAGAAGACTAAGCTGCTTCCCCAAAATGACCAAAGTAAACCAGAAGAAGACACCCCAGATCTGGGCCACACATCCGCTGTTGTTCCAGGCACCAGGCTCTCTCTTCCAGAGTAAACAGTGGGACAGCGGACTTGTCAAGAATGCTAGAGCTAACCTTCCTGTAGCAACTCCTTCTGAACTGCATTTCACGCAGTAGTTATTAAGGTGCCCATTCAAGTCTCACTAGTAATTGAAAAAATTATATATGTGCAATGAAATGAGTTAATGTTAGCACAAGAACTTTAACTTTTGCATCTCCTGATTTTTCTACTTTTATATTGTACCTTGACCTTGCATTTTTTGTGGGGTTCTTTACATTTTATATGTAGGTATAAAGTCATATTTGAGATATAATTCCATTAACCATACAAGCAACTTCATAAGCTATTATGTTGCATCAACTTTTTCTGTAGAAATAAATTGTTAAGGATATTATTCCTGGAACAGAATAAATTCTTGGAATTACTGAGTAACTTATGTGCGTACCACTGTTCCAAGAACACATTACTTATTTTATCATGACAAACTAAAGTTATTAATCTTCTGCCTTCCATTTCAACAATGAGAAATGCTGGGAGATGCACAAGCACCTGCATTACATTTCGGTTCAACTTTATATCATCCATAAACATCTCTGTTTGGACACCTCATCCAAACAAATGCTCACAGAATACCCTATGTAGCATTCAATTTTATGAAACTATAAAAGTTCCTTGCTGTTAATTACAGAGACAAATGTCTCATCACACATTTGGTTACCAGATAGCATAATTAGTTTTCTCCATTAACCTTTCAGATATAAAATTTGATTTCCAAGTAAAAAAAAAAACATTGTAAAACCCTTGGAATTCAAATAGCACAGTATATTTGTACATGTTTGGAAAAAATAGACAATACTAAGAAAACAATTTTATGAATTATTATTTATAAGGCTACTGATTGTCTGGAATACTGAATGAAAATCTGTCTAAACTTCTTAATGATTTTATAATATGTGATCAAATATGCATGTAATAAGCTGTCCTTTGTATAGGAAGGAGACACAACAACCTGACCACGAATGGAATGTGCCCTTTGATCTCTCTTCTGGGTATGGCGATGCGGCTCAGCTGAGCCACCACAGCCTTCCCTTTGTTCCCCAGTCAGACGGGCATCTGAGAGACATCCCATGAGGGAAGGGTCTCAGGTCCATGGCAGTGCAACACTTTTTTCTACCCAAAGCGAAATGACCCCACAGCCTTGGCTTACTAAGGAGCAACTCTAGTTCAAACATGCAGGGCTGTTTTTTTGTTGGTGTTTTTTTTTTTTATTTTTTTTAATTTTACAATTTTTAAATTGTTTTTCAAGTACAATTTTCTGCCCTTTTCCTCCACCCCTCCCCACCACCCTAGCCCTCCCTGCCTCCCTCCCCCATTTCCACTCCCCTTGTTGTTATCCACATGTCATTTATAATTGTTCCTATAAACCCTTCACCCTTATTCCCCTTTATCCCCTCCCCTGTAGGGGTGTTTTTGATTGTTACAGCAACCAGATGGATGGGTGCTCCCAACATTTATGTGTATTTATGCTGCCAATGTTCAGAGGCTTGAATCCAGACCTGCACTGTGTGGGACAGTCCTGTATGAGACTGTCCTGATTCAGCGGACCATCCCACTCAGATCAGCTAACTGGTGACAAATTACAATTTAACATGTTTTAAATGGCACTCATTTATTTATTCAAAATCACTTATTGTGCACCTACTCTGGACCAAGTATTATACACTAGGAACATAGAAAACTCAAGGTCTTGTCCTGCAGGAATTCAAGCTGAGACCTGAGGAGATAAAGGATCACACAGACAAGGGTGGCAAAGGTCATTCTAGGCAGAAACCAGCACAGCAGACACCAAGGCCACAGTACTGCAATATTCCAGAGGGGCCTTCATGTGGTGTGGTGAGTCTGCAAGGCCTCAGCAGGGCCGGAGTCCACAGAGGGGCAGAGGGGTGCATCCTATTTTGGAATTAGACATATAGAGGCCTATCATTAACCTAGTGAAAAAGAAAAATACATAATGAAAAATAAACATTCCCTTGTCAGTGCTGACATATTTTACTTCTGATTTGTGAGGTCCAGTTAGCTACTAGGAGGGTGTATAAATTTCACCCTGAAAACCAGGGCTGAAGCTTAGAGATAAAAGAGTTGAAAAATAAAGTTTCAAAGTGGCCAATTTCACCACTCTATTTTGAATTTAAAATTGGACTTCTCACTCATTCACTGAGCATCTACTGATGTTTGTTCCGTGATCAGCATGGCACTGGGTGGGGGAGACACGGAGATGATCTTTGGGGAGTTTCCAACCCAGTGGCGGAGACACAGAGGTGAACTTTGGTAGAGATATGCTCGGGATGCTGTGGAAGGGCAGGGGAGGGGGAATTAGTGAAGACCACCTGGAGGAAGTTAGGTCAACTTAGAGTCTTTATGGATAACAGAATGCCATGCAGAGAAGAGGGAGCAGGGTGCCACTGTGGCATTCCAAGAAGAGGTGGCACGTGCAGCCGCTGAAGTAAGAAAGTGACTGGCCTAAGAAGACAGGAAACAGGGCCCATTGCAGGCAAGAAAAATGGCTGGGTGTGGCAAAAGCCTGGGAGGTGGGAAGTGTTAGGAAGAAGCTCAAAGGAGACAGGTGGCAGTGTGTGCAGGGTCATGCTTACAAGTCTGAGTCGTAACCCAAAAGGCACAGACAATGAAGAAGCTCAGGCGGGCGAGTCACCCTCGGAGCTGTGCACAATGCTCCAAGAAGCTTAAAGGCAGCCCCTGGGTAAATCATTGTAGGTTCCCTGTCGGCTTCCTTTCCCAGTCCATGGCCCAACCCCTGCTACTGCTATTACATTCCTTTCCAGGTAATCTTCTCTCCAATAATTTGTTAACTTAAAAGAATAACAGACTTGCCGTGTAAACTCCTAGATCTATTTTTAACCTTGAAAAGCAAAACACACTGTTTCAAAATCTTTATTTTATCTTATAGATGGCCATGTTATTCTCTTCCAAAAGTAAAAATCTATATTCCCATGGGAACCAGAGAGGCTAAATTGTTAATATATCTCCTTAGATTCTGTCCTTTGCGGGGATTTTTAAAAAAATGATTTGCTTAGATCAGTACAGGAAAAGCAAACTATCATACATGTCAATTACAGGGTGGTGGCTGAACCCACCGAGCCTTTATGCAAAACAGAAGAGGCAGCTTTCCCTCGAGACCCAGGCCTTGGGAAGCAGGCCCAGCTCCAGCTGTATTCAGGGACTGCTCCCTCCCAATTGTGACTTCTACCATCGTCTGCTGTTGTTTAATGCATCACTTTGTTTTCTTAAGTTAAGGTGGAAAAGGTTGCCTTGTGGACCTGAGAACCAGACGATGCCACAATCGGTTTACGAACAGGTCAGCGCCACCTTAAGCACTTCGGTGTCACAGCAGGATTCCGAACCGGCAGAGCACGTGCTATTTTCAATTTTGTGTTTCGACAGGTAGCTGCTTTCAAAAAGATTTCAAGCTGAATCTCACAAATCAACACCAGACACCCCAAATTTCTGTGCTAGTTTAGTATATTTAAAAGGCTTCTTTCCATTAAATGAGGCATATTTTAGTTTGGCTCACTAAACATCTCTGAAGTCTCAACATAGCAGTATATTTTAAAACAAATATTCAGAACCCTACACAACAGTGTCCAATATGTTCACATATTCAGATAACAAATATTTGAACTTTTTCTTGAGATACCTTCCAATTCAGAAGAAGAGGGAGAAGGGAATAATAATAAGAATATAGCATTTCCTACTTTGAAAAACTGTTTTACCACATAAAATTTTCTGTATGCTGTAGGGGAACCTGACGAGAAGGTAGGGCCAATGCTGCTATTCTATTACAGAAGATAAATCCCTCAAGAGTTTTGTCCAAGGTGTTATTAACTGTTCACCTGAGACCCCAAACAAGGTTTTCTGACTTTAAACCTATCTTCTTTCTACTATGCTTTATAAACTGAAAAGGCTCCTGGGTAATGTTTGAATGGGGCTTTAAAGGCTAATAGGAGAGACAGGACTATAGTAATATATGGAGCGTGGACATGGGGTAAGACATGGAGGAGACAGAATACCGGTATGCAGAACCTGGATGGTGAAAGGAACCGAGGTGAAAGCAGTAAAGGTACTTCAGGAAAAATAATGAGGCCAGTTAGACACAAGCAAATGTTTTTAGTAAGGGGGAGGAAAGAAATAAGGCTAGAAAGGTAAATTAGAAAAAGTCAACCAACAGCAAAGGAGGGAGTGGGCCTCCCTTACTCAGAGGCTGCATGGCCAAGCACAAAGAATGTGGCAAGCCGAATCCAAGTCCAGGCTCTTATCTACAAGCTATACGACTTGAGGCAAACTGACATTTCCACTTTTTTTCATCTAAAATGGACATAACAATACCCTCTCAGAACTGGTGTGAGGGTTAAATGAGATACAGTATGGGAAGCACCCAGCATATAGTAGATGTTAAGCAAACCTCAGTTCTTTTCTTCCCAAATGGGCCCTGGGACTGTCCCATGTTGAAGTTTTTGCCTGCCCTTCTCCTACCTATGGCTCCCCCTTCACATCTGGAAGTCCCACTCTGCTGGGGAGAGGATGCGGGCAAGTGATGTGGGCAGAATGGGAGTGGGGACTGCACTGAGCTGTCACATAGTGAAGGGTGCAGAACTGGGTGTCACTACTACTCACTGTGTGACCTTGGGCCAATCACTTCCATCTTTGTCTCCGCTTCCTCTTTGTGTAACAGATATAAACACCAACCTTATGATGCAGTTGTGATATTAACTAAGTGATAAAAAAGTGTCAGACAGTGTGTGTGAGAGAGAGAGAGACAGGAGAGGGCGCTTCACTTTTTACTCCACTAACTAATATAAAGATTATGAATTAAACGTTTTCTTATCTCCTGCATCCAGGAGTAAATCCATGAAATTCTCAGCAGTAATTGAAAACAATAGGTCCTATTCTTAAAAACAGCCAAAGTGAAAGGGACCGAAGCCAGTCTGTTTGTGGTCTTGAGGAACATCCAAGGGACTTGCAGGTTGTCTCATAATGAAGAGCACTGCGATTTTATGATATTAGTCATAACTTAAAACAACACTGCATACAAAAACCATCCTTGAAGCCCTAAATACCTTTTAAGTATCTAAAATAAAAATTGTAAGTAGTTGCCTCACAGCACCAAACTTATAAATCAAAACTAATTAAAATTCAGGGCTATCGTGACTTTTCATTTACACGGTAACTAGTTGGTAAATTAACAGATGGTGTAAAAATTACGCCTTACATCATTTTTTTAAAGGACAAAAAGTATGATAACTAGGGAATACAGAAAATTCAATGTATCTTACAATAAAACAACTGTTTATACCTCTACCCCTGAAATTATTTTTACAGCCATGTTTTGGACCTACAGCATAACCAGATACACTTTTAGTGCTACAGGAAACCTTGGAAACAATCTAGATGGAGGTGTTTGAATGGTGATGAGGGTAACCTAAAGATCTGCAAAGACCCACAGAGGTCAGGGGGCAGAGGAATGTGGGGTGTGGGACAAGGTGCTCTGGGTCTCCTCAGCCTGCCTCTGGCAGCCCCATGCCCTTCCATCTGCGAGAAATGCTGGGGGTTCCACAGGGGAGTGGACTGAACAAAGCATTTCATGGGGTTAAGGGCCTGGTTCTGCAGACAGACCCTGGTTTTCTCCTGGTTCTGTCACTGTGTAACTGTGAACTCCTCAAATTCCTCACCCATAGGCTGGGAATGATAATACTTTTGTTGGGACAGTTAATGGAACAACATACACAGAGTCAGTAGCATAGTGCCTGACACACAGCCAGCTCTCCATAAATGACACCTACTATTATTGGCCACATTCCTAACCCCAAGAGCCACTGTTAGTGTTCTGTCCCCTTCACTCCACCACCAAAAAAGGGGAGAACGGACATGAAGAAGGTCAGGGACATGAGGACATGGTGGGGCCATGGAGCTGAGGGCGGAGCTTTAGAAAGAGAAGCAGAGATGAAACATTCTAGTTTTCAAACAATGTGCCTTTGGGGGAGGAGGGCTTTCTTTTCCTCTCTCTTGGACCTTCATTTTATTTGAGGTTGCTTCTCACTCTTGGAACTCTAGCCACAGATACAGTGAAACATCAGAGCTTGGAAGAAAGCCCAGCTCCCAAGTGCTTCTGGGCCAAAAAGAACAGGGCAGGACCCAGGCCACTGGACTCTAGGGGAAGAGCCCTCCCATCTCACGCATGGACCCGTCCCCTTCTCAGGAAAAAAATTACACTGTAGTTTGGGCGTAACTCCCTCACTTGGAAAAGTGGGAAGGAATTTTTCGAGCATGTCATCTTTGAGGAGACTCTGGGGACCCTGGTGGGGGCAGCTATCGTCAGGGAAGAAATTCAACAATTCAGAGATCGAAACCCTGCTCACTTGGCATGGCCACTACACCTGTGCTTCATTTTCTGAAGGTTGTACAACTGAGCCAAATATTAAAAAGAACCTCAGGATCTGGCACACAATTGGAGCTCAATAAGTATTTGTTAAAAGAATGCATAATTGATGTTGAACACCTGAAAAATAGACGTGTGTCAAACTCATCCACTACAATAGTAAACCTAAACCAACATGCAATGTATACAAAGAGATTTTATGAAGTGTTTGTGTTGTTGTTCTGAATAAAAAATTAATTAACTGCCTCATTAAAATACTTTCCAAAAGTGCTTTGTTACCAGTTAAGGTTTCTTTGATTATCCTTGAACTTGCCTGGCTCAACTTGCTAGAGGGAACAGATCTTTGGACAGGAGATTTGAACTCACTCCAGTTTCTACTGTTTGTGAGCAAGTCACTTAATTCAGAGTTTGTTTCCTTCTCTGGGCGGTGGGATTGATAACAGCCCCCTTAACCACCTCACAGGAATACTGTAAAAATCATGAGATGTCAGATGTGAAGGCACGCTCTGAACTACGAAGTGCAGCCCTCACGTAAAGCCTGATTATAATGACCCTCTTATCTGCTGTTGTGGCTCTCATCACCCCTCCCACCAGTAATCTCCTCCAACTGCCCCCTGTCTATTCAAATCTTTCCCTAGTTCAAGGTCCAGCCTCTCCGGAATTCTCCACCAGACCCTGAACTGGGTCCTGCCTTCCAACTCTGCTTTTGCCCACTGCCCTAAATGGTTCACAATCGTCATTTAATCATTTAATTATCGCTCACACAGAGAGGCAGAACAGGGGGTGTTTACAGCCCTGGCAGACCTGCAGGGGATCCCAGCCTTGACACTTGCTATTTGAGACCTCTGGCAGGCTACCCAGCATCTCTAAGTCTCATCTACAAGACGGGGATGATAATGATTCTTACTGATTTGCTCTCAGAATAACTGAGATCATTCCCAAAAAGGACTCAGTTCAAGACAGGGCATACAGTAAGCACTCAAACAACTGTAACTGTTATGACCACTGAATCTTGTTCCTTCACTGTGTCCTGAATTTGTTCTATCTCCTCAACTGGATTTTCATCCTTGGGAGCAGGGACCCTGTTCTATACATTTATTTCATTACTCTCAATCCTTTTCCATTCCAGAAACCCCACTTTCATTCTAGAAAAGTGCTGAGTTCATAGCCTTTTCCCTATAAACATCTGTTGAATTGATTAAAAGGAGTTACATAGTTTTTCTCTAAGCAGTGCTCAAATCTTCACATTAGTTCATCGCAGCCAGCCTGACAAAGTCAGTGTGCACAGGGCAAAGTAACCTCTGTTGGCCCTGTTATCACTGAAAATGTGCGCCTCCCAGAGCACACGGCCGGGCTGTTCCCACCGTGGAGCTGCCCTCCCATGCTGGACGCCCTACATAGTCAACAGCCTAAAAATATTGCAGAGAAACAGATTTCCTGTAGGGACTTCTGCCAAATTCTGGAGCACGCTTTTCCCAAGACTTGAACTTGAATCTTTTAGGTGTAGGTAGTGTCAAGGGTAACACACATACGAACACATAAAATCCTGTACAATAACACGAGGGTCATGTTTTAGGCTGCATTATACGTAAAACAGTTCTGGTGTTCTGTTAACAAATTTCCTTGGATGTCATAAACCTCACACCATTTTCTACACAGTAATAAGTAATATTATGGGTACATGTTGGTGACTTAGAAAACAAACATGATTTAAATCTATGTTTCAGAAGAGTAATCACAAACTAAAAAAAATGTCCATTTTATAACATTGTCAACAACAAAACTCTCAATTTTATATGCTATCCATAACTATTCTCAATTGCCCTAGAAATTATGTTTGTGTAATTACTTGCTCTTCCACTGGAGATTGCAAAATAAAATGTTTTTTTAGGAACCACATCAAACCTTGCCCACAATGAGCAAAAGACTGAGAAGTAACCCAGGCACACTTTCATACTGTTCTGTCTTTTGTCTCTTAATGTCTAAGTCCTTCTTGCCCAATTTGGAAAGCTTATCCCAACCCTGGTCTTTCACTGATATTCTCTTATTCCCCTGGACTCGAGCTCGGAAAAATAAAAGCAGTGATTTTTGCCCCTTCGAGAGTGTGCATTTTACTAAATTTTGAGCCCTAGTATCTTCCCATTCTTCATCCTCCACTCTCTTATAATCAGAATCAATCTACTGTAAAGCATCCTTCCTACTTTCCAAGTACACAGCAGAAACCGGGGGTGGGGGGGGAGACTGCGTCACTGCAGAATACTAAACCAAAGACATGATGTTCTATTTTTATGATAAATGTAAATTTTCTACTACTAATAGACAAATTCTTCATTTCAAATGGATAAATCAAGTGGTACCTAGAAACGGAATTTCAACCAATCGAGTTTAGGGAACTGAAAATATAGAATTCCAACTGATTAAGGAACTGGGAAGAGTACAATCTGAGAATATTCTCCTTCTGGGTCATACCATTTCACTTGACTACTAACCTTTTGGTTTTTAGTTTTCTTAACAATAAACAGGTGTTCAGAGCAGTGCTGGCCTCAGTAATATTCTCTCCCTCAATGGGATGATCCATGCGCCTTCAATGATCACTTGCATAAGAAATGCTATGTCCCTCCTATTTTCTATTAATCTCTGTTTGACTTCTTAGTCATTTGCCACCCACACTTTCTCTTCCTCAAACCAAAGAGAGATCCTGGTGACAGACCACTACATGCATCTGGCTTTCACGTTGTTTTAATTTATAGCAATACACACCTGGGCCTGAGCAGCAATCTGCTTCCTGAAGCCCTGTCAACTCTCCCCAGGGACATGGCAATTCTGGCCCTTGCTTTTAATCACTCTTGCGCAGACTTTCTACCCTTCTCTGCTTTCTTGTTGTACAGCATCCAAACTTCCCCCTACTATTAGCAGTGGAGAGGCATCCAGGATGGGCAAGGTCATAGCCAAATGCCACCATTTACTCTCCACTATGATTTTTTGGGTCCTTCACTCCTAGAGGGAAAATCCTAATTTTGGGTTGATGGTCTTCAGATAACGAACTGCACATGTAAGGTACCAGAAACTACACATGAGAAGAGTAGCAACATTTTTGGGCTACCTATTCATTCATCTTGCAGCTACATTTGTCAGAAGGTCTCAAAGACACTGCTTTTGCTCTGTGTCCCTGAGCTTAGCTAGGAACGAGGACAGTGAGAGCAAAGCATGGCTAGTCTCTGACCCCAAAAGTTGGCATGAAATGGACACAAAGCCAGGAAAACGAGGAGCTGTGCTCTGATAACTGGCACTAACTATCAAGAGGGGGTGAGGCAGACAATCACACTTTTATTTTCCTTACGCTTTTTGACTGTAGATTTAATTTAATTTTGTCATGGCAGGATTAGCAACCAGGCCACAAAGGTGAAGGGACATAATAATAAGACAGCGTATTAATCCTCTATCCCACCCAAGGCAGAGAGGTAAAACCAAACAAATAGCAGCTTCCTGGAAATTGAATTTCTGTTATCCAGATGTCAAAGATGTAATACCCCAATTACACAAACTATTGCCAGTGAAGCGTGCCAGCGAATATGCAATGTAAATGGGGTGAGCGCAGAGCGACAAAACTGCACCGTCAGCATCTGGCTCTGGGAGTGAGTGATAATTAGCACTGTGTGTAGACACTAATAAACATTTATGTCTGAAATTACAACTTTTACCAATGTTAATAAGGAATATATTGGCAATCTGTAAAATAAAAGGTCTTGAAAAGAATGTCATACACTAAGAAATGGCAAACATTTCCCTCTCTGGCACAATCTCCACCGCCCCCCCCCCACCTCCCAGCCTAATTGCAAATTGCCACATTGTTTTGCTGAGAAATTAACTGACATAGGAACCTACCTAAAAAAATGGGGTGTGTCTCTTTGGCCTCCCCATTGACATCATTGCTGAATTCTGACAGCTTATATATCTCATGGTGATAATCTGGGATGAGAAAACAACCAAAAATTAGAATTCTAATGACCTGCACTACATGCATAAGCAATGAAAACTAGAGTCTCATTCTATACAGTATGGATAACCTATACTTTAATTTATAAATGTAATTTTCCATAACTCAACCAATCACAGAATTTGTAGTTACTAATAACCCCTAAAACTTTGCTTGGTCTGAAATACACAAACTTGAAATATTAATTTGACTTTAGAAACAGTTTTGCTTGACCACATGGTTTTCACAGGAAATTTGGCCACAGATGCCAATTATTGGGCTTCTTTTCTTTCAAATGACAAGGATATTTATAAGGAAAATAAAACCCTGCCCAGTCATAGGCCAAGGGAGGATTCCAAATATATCTCTACAACCTGTTTTCATGAGCATATGAATAATATATGCTTTAGAGTTACCTGGTACTCTCAGTTTACCTAGAAAAATCCCCTCCTTTAAGCAGCTTGTAGGCAATAATACTGCAAAAAATACTGACTTATTATTTCACATATAGTATAATTAGGATAAGAAAGATTCCCATATTTCATACGTGAGTCTTCTGCATTCAGCTACTGTACTTTAATATGCAATACTTTATTTTCTAAAAAGCACCTGCAGAGCAGAGAGAAGAATCAGACCCATAATTTAGGGGGGAAAAGAAGAAAAACTTGCCATCTCAGTCAAACTTCAAAATACAATATTTTACAAGCTTCTCTACAGAGGCTACTGTGCTTTGGCGATCTGTTTCTAAAAAATAGGATTGCCTAGGTAAGTAAATAGAAGTTCCTTCTTAACAGCTGTTCCTTTTTTTTTTTTCCAGGGGGTGGTGGAGGGGCTTGGACTTCACCAAACAAGGTCTATAGAAGTATTCTCACTTTTGAGATAAAGTAGTAAGTTCCCTGAGGTCACAAATAAGAAAGCAGCCTACATTCCTGAATGAATCAGATAGAAAAACAGGCCAGTCATACAAGGAGAGATTTTTGAACTAAATGACTGAGTAATCGACACTGCTGGTTGTGGGGGGTACACTGAAGGAGGAAAGAGCCAAATATTTTGAATTCATAAAATTACTTCAGACCTCTTTCATTAAACAGTGTCAAACTAAAGCAGAGGAAACATAGGAGCAGGTCTTCAAACTGTCTGTAAGAAAACCATTTCAGACCAACTGAAAGCAGGCTTTATTGACTCGGCATCATATTAGCTTAGCTTAGCATGAAAATATCTATTACTTGCAATTGCCGTCTAATTTTCATCAGCTTATATGTGACTTCTCCAGGTTGTTAAGACAATTGCCTTGCTCTCTACTCTGATGTTAAAGCAACCAAGGAAAAATGGACAGGTTCTGTGGTTTGGTTTTGACCTTAAGTTGATTCAAAGGTAAACTCAGTATTAGGATTTGTGACACTGCCATGAAAAAAAGTCACCTATCTCTCACTTAAAGCGATATAATGCGTTTCCATAAACATTTTTTCATCTGTTCTTACTTCAAGTTCTGTTTTTTTTTAAAGTCATATCAGGAAAATAAAGACTAACAAGTAACTGCACACAAAACGTTCCACTGATGACACTACTCAACTTTCCCCTCCCCTGACAGAATCAACCCGAGCCCAGAGACTCCGGTGTACACCTGTTAAATCGTCAGGAACTGGCTAGATTTTTTTTTTAATGATACTTAACTGAACTGATAAGTGATCTATTCCAAGACACCTCTGCAACCCAAACAACGCATCTAGAAAAGATTTCGGATATCAACAATTCTTGCATGGGCTTGCACGGCTCATGAGGTTCTTTCTCGTTCTTAAATGAACCACTACCACTCTTTCCCTTCTCCTTGGGGGAAAAAAATCCCCAAGCCCATAACCATTGGTCGGGATCGGTGTCCGCACGGCCTGATGGAAAGGCAGTTCTCCCCCAGCCCCCAACCTGGCCGCAGGAGCGGAATACCAAAGAGGGCTCTCGGCTCCCCAAGTGTCATTGTTTGCTAATTTCCTTAGTGTCCTCCGACTTGTTCACGCGGAATAACAACCTCCTGCCTTTCCCCCGTACAACTTTGCTTGCCTCCCGGCGAGTGCAGCCGCGGCCCCCCTCGGGAGGGAACTCGGGGTCCCGGAGCCCGGAACCGGGCGCGGGCCGCGCCGCGGAGCTGTTTACGCCGCGCCACGTCCTTGCCCGCCGCCTGCACGCCCGGCCCGGCGCCGCTTACCTCCGCTCACCAGTTTGAAGCTCTGGGATTTCCTGCTTCTTTTCCTCTCGGAGAACTCCATGGTGCTGTTGGCAGGGCTGCGGCCGGGGGCGGCCGAGGCGGCGGTGGCGGTGGCTCGGGCTCTTGTCACCCGGCAGCGGGAGCGCCGGGACCAAGGTCCGTCTGTGGAATCCGCAGGGGGGAGGCCAAGGGAAGGGAAGAACCACCTCGAACCCTCTCGGGGGCTGCGGCGCGCCGAGCTCGGCAGGAGACGCTTTCCCGGGAGAAGTTGCCCCCTCCCGGCCGCCCCCCGGGTCCCCTCCACAAGACCCCCGACCCTGGCTCCTTCCCGGCTTCTGGGAAAACCCGGCCGGAGCCGAACTTTCCGTTGGGGAGCGAGTTGGGGGCGGGGAGGGCGGGCCGGGGCGGCGGGCGCCCCGGGATGTCGCCGCTGGCCGGCCTGGGCGCAGCTCGGGACGCGGCAGTGGCGGCGGCGAGCGCGGCCCTGGGGACGCGGCGGTCGGGCAGCGGGCGGGTTGAAGGCGGCGGCGGCAGCGACGGGGTGCGAGCCGGGTCGGGGCGCTGACCGCCCCCGCGGGAGGAGGGGCGCCGGGAGGAGGCGGCGCCGCCGGGACCCCGGGGCCACCTGCTGGCGGAGCGCAGCCGCGGCCATCCCCGGGGGCCCGGGCCGCCGCCACCCACTAACCTGGCCGCGCGCGCGCTCCCCGAGGAAGAGCCGGAGGCCGCAGCGCCCTCGTTCGGCTTGGCCCGCCTTCCCCCGGGGGTCCTTAGGCCGGCGCCTCGGGGGTCGAGGAGTGGCGGCGCTGCAGCTTGTTGGCCTCTAGGCACTCCCTGGGGCGGATCTTGTTATAAATAGTCCTGAGTGTCGGGGACCCTCCTGGCCAGCCCCTCCTTGCCTTGAGATCTAGGATGTCCAAGGGCCAGACTCACTGGTTTTAGGCAAGTTTTAGGAAAAACAAATGCCAAAAACTTAGCCATCTGCGCTCTTCAAGGAAACGAAGAGATTTTAGAATTTATTGGTGAGATGGGTATAGTAAGAGTGAACTTCAATTCTTTACCCCAATACAAGGAGGGAGGGAGGAAGATCCGGAGTTATATTTAAAGAGAAAACTTGGAATGTGGGACTTGGAGCGGGTGGAAGGGCTAGGGGTGCAACGCCTGGGTGCTTGATTGCTGTGACTCTTAGGGAAGAAATGGGCAAGGCAGGTGCAGGGGACTCAGCCACTTGATGTAATAGTGCCAAAACCATTGACATAAACAGCACTCCATTTCTTTCTCACAGCATCTTAAAGGTAGGAATGGAAAAGAAATTTACACCACCTAGGAATGGCTGTAAAGCAGAATCTGACATGCTTTAAAGTACTTGGACAAACTGATAATTTCTAGACCCATTTCTAGAGTAAAGAGGTAGACAACACACACAGCGCTGTGGTAAACTCAGGGGCCCCCAAAAGAGTATATAGAAATAAAAGGGGTATGTTAATAAAGGTGGTAAGTTCTACTGTGAGTCTCACTCAAATAAGGACACACAGCCACTAGGGTCCACTCTTACTAAACAGGGCTATTCAGAGTAGGACAACTGGGGGGAAGGGGGAAGTTGGAGGCAACCAGCATAAACACACACATGCTGGGAAGCAAAACCAAGGAACAAGGTAGCCAACTAAGTAGTGGAAGGAGGGCCTGGTACACATCCTGAGGTCTTAGGTATTATGATGCAAGCAGGAATGCAATTACACCTAGCGAAGGTGAGGGGAAACTGACCATTTCGTTCAATCAAACCCTAAAACAAGAGGTTCTTAACTTTTTTGGTCACTGTCTCCTTGGAGATTATATTCAAAGCTCAGGTTCCTTTCCCCAGAAAGTGTGTGTAGGACAAACAAAATTTTGTATAGATTTCTGGGAGTTCTTAGACCCCTTGGAGTTCCAAAAGGGGGCAGAAGGGATTAAAGTGACTACAGGGATTAAATCAGTTGCTCTATTGGGTTCTCTTCCATTTCCCCGCCCCCCTCCACCTCCACTGTCTTTCTTTAAAACCAGGCAGTTAAAAACTCAAAGAGGTTTTGAATGTTTCTAAAGAAACATAGGATTTTGTTCCCCAGGCTAGGACTCTTTCCTTTTTCCTTTTTCTTTTTGTAATGTTTTTAGAAATGTTATTCCAGAAGGCACAAGGTTGAGTACTATACTGCTGAGGAACATTTAGGATCATTCTTGCCTTGGAGCATAAGTGAGATTTCATTATGCTTAAGCTATGATGAAATGATTGAAGGTGCATACCCAGAAGCAAATCCCTAGGGGAGATATTAGCAACTTAGCATTTTCAGTTCAAGTAGGAATGTGAATTCCCTTTACTAAAGAAAACATTTTTAATACAGTTAAGAAACTGTGTTAAACTACTACTGTTTTTAAGTAATGATCATTTTCCTTGACCCTTCTTTTTGGCTCTCTAAAGGTGGTCTGTGAGCCGGCTGGTCTCCAGAGGCCGTAGGTCAGGCATGTCCCGTGGTCAGACACCAGAGAAAACCAACAGATGTTTGTTCTCTATATTGGGCATATCACATTGCCTTTACATAACAAAAATGTATTATATATTTATAATAAGCATAAAGTAAATACTAATTTTGATATTTAATAAAAAGAAATTGCTTTAAGTGGTAGGTATCTGTGTTAGTTGCTTAAAGTTGCTGTAACAAAACACAATAGACTGTGTAGGTTAAACGATAGAAATTTATTTTTTCATAGTTCTGAAGGCAAGAAGTCCCAGATCAAGCTCTGGCAGTATCAATTTCTGGTGAGGGCTCCCTCCTTGGCTTGTAGATGGCCACCTCCTGGCATTGTCTTCACATGGCAAAGAGCAAGGAAAAGAGACTTATGACCTCTTTATTTTATAAAGACACTAATCCCATTATCAGTGTCCCATCCTCATGATCTCGTCCAGATCTAATTCCCTCCAATGGTCCCATTTCTAATTACCATCATATTGGGAATTAGGGTTTCACAGTGAACTTTGGGTAGACACAATTCAGTCTATATCAGTATTGTTTATGGTTAGTTGAATATAGTTTTTGTGTTGGGGTATCTTGGGAAGTCCTGTAGAAGTACTAAGGTCATTTCTCTGCCTCTATAGTTCAAAGCCCTCAAAAGTTTTAGAACTGCAAATTTACATGTTATTGAATACTCATGTGAATATAGATGTCAAATATTCTGTGACCTCATATAAGCCATATTTCTTATCATATGACCATTCTAAAACTCAGCTTATTAACATAAAAATTAAATGTATGTTTTAATCTTGGATGGCGACAGGTAATTTGGCAGAAAGTATTAGGTAATCTTAACCTTAATTTTTAAAACTCTCTTTCTGAAAACTATCTGGAAAGAAATAGCATTATGAAAATTTCCACCTTTATTTAGAGATCAGCTGTCCAATAGAAATACAATCCAAGTCATATATGGAATTTAAAGTTTTCTATTAGCCACATTAAAAAATAGTAAATATAAACAGATTAAGTTCATTTTAACAATATATCTTACTTAACCCAGTATATTTAAACTATTACCATTTTGACATGCAATTAATATAAAAATATTAATGAGATATTTTACATCCTCTTTTTTTTTGTTACAGAGGTTTGGAATAGTGTGTATTTTATATTTAGAATGTACATCATTTCAGATTGGCTGTATTTCAAGTGCTCAATAACCACAGGTGGCTGGTGACTACCACATTGGACAGCTCAGATTTAGAGGACTTCTGTGATCTGTGTACGTAGCTTTGACTAAGCTAGATTATTGTTTAGTTGTTTTTTCAATAACTCTGAAAACAAAGAAGATAAACTGTATGGTGTTATTGGGCTTGAGGCAGTTTATAAATCTTTGACTGGAGTCTCTAGAATTGAAAATCCTGACACTAAGTAGATTCTGGCATCCTTCAGGAAGAGTTAATAAGTTTAAACATTAAAGTTTTATGACAATTGTCCATCATAAGGGTCATGGAAAGAATAGGCAGCCCTACTTTAGCCCCAACTTATCAGTTTGTTGCTGGCCTAACTCATGTTTCCACTTTCATTTACTTTATGGGTTTTAGTGATTGTATTTTAAAAGAAATGAAGTAGTATTTATGAGGATACTTAAGTGAAAATGAGCTCTTGGAATGCTCCACAAATAATAGTACCATATATTTATATTTATAGTTTGTAATTATATTTATATGGGGCTATTCTTAAAGGAACACAAAGTTATTTATACATTATCTAATACACTTAATTGCTATATGTGTGGTAGTTATAATATTCCAAATTTGTACATGGAGAAAATCAGTTTTCAAAAGATGATTTTCTAGTGAAACTTGAATGGCATGCTGGTTTCTTCACCACCTTAAATATGATGCATTAGAATACCTTTTTGTCCTTTCTTTAACATAAAATTTTAATGTTCTTTTTTATTAAGATCTAACATATACAGTAAAGAACAAAAATCGTAAATGTACAGTTCAATCAATTTCTTTTACTTATGTGCATATCCATGTAACCCCTCACCCCCTAAGAAAGGGAATATTTCCAGTAGGCTATCCACCATCGCTTGGTTTTGCCTATTCTTGAACTTCATACAAATGGAATTATATAGCATGTACTATTTAGTGTCAGGCTTCTTTTGCTCAACATTATGTCTGTGAGACTCATTCATATTGTTAGGTACAGTAGTAGTTTTTTTTTTTCATTGCTATCTATTATTTTACTATAGAAATAGACCACAAGCTTTCATTCATTCTTTGGTGGATATTCTTGTGCATTTTAGTTCATTTCTTTTGGTGGACATAAGCACACTTAATCTCGTGTGTATATTCATGAGTCAAATTTCTGATTTATAGCATATATACGTGTTTAGCTTTAGTAGATAGATATTGTGAAAGAGTTTTCTTAAGTAGTTATGCCAATTTGTGCTCCCACCCCCACCCAAGGCTGGGATTCAGTCCTCTTCAGAGAAGCTGTGGCTACCAGGGGGACACACAGCCTGCTGGTAGCAAAAGACCTTCCAGAAATGGAGTCAGAGCTGGTCTGCAGAAGCAGCAACCAGTGAGGAGGATGTGGCCCAAGGTGCATCTGGGACTCTACCAGGCTGGCCTCTGGGCTCCCACACAGAATAAAGACCATGGAGAGTCAGAACCTGTAAGGGAGGGTCTTCGATGGGATTCAGCCTTGCAGTGTCCCTCTGGTGCCCTCTGTTAACATAGCCTAACATCCCGCCAGCTCCAGTTTACCAACGTCAAAGAAGGATGGGTTTGGAGCTGAGAGACAATACACTGATAGCTCAGTTATTTTATTCCCTTATACCTAATGTTCTTTATCTGAAAACTGGGGATCATAACTGTACTCCTCCCATGGGATTATAAAAAGTGAATGGGTGAATGAATGAATACTTAGACCGGTGGCTAGCACAGTCAGCTGTGCCAATTGGCTCTTATTTATTGACTCACACCAAGCCCGTGTCACAAGCTGATATCAACAGAAAATTGAGAGACTGCCTCAGCCCTCATAGAGCTTCATCTTTAACACCTTTAATTAGATGGTCAGATTTGAGCTGCTTCCTCATCTGTATTTTAAGGGTTAATATTATGCCACAGCCTGTCTTTAGAAATTTAAGGAACTTGGAACTGACTGACAGCTGTCAAAGAGGAGGGGAGAGAGGGGACTGGATGAAAGAAGGTGAAGGGATTAGCCAAAGAATATATATGCATAACCCACAACAGTGCAGTGGTGGCCAGAGGGAAGGAGGTCTGAGGGCTGGGTGGAGGTGGGCAAAGGAGGAAAAATGGGGACAACTGTAATAGTGTAAATAAGAAAAATAAAGTTAGAAAACAGTTCAAAAAAGAAATGTAAAGGACTTGTAGTAGCATAACCATTTGGAGTGGGGAGGTTTAGCTCTTTTTAGCAGAGAAGTATGCATGATATCTTTCTCTTTGAATCTTTATATTTTTTTGTCTGTGTGCTAAAGATTTTATATATTTACTTTTAGGGAGAAGAGAAAGGAGGGAGAAAGAGGGAGGGAAACATCAATGTGTGGTTGCCTCTTGCATGCCCCCCCGCCCCCCACTGGGGACCTGGTCCACAACCCAGGCATGTGCCCTGATCGGGAATCAAACCTGACTGGGAATCAAAACTGGTTCTCAGGCCAGCACTCAGTCCACTGAGCCACACCAGCCAGGGCTGTTTGAGTCTTTAAATAGAGAAATCAGTACCAAATAAGTTAATTCCTTCAGTGTTTATTAACTACCTACTGTGGGTCAAGCAGTGTTCTAGGTGCTGAGGATACTGAACAGAACAGGATAAAACATTGCTGTCCTCATGCAGCTTGGATGCTAGGTGTGGGATACAGACAATAAACAAAATAAGTGGAAATATGATATAAATGATCAATACTATGGAGGAGAATAAAACTTGGAATGAGGATAAACTTGACTCTTTTTCTCATCTCATTCCTTAAAAAGCAGAGTGTGTGTGTTGGTGCTCATTCCACGTGTATTCCTATGGAAATCAGAAACCAGAATCCCAGGAGAGCCTGTGCTGGGCACATTTGCCTTTACAGATGCAGATTTTGGGTAAATTTGAGGTAGGTTCTCCTTTTAAAAATCTTCCCTTTGTGCTATACACACGTTCACTTCTTCAGTCAGCTCAGACTCATTGGACCAAGCTGCACATGTGTTCAGGGGGTGGTAAAACCCTTTCCAGGTTGGCAGTAATTTTAATTCTCGAAGTGCTAGATTGGTGGGGATTATGTCTGGTGAGTTGTTAAACCCAGCCTTTTTCACTGGTATGTCTGAATATCACCATCTTAAGTCTGAGGAGGACCTCTGTGTTAAATTCTCTTTTTAAATTTTTTCCCTTTTTACATATTCATGGAACTGGCTGATCTCCAAACTATGACATAAAAGAAGTCTTAAACTAATCTCTTCCATTTAATTCACTCATTCCAAAGACTTTAGAAACAGGTCTGAAAATTATAGGAACCACAAATTTAAAAAGTGTTAGTTTGATATGTCTGAAATTAAAGGTTTAATTTATTCACCACAGAATGTCTTTACACCTCGCTGTTTTCTGTAATTTATACCATATACTGTCTACTCAAGTGAATGTGTGAAGCATGGTTAAATTATGCCTAAGAAGGAATATGAAAACTATCTACAATATAGTGACAGGAAAAGGGGTTAACCCAGATTAATGGGACAAATTTCAAATAAGAGAAGTTGAAATAGAAGTTTCAGAAAAACTACCAGGTATCTAAGATGTGTCTGACTGGAATAAGCTCTTCAGAAAAGACTTTAAAACGTGTAGAGGAAGTTTCCTGGAAAAGGATTAGACAAAGTTATAGAAAATATTTTCATAGGGAACACATATTGGTACATGTGGCCTAAATTGTAGGCTAGATAATGTGATAGGCTTTTATGTGTCTCGTATCTTCAGTTTCCAGTCTTTGCTTAATCATGTCAAAGAAGGTTTGGGATAAAGATCAAACGCACAATTCTATAGAAAAGAGAGACGGATTTTGTCAAAATGATTTCATTTGTTCCTTTGGCTAATGTGTATCATATGCTGACGGGACTTACCTTCATTTTATCATGTCTAATTTAACGCTGATGAGGGGGGCCAAAGTGATGGCCCGGAGACTGAAGTCTGTTCCACACTTCCCTGACCTGCACTTCAGTCTCATCCTAAAGAGGTCTGGCTAAGAACTGTAAAGGCAGGATAGGCTCTACGTCATTTAGTTTCTTTGATTTGGGGGATTAATAATGAATACTAATTAGTGTTCTTAAATATTAGCATTTAATTTGGAGATTGCATTCATTTTTTACAAAGATTTTATTTATTTTTATAGAGAGGAGAAAGGAGGGAGAAAGAGAAAGAGAGAAACATCAATGCATGGTTGCCTCTCATGTGCCCCCCCCCGGGGACCTGGCCCACAATCCAGGCATGCACCCTGACCAGGAATCGAACTGGTGACTCTTTGGTTTGCAAGCCAGTGCTCAATCCACTGAGCCACACTAACCAGGGCTGGAGATTGCACTCAATCATTCACTGAAACTCCTATCTATGTGCAAAGCACTTGCTTCTAGGTTGTAGGCCCTGTAGGCAACAGATCTGAGATGCTGCTCCTACTTTCAATGACTGTACATTTTGGTTAGGTGCTATAATGAGAAACAGCTGTTGTCTTCACATGGGCCATCACTTCAAAAACATTAAATGAAAAATGGGAAGTGGACTACAGGTAGGTGTGTATGTGGAGGTGAGAGGAGGGGTTGTTTAGGAGGAAGTTGCCAGGTTGGCTGAGTATAGGTTTATTTCCATCTATGAGGTTCAGTGGACTTGTTTTTACTCTTGTATTAGTGTTTCCAGAGAAACAGAACTAATAGGAGATATATATAGATATAGATATAGATATATAGATATAGACATAGATACAGATAAAGATTTATTTGAGGAATTGCCTCATGTGATTACAGAGGTTGAGAAATCCACCATCTACAGTCTGCAAGCTGGAGACCCAGGAAAGCTGGTGGTATAATCCAGTCTGAATTCCAAGGGAGAATTCCTGAGAACCAAGGGAGGTGACAGTGTCTCAGTCCCAGTCCAAGGGTAGAAGACTGATGTTCCAGCTCTAACAGGCAGGTGAGAAGCAAAGAGTTTGGTCCTTCGACTGCCATTTTGTTCTGTTCAGGCCTTCATTGGGTTGGATGATGCCAACCCACAATGGGGAGGGTCACCTGCTGAGTCCGCTGATTCTCTGCTAATCTCATCTGGAAACACCATCACTGACACGCCCAGAAATAACATAATCTGGGTGCCCCATAGCCAGTCAACTTAATACATCACAACTCTGATGTGGCATTTTAGCAGAATAACATTCATTTCAAACATAGAGTTCAAGGTGGGAAGTAATCTTTGGTCTGTTTCAGAAGAGGCATAAGCAGGACAGTCTTATCTGTGACTGCCTGGGCCTTCACTCAAAGCCTCATCTCATCCCATTCCTCTGACTCGCTCGAAGTGCCTCTTCCTGTTTTCCTGCTCTGTTCCCAGGGCAGCTCTGCTTTCACAAGGGCTGAATCTCATAATGGACACTACCTTCCCAGAAATCCCCAAACCACTGGGGCAATAGGGATCAGCTGTGGGCCCAGGAGGCCGCTCAGCACTCCTCACCCTCCACAGCAGCTGCTGCCCCTGAACAGCCTATGCTCTGTCTATCCTCACTGGGGTGACCAACAGTCTCATTTCATCTGCAGAATCCTTTTGTAGTGGAACCTTTGCTCAAGAATGCTTCGATGAGACCTGTGTCTTATGGGGGTAATGTAGTTTTTAAAAACAGCAAAGGAAAATAAATAAATTGGACTTCTGTTATGAAACTTAGGTGATTTAGTGACTCATCTGGTTTCATAATTTGATCATTAGTAATCTAAACAGACACATTTATTCACATCTAATAATTTTTAGTACTTTAACTGATACAGTTTATAATTACATAACAAGTCAAATGTAAATATATTCCAGAATTTAGAATAATGAAGTAGTCCTCTGGAGTGACACCACAATGTAGTTGTTTCAATCTCTGAAGAATTAGAGTAAGATTCCTATTTTTCTTTTCTTATGAGATTGATCAGGATTGAAGATAAAAAAGTAAGAATTATCACTTTAAATTTTCACTTTTCTACTGTTTTTCAAGAAAAAATCATGAGTTTTTAAATTAATTAATTTTAAAAGTATAATGACACAATATTATATTAGCATCAGGTGTACAATATAGTGATTAGACATTTATATACCTTACAGAGTGATCATTACAATAAATCTTATAACCATCTGTCACTGTATAAAGTGATTGTGATATTATTGACTATACTCCCTATGCTGAACATTACATCCTATGACTTTTTGGGGCGGGTAGGAGACCACTTTGGTTGAGCCTACCCTCACCCGTCTTTAAGATTTCCAGGTAGTGTAGTTACATTTCATTGGTATCTTTGATCTATATATATTTTTCCAACTTGGCAATGTAGAACTCCTTCAGCATTTTAAACACTCCTATAAACATTTTGCTTTGAAATTCCCAACTCTATTTCCAGGAACTGAAGCATACTTTGAGCTCATCTATGAAGGGTGTGCTGACAAGTAAATTTTCACATGGCTAGAGAACCACAGGCACTTCAAGGAGATGTTGACTTGGTCTCCAGCTATAGTAAACAATAGAGCACTTTCACTACCTAAGCATCTTAATGCTCCAGACCACTTCTGTCTCATATCGCTGTTTCAGGAACTGCTTTTTTGATTTTCTGGTGTTTTAGGTAAATTGTCTGTGAGTAACTCCACAGGCAGTATATACATAAGAATTTCCATTTTCAAGCCTAAGGTATTCACTACTGGTTTATAATCCTCTCACTGATTGTCATAAATTAGGGTTACCAGATCTGGGGGGAGAATCAAATGGGAAGACCCTGTTAAAACTGAATTTTACAAAAAGAATGAATGCTTTTAAAAAGAAAAGTATAAGTACATCCCATCAATATTGGGGATATACTTATACTAAGAAATTATTCATTCCTTTTTAAAGTATATTTTATTGATTATGATATTACAGTTGTCATTTTTTTTTCTCCCCTTTATCCCCCTCTGCCCTGCACCACCCTCCCTCTAGCATTCCCCTGCTCTTAGTTCATGTCCATGGGTTGTACATATTAAATTCTTTGGCTTCTCCATTTCCTATACTATTCTAAGCCTCTCCCTGTCTATTTTGTACCTACCAGTTATGCTTCTTATTCCTGGCACCTTTGCCCTTCATTCTCCCCCCTCCATATGATCTCCATTTCTGTGAGTCTGTTCCTGTTCTAGTTGTTTGCTTAGTTTGTTTTTATTTTTTTGTTTCAGGTTCAGTTGTGGATAGCCGTGAGTTTGTTGTCATTTTACTGTTCATAGTTTTGATCTTCTTTTTCTTAGATAAGTCCCTTTAATATTTCATATAATAAGGGCTTGCTGATGATGAACTCCATTAACTTGACCTTATCTGGGAAGCACTTTATCTGCCCTTCCATTCTGAATAATAGTTTTGCTGGATAGAGTAATCTTGGATGTAGGTCTTTGCCTTTTATGACTTGGAATACTTCTTCCCACCCACTTCTTGCTTGCAAGGTTTCTTTGGAGAAATCAGCTAGTAGTCTTATGGGAACTCCTTTGTAGGTAACTCTCTCCTATCTCTTGCTACTTCTTTTAAGACTCTCTCCTTATCTTTAACCTTGGGAAACTCAATTACGATATGCATTGGTGTGTTTCTTTTGGGACCCAAATTCTTTGGGATTCTTTGAGCTTCCTAGACTTGCGCATCTAGTTCTTTCGCCAGACTGGGGAAGTTCTCCTTCATTATTTGTTCAAATAAGTTTTCACTTTCTTGCTCTTCCTCTTCTCCTTCTGGCACCCCTATGGTTCAAATGTTGGAATGTTTAAAGTTGTCCCAAAGGATCCTCAGCCTCTCCTCATTTTTTTTGAATTCTTGTTTCTTTGTTCTGTTCCAGTGGATGTTTATGTCTTCCTTTTGTTTCAAATTGTTGATTTGAATCCCAGTTTCCTTTACTTCACTGTTGATTCCCTGTATATTTTCCTTTATTTCACTTTGTATAACCTTCATTTCTTCCTTTATTTTGCTAACATACTTGGTAATTTCTGTGAACATCCTGAATACCAGTGTTATGAACTCTGCATCTGATAAGTTGTCTATCTCCTTGTCACTTGGTTCTTTTTTTAGAGTTTTCATCTGTTCTTTCATTTGGGCCATATTTCGTTGTAAGAGGCAGAGCCTTAGGTACTAGCCAGAGTGGGGCAACCCATTTTGCTGTGTTGTGGCGTAGTCTGGATGAATATTTCTTCTTTAACTCCTTGGCTGTCAGACTTCTATGCAGTTTGATTTTCTGGCATTTCTGGTTGTGTTTTTTTTTTTTTAATTGGTTGTTATCCTTGTTTTGGTTGTATGAGGAAGTGAAGAGTTTATAACTGTGCCTCCATCTTGGCCTCCATTCTTTTTTTTTTTTAAGATTTTAGTTATTCACTTTTTAGAGAAAGGGGAAAGGAGGGAGAAAGAGAGGGAGAGAAGCATCACTGTACAAGAAATTACATCAATTGGTTGCCTCTTACATGCCCCAACTGGGGAACCTGGCCTGCAACCCAGGCATGTGCCCTGACTGGGACTCAAACCTGTGACCTTTTGGTTCACAGGTCGTCACTCAATCCATTGAGATACACTAGCCAGGGCAGAAATTATTCATTCTTTATGTGAAATTCAAATTTGACTGGGTGTCCTGTATTTTATTTAGCAACCTTATCATAAATGAGAATTTATGCTCCTGCAGCTTCCCCACCCTCTGATCACTCCAGGTTCAGAGTCCAGAGAGAGAGGACAAGGGTGGGGATACAGGAAGGGATGGTTGACTTTCATTGCCTGGTCTTTGGCAATTTCTGGGGCTTTTAACTCCCTTCCAGGCCTAGAAAATTGGTACTTAGATATCAGGTAAAAGGAGGGGGTCCCCAGGAATGAGATAGCTCTTCATGGGACTTTATACATCCATTTAAATCGGTACCAATTTACCCAGACCCCAGCAGGGCTGCAGCAATATACTTGTGTATCAGTGACATGTGTTCCCTGAGCTGTTCATCTGGGCCCTATGGCTGGGCCATGTTGTACCTCATGACATACTAACAATGCTGGTTACACTGGTTAACCAGGTATATCTGGTTAAGACTACCCATCATGTTACTGCTATTTAGTGAAAAGCATTTCTGCTATAAGAGGTTAGTGTGACAAGAAAAAAGTTAATATTTGAGAATGCACAGCCTGTCCCCCTCCTGAGCTTGAACAGGAGAGTCCTGTCTTTACCTGCACTGTGCCCCTGATCCCAGGATTCCATGGGACCAGGTTAATGGGAGAGGAAAAGAAGGAAATGCAGCCAAGGTCAGTCTGATTGACCTCATAAAGCGACTAGATGACAAAAGAAGGGATTGGGAAGATGAGGGAGGTAGGGCAGACAAAGGACAAGGTGGTGTGGGGCTGGAAGGGGCCACATGGAGGGGGGTTGCAGGAATGTGAGGAAAAGGAAGAGGACCTGGAAGCAGAGTTCCTGCTGCTCCCAGTGAGATACTAAAGAGGAGAAAGAAAATTATTTTCAAGAAGTTTTGCTGTAGCCTGTAAGTTCTGTCCCCTTTTTGACATTCTTTGAGACACTGTAGTTCATATTTCTATTTATCTAATGACATTTTTGTTGTCACAGTGGTGTTACCTCTGAATGTGAATTATCCTTAGATACATCTACATGCAGCTTAGTTTATGACATCTACACAAAGTTATGAAGGAGGAAAAGCAGGGTAGTAAGGATCCATTAAATTCTGACCAAATGTTGGACAATAAAACTGTAAAACAAGTGTAAAACTAATGTATTCTGTCATTATAACATTTCACAGGAAGAGTACAAACAGTTATTCACAACAGGAACATTAAAAAAAATCAACACTATTCACGCTTCTGTCACATTATGGATTTTCTTGTTTCCTCTCTTCCCTCATACAGTTGAATATACAGGGGTGGGCAAAAGTAGGTTTACACTTCTGAGTATGTGAAACATTGTTTATTCTCGTATTATTATTTATTAATTATTATATTATGTATTTGTATTACAACTGTAACCCTACTCTTTAGCACCTTGTATGTGTGACACAAAGTCTGACCATGAGATAAATATATTTTTGTCATGCAAAGTAGAACCTATACTTCAAATTAGTGGAATTTTTTTTCTCCCAAAGTCGTCACAGTGAATGCTAAAATTCTTGCATCTGTGCATCATTGCGTTGTTCAAAAACATTGGGATCTCCTATTTTGGAATTGCCTTCAGAGTTTATGTCAAATTATTTCAGCTATCCCCAGTAATGGAAAATCTTCACCCTTAAAGATGCATTTGACTTTTGGAAACATCCAATTATAATTTGGAACATACTTTGCTGGATAAAGTATGTAATCATAGTAGGTAATACTTTTGGATAAAAACAAGACAGGAAAATTAATGAAACTTTTTATATAGCTCATCAGCTGAAGATAATTATAAAAGTGAGTCATTTGAAGTGATTTTTGAGCAATGGATTGAGTTGAATGAAACTATAGACTTCCAAGAAACTAGTTCAAAATAACTGTTTGTTTAGAACTATGTTTATTTACTGATTAATTCAATCAACAGGCTCTGAGGACCCACCCAGTCTTAGACATTGGCTCTGAGAATATCAAGATTAAAAGGCTTAGTTCTTGTTCTCAAAAAACCTCTCATTCCATTGAAAAATTGATATATAGATACACAAGTAGAGTATTCATATTTTGTCTGAAGCCTCTGATGGGTTTTGAAATTCATAATATTTCACATTTTTTTGCAAGGCTATGTGATAGAATTTCAGTTTTTATGGTTGCAGAATCATTACCCCAAAATCCAGTGCCTTAAAACAACAAAAACATTAATATTTCTCATACATCTGGATTTTGGGCAGGGGTTGGTTGCACCAGCTTGCCTTTACTCCACTTGGCCAGCAGTTGGATCACCTGAATGTGGAGCGCAGGCATCACTGAGCCACACATCAGGCAGTTGATGCTGGTTGGTGATTGATGCTGGCTGGTGGTTGAGACCTTAGCTGGGATTGTGGGCCAGACACCCACAAGTGGCCTCATCATGTGGTCAGACTTCCTCACCACATGGTGACTGGGTTCCCAGAGCAAGCATTTTCAGAGAGAGAAAGGAAAACAGGCATATCACCTTTTATGATTTTGCCTTGAAAGTCATAAAAAGTCATTAAAAGCCAGTGTCATTCCACTGCTTTTATTCATCAAGGCAATTATAAAGTCACTCCAGTTTCAAGGGGGACATAGACTCCACCTCTTGATGAGTAATAAAAATTCTAGAAGTTGTGGGGCTAGAAATAGCGTAGTAGCCATTTTTGAAATGGGCCACAGGTGCATATGCTACATTTAACATAATACCACCAGTGGGGTCCGAGGCTTCACTCTGTAATGGAATCCATTAATGTTTCTCCAATAAAATTAGTGAAAATTTACACAAAGTGGAATAAATTCAAATTATAATAGTTCAGTTCCATTTTTGCTATTAAATGACTTTCTAAAAATATTTTAGTTTCATACATTTTTCTGGAATTCAGACTCCAGTTAAGTAATTTTTGGTGTGTAATATAATTTGTGCTGATCAAGGCTTTAGTTACCCAACAAATATCTGGAAGGAGAGATGGTAGAAGGGCTAGGAGAGTAAGAAATCTTTACAGAAAAGGTAGCTGAAAAAGGGATTAGTGAAGAAGGGCATCCCAAGCAAAAAACAAACAAACAAACAAACAAAAAACAGTGTATGCCAAGGAGTGGAGGGCTGAGAGAACACAGAGTACATGGAGAAAAGCAAGAGTTTCTGAATATCTGGAATTTTACATGAGAGAGTGTCAGGAGTCAGATCATGAAGAGCCTTGGATACCACATTATGGAATTTAGATTGGATCTTGTAAAGACAATGTGAGTCCAATTAGTGATTTTAAGCAGAAGAGAGATGTGATCATACTGGCCCCTCAGAACAGTTATTTTGGTGACAGACAGTAAATCAAGGGAGAGAGAATGGGATTCACTTAGGAAGCTCTTCAATAGGCAGCTAGAATTGATGATTGCCTGAAATAAGAGTGAGGAAAGAGTGTTCTGTTTAGCTGCCATTTCTTTTTGTGCTATAGATTAGAGTAAATCAAGAAAAGCATAATGTGGGGAATGGAACTGAGTTGTCAGATTAACTCTTCTAATTTAATTTTTTATTTGAGTGGTGCATATATCTTCTTCGCAGTGTGAAATAGAACAAGGTGAATAAACACCGCATCTTATTATCCCCAGTCTTACTCCCTACAGGCTCCCACTTTCACTCCTTCAAATGGTTTCTTCTGAGATGTACCTCCAGGAACTAAATAATATATTGCATTTGTTACAAGTAACAAAAAACAATTGAAAAAGACTTTTTAAAATAGTAGCATTTATTCTCATGTAATGAGAAGGTCAGATTGGAGAGGCTTCAGATACGTTGTTTGCCTCCATCTCAGCAGGCTCCTCTCATGGTCACAAGATTCATGCTTCAGTTCCAAGAGTCACATGAAAAAAAAAAATCCAGTTGAAGAAGAGGGGACTGTTCTTCTAAGTCTTTGTTTATTTAGCTTATCAGGAAATAAATCTCCAGAAGCTCTCCAGCTCCCTTCCCTTCCTGTGCTCTTGGCTAATTTGGGTCACATGCCCTGTGTTGGATTATCCATTGTCCACTTGGCATCACCACCACCCTTCCTAAAGTCTCTTTTACTTTGAAGAGGAAAAGCCAGGAGCTACATTTGTCAGAATCCCCTGTTATGTGGTTCCAGGCTAGAGTGTGTTTATGAGAGACATGAGCCAGTGTGATGGAGAGATCTTTATTCTCCAGTCTTTTGGAGCCAGAATTGTGAGTGGATGCAGCACTCCTAAGGACTTCAGGGTGAGTTTTGAGAACAACCAGGTTTGAGTGCTTCAGTTTGAGAAGGTCAGTGCTGATTTCTCTGACCATTGCTCCCTTTAGGCCTTTTCTCTGGTTAAGCCACCAATTCCCTATTTTAAAACCCTTTATGTACTAATTGTAAAGAGTAGCTTCTGGCTCCCTTTCCTAGACATACCACTGGTGCAAGAGAAGTGAATTACAACACTGACATGGACTAATCAGGATTTACTCCCAGTGATATGTCAGCGGAGGTGAGCATTTGAACAAAATTCCTGTTCTGCCACTACCACCAGTAACAACAACAAAAATGGGATGGAGAAGGAAGCATGGTTTCAGTATGGAGCAAAATACTGGGAAATTTGACTTCTGGTAATGGTGGTATAACTTAGTTGGACTAACCTTCCCACAGATATTAATGATAAAGTATGTATGAAAATATTGTAAGTCAACTCTTTGAACACATTTGATGAAGACTAAAAGCAGGCAGAAATCAGAGAGGAGTCTACACCTAAAAGATCGTACTATACCATTGTGATTTTTGAGCTTACAGGTTTTGTCCAGAGATGCTCACCAATCCACTCGGTGGCTCAGGGTACAGTTTCAGCTTTACTAGATGGTGGTGTAAAGGCTACAGAGTTCAGAACTAGAAGAGAAGCTGGGAAGTAAGGAGGGGATCTTAGACAGGAGGGAGCTATAGAGGTAGTGAGTCCCCAACTCTGCATATAAACCCTGCTCAAATTCTGGTCTAACCACTGAAATAGGCATCAGTGAGGGAGATCACAAGTGCCCAGTGGATAAGTGGGAACTAGAAATGGAAAAAATTGGTCCCTGGTTGATGTGGCTCAGTGGATTGAGTGCCAGCCTGAGAACCAAAGGGTCACTGGTTCTATTCTTAGTCAGGGCACATGCCTGGGGTGCAAGACAGGTCTTTGGTGGAGGGCGTGCAAGAGGCAACCACACATTGATGTTTCTCTCCATCTCCTTCTCTTTTCCCCTCTCTTTAAAAATAAATAAATAGAAACTTAAAAAAATAAAAGAAACTGAAAGAATTGGGCAGAGATTTCAGTTATAATTCATGGAGAGGGGAGCAGCAAGTGGAAATGAAGGGAGAAATACAAGAGATATGTAGATATCATTATTTAAACACAATCCCTTTACTTTTTAACATATAGACCCAGTTAACATGCCTGTTTAAACATTGTCCTGTGCAAAGAATGTAAAAAATGATTTTTTGCATGAATCCAAGTAGATTACTGTAAAATAACATTTGTTTTAGTGTTGCTTAAAAATCAATTCCTCCTCAACAAATATTAGCAAATCAAATCCAATAATGTATAAAAAATTGTACAGCACAACCAAATAAGATTTATTGCAGTTATGCAAGGCTGGTTCAACATTTAAAATCAATTAATGTAATCCATCATTTCAGGAGGCTAAAAAAGGTCTTATGAATAGATGCAAAAATAATATTTTTATAAAATCTAATACACATTTATGATAAAACCTCTCAACAAAGTAGGAATGGAGAGGAACTTTCTCAAATTGATAGAGAATACAGTAGTTTCCCCACCTTATTTGTAGTTTGTTTCACAGTTTCGCTTCCCTTGGTTTCAGTTACCTGTGCTCAACCATGTTACGAAAACATTAAATGGAAAATTCCATGCCCTGGCCAGGTGGCTCAGTTGGCTGGGGCATTGCCCTATATACCAAAATACTGTGAATTCAGTTTCAGTCAGGGCACATACTGAGGTTGTGGGTTCAATCTGCAATCCCTGGTCGGGGTGTGTATGGGAGGCAACTAATCAATGTTGCTCTCTCACATCGATGTTTCTCTCTCTCAAATCAATAAACATTCTCGAATGAGGATTAAATAAATAAATGAATAAAGTACACAATTCAAGGGTCTTTTTTAAAAAAGAAAGAAAATTCCAGAAATAAACAACTCGTAGTTTTAAATTGGGCCCCATTCTGCATATGTGATGAAATCTTCACTCTTGCACTCCATCTTTTCCAGGATGTGAATCGTCTCTTTGTACAGCATCTCTGTACCACACACACTATCTCTTGGTAGCCATCTCGGTTATTGGATTGACCGTTGCAGTATTTCAGTGCCTGTTTTTAAGTGACCCTTATTTTACCTAATAATAGCCACAATAACTTTTATTACAGTGTGTTATAATTCTACATAAGTTATTGTCCATCTCTTACTGTACCTAATTTCTAAATTAAACTTTATCATAGATATGTATATATAGGAAAGAACACAGGATATATAAGGTTTGGTCCTACCTTAGTTTCAGGTTTATGGGAGGCTTAGAACATATCCCCATGGATATGGGCATGACTGTATCTACAAAAAAAAAACAACAAACACTACAGCTAACACCGTATTTAAAGTGAGAAACTAGATGCTTTCCCACTTGATTGGGAATAAGGCAAGGATGTCCATTCTTACCAATCCTATCCAACATCATCTGAAAGTCCTAGCTAATGCAATAAGATAAGAAAAAGGAAAAATAGGAATACAGGTTGAGGAAGAAGAAATAAAGCTACCTTTGTTTGCAGGTGACATAATCATCTATGTAGAAAATCCCAAGGTATCAACAACAAAAACTCCTGGAACTAACAAATAATTATAGGAAGGTTGCAGGATACTAGGTTAATATACAAAAATCAATTACTTCCTTGTTGAACAACAACAAACAGCAAAATTTGAAATTAAAAACACACTACCATCTACATTCACATCAAAAATGAAATACTTAGGTATAAGTGTAAGAAAAGTTGTAAGAAATCTATACAAGGAAAATGACAAACTCTGATGAAAGATATCAATGAACATCTAAATAAATGAACAGATATCCCATGTATATGTATAGGAAGACTCAATATTGCCAAGAAGTCAGTTTTTCCCAACTTGATCTATAGATTCAATGCAATCCCAATCCAAGAATAAAAAGCCAAGAAATAAATCCACACAAATATAATTAAATGATCTTCGGTAAAGGAACAAAGGCAACTCAATGGCGAAAGGGTAGTCTTTTCAACAAATGGTGCTGGAACAACTGGACATCCACATGCAAAAATATGAATCTACACACCTTTCACAAAAAAGTAACGCAAAATAAATCATAGGTTTAAATGTACAAAACAACAGAACTTCTAGAAGATAAATTCAGAGAAAATTGAAGTGACTTTGGTTTTGTTGATGACTTCTCAGATAAAACACCAAAAACATGGTCCATGAAAGAAAAAATTGATAAGTAGGACTTCATTAAAATTAAAAGATTTCTGAAAAGGACATCATTCAAAGAATGAATAAAGCCACAAATTGGGAGGAAGTCTTTGCAAAACATTTGATAAAGACTGGCATCCACAATACATAAAGAACTCTTAAAACTCCATAATAAGAAAACAACTCAATTTTTAAGGGCAAAAGATCCAAACACACACCTCACCAAAGAAGATATATGAATGCCAAATAATTATATGAAAAGGTGCTAAATATCATATATCTTTAAGGAATTACAAGTTAAAACAAGATACCGCTACACATATATTAGAATGGCTAAAATTCAAAACACTGACAACACCAAATGCTAGTGAGGATGTGGAGCAACAGGAACTCTCTCATTGTTGATGGGAATACCAAAAAATACAAGCACTTTTGAAGGCAGTTCGACAGGGTCTTTTTTTTTTCAAAAGTAAAAATGCTATTACCTTAAGATTCAGCAATTATGTTCCTTGATATTTAGCCAAATGAATTGAAAATGTCCACAGAAACCTGCACACAAATGTTTATAGCAGTTTTTAAAATTTTTTAAATTGTTCAATTACAGTTGTCCCCATTTTTCAGCACCTGAGATATCCTTCAGTAGGTGAACAGATAAGCAGGCTGTCTGCATTCATGCAATGAAACATTATTCAGCAAGGAAAAGAAATGAGCTATGAAGCCATGAAAAGACATGGAAGAAGCTTAACTGCATATTGCTAAGTGAAAGAAGCAAACTGGAAAAAGCTATATACTGTACTATATCAACTAACATTCTGTGAAAGGCAAAACTATGGAGACAATAATAAGATCAGTGGCTTCCAGAGGTCAGGGAGAGGGAGGGATGAAGAGGTAGAGCACAAGGAATCCTTAGGGCAATAAACTATCCTGCATGATACTGTAATGGTATACACAGGTCAATACGCTTGTCAAAATATATAGAATGTACAACACAAAGAGTGACACTGAAGGTAAATTTTGGACTTCAGATAATCAGTAGTGGCTCATCAATTGTAACAAATGCACCATACTCATAAAAGATGTTAATAGTAGGGAAAGCTCAGGGCAGGGGAGGAAGGGGTATATGGGAACTGTACTTTTGCTCATTTTTCTGTATACCTAAGATGGCTCTACAAATAGTCTATTAATTTAAAGGATAAAAAATCGAGGAGAGGAAATATAAAAAGTGAATTTCATGAGTAAGGAGTTGTAGCAATAGAAATGTCTGTATCTCGACTAGGGAGGTGGTTACACCTGTGTATGTATTACTGAGAGCTCATTTAACTATACACAAGATGTATAGATTTAATTGCATGTGAATTTTATCTCAATAATAAAAAATCAACTCTATATTGTCATCAGTGCTTAACTTGACAACAGTCAACTAAATATATGGTGCAACACTGAAAAGTATAGAGGAAGCAGGATGCAGCTACAGATAAGTGTTTTGACCTTGAGGAGATGCTGCAGTGTTCTGGTGTGTCATGAATGATGGTGAATGGCCCTCTCAAATGAGAGAGTAGACCCTCATAGAGCTGGACTTCTTCAAGTTAACTAATATGCAGAGGGAAAAACTCTAGTTCCAGGTCTCATTTCTCTAAACTGGCTCTTTTTGATGCTTCATTATGTCTTTTCTTTTGCATTTAGCCATAAGGGAAACACCACTGCTGGTCTGAAAAAAATTCTTTGCTGTGAAGCACTGTTGTGAGCTCATACTTGAAAGAAGTGGGAGATGTGGATAGGCAGAGACTGGGGTTCATAGAGCAGAGGAGCCACGATCCCCAGGTGAGGGGTAATGATCTAGAAAGAGGCAGTGCTAACCCTGACTTCATGAGTGAAGATTTTATTCAAGAGCCATGAGAAATAAGTCCTTAAATTCTTAGATATAAAAACGGGATCTTTGGGTTTGGTCACAGTTTGGAAAGAATTGGGAGGACATACATTTGTTCTTATCTCTCTCCCTGTTCAGTTCAGTGACCTTTATTTGTTTCATTGTGATGCTTAATTTTATGTGACACATAAAATTATAATTATATAAAACTGAACAGATGTAGAATAATATATAAATAATAATATAACATGTAATAAATATATTATATTATAAATATAATTATGATTATTATAAAATGTGACTTAGGTAGGCTATGGTACCCAGTTGTTTGGTCAAAAATCAGTCTTGCTGTTGTTTTTCAATGTGACTGACATTTAAATCAGTAACTCTATGTAAAGCAGATTACCCTCCATAATTTGAGGGGCCTCATTCTATCAGATAAAAGCCTTAAGAGAATATGATGGAGGTTCCCCAAAGAGGAAAGTATTCTACCTCCAAGCTGCCATGGGAGTCAGGACTGCAATATGAACTCTTTCCTGGGACTGGCCTGTTGGTCTGTCCTGCAGATTTTGGACTTGCTAGCTCCCATAATTGCTTGAACCAGTTCCAATGTCTTAAATCTCTCTCTCTCCCTTCCCCCACACGTGTGTGCACATGCATATATGTATGTATATGCATGCATTTATTTCTGTATAACTATAAAGTTGTATATATTCCTATATGTCTGTATAGTCTATTGGTTTTGCTTATCTGGAGAACCCTGGCTCTCTGGCTAATACAATGGTTAATAGTTTACTATCTGTTCTGAATCCCTCTTGCCCCTCATTTGCCCTTGACCTAAATCAGCTTTCAGCTAATTCTCAATTTGTGGAGAAACAGGTAATTTACAGTAACATGTTGTTTTTGTGAAATTGATAGAGCATTATATATCTTTTTCACAGTATAGTATCTTCAAACCAAAAGAACAGAATGCTAAAAGGCAGGGGCACTGTACCATACACAAGTATTTGATTATACGTATATACACAGATATGTGTTTTACTTATTTTGACTTTGTTGGAGGATCTTCCTGGATGTCAGTCTCTATTACCTACTGATAGTGGGCACCTACATCAACAGGCTGTCTTCACAATCTCTGCATATTAGATTTTCTCAGTCCGTGGATAATAGATTAAGAACCCATATCCATCAGTTCCAGAAGTACTGCTCTCAACCAGACATCTATTGCAGTGGTCCTCTCAAAATCTGATTGCTTACAAGCCTGGCCACTGCAGCCTTCCCTACTGCTCCCTGCAAAGACCTAACTTATACAACTGGGCTTTTGCCCTGGTTATACTCTAGCAATGTGGTAGTTCTAGAACCATGCCACAAACCTAGATCTGTTCAGCTGGGCTCTGGTCCCCTGTCTAGTTTTTGCAGATTCCTGTGCCCTGAGGTGTCTGACACTGCTCACTCTGCTCTAAGTCTAGTTCAACCTGGATTAACTTCTCCTGGACTCTGATTCCTGGTTCTGCTTGACTGGGTGTGTTACAACCACTCAGGGACCATCAGTGCTGTGCCCTCACTACATGAGATCTCCTGGGTGGGTCCAACTTGAAATGGCCCAATTTTTTCTTGCTCCAGTGGATACTGTGGCATGTATCTTGCGGCCAACATTTCTGAGTTGGCATATCCTAAATGTAGTCCCCCCAGCTCCAGTTTATCTTCTGCTTTCTGCTGCTCAGCCTTTGGGGGCCTACCTGCTTCACATTTTGGTCTGTAAGAGTAGTCAAATTATAGTACTTGGAAGACAAGCAGATAAGCATAATTTAAGAAAGTAACGTGATGAAAGTGGCATTTTAGGATGACTGATCTCTTAGTGTTATGCAGGATAAAAGCAGGGGAGACTGGCCAGCATGTTAATCCATTAATTGAAGTATGTGGTGCTTAAGATCTGGTGTAGAGTGGCAGTGAACATAAAGGTAATGAATCTAAAACATTTTATGCAAATAAGGTCCTATTTGCATAAAGATGTTCACTGTAGAATAATTTATAATAGCAAAAACTTGCAAAGACCTAAATATCCAACAGCAAGGGAATGATTTAAATAAATTTTGGTAATAGTCCACTTAATGAAACATTATATAACTAAACAAACTATTAGGAAGACTTAATGAAAATGAGAAAGTACATATATAATATTAAGAAAAAAGCAGAATACAAAATAATATGCACACAATTATAAAGTCTATAGATGTGCACATAAAATATATACACAAATTTTGTTAAACAGAAACAGTATTGTGTGATAAAGTTGGAATTGTCTGATTTTTATATTCTCTATTTTCCAACTACTATAATATTATTATATTGATTATCAACATTCTGTAATTCTAAATTCCTAGTTAACTAATTCCTCCTCTGATATAACAACTATTTTGATAAATTAATTGGTATTCTGATGTCTCCTAGATCCTGGAATGAGCCTTGAGTGAACATAAATGTAGCCATGTTGAGCAAGGCATTTATTTATCCATCAATAGCAGGTTTGTTCCTGATGAAAAGTAAAAACAAACAAGCAACAACAAAACAAAAATATCTATTTCCAGGTACCCCAAGGAAGACCTACTTATTGAAAATCTTTGGATTTAGTATATTGATTTCTAGCATAGCTGGGCTTCAGTGCCCTTCTAGACCACTAGGTGCCCGTAATTTGTAGTAGTCACTTTCTCTTCCCTTTTGGCCATGATGGGAATTAATTTGGAATTAACAAGCCCTAACCATTGGCCTTCAGCTGTGCTTCTTTGTCCCTCAATACTGTTCTTTGTCTCTACCTTGACACAGTACTGACAGAGCTGATGAGATCATGGACTTTGAAATAAGGCAGACCTGCATTCAGATTGTGTCCTCTGCTGATAACTGTGTGACTGTGTGGAAGTTACTTAATCATGCCATGTCTCTGTTTGCTCAGCGGGTGATGTTATTTACTTTGTGGGATTGGAGGGTGGCTCTAACAAGGCCAAGGAAGAGCTATTGATAGAGCTGTCATTCAACCCCATCAAGTTATTGCTGAGGTGGAAGGGCGCTGGCCTTTGAGTAGATCCTGTACCCCCCATTAGGAGGAGTTTAAGGCAGGGCTGTGTTCAATGCCTAGTGACCAATGGGCTCTGAAATATTGTCTGCATTAATGACTCTCCTGGGACAGCGTGAAAGTCACCATCATCCAGCCCCCAGATATTTTTATGCAGCTACAGAATTCATTGAGAATAGCAATATTCAGAGCAGGCTGGGAACATGGTACTCTTTGTCCACCTAATGACAGCAAGGATGAACAGATAAGTGAGTAGTCCAGAAATAACCCCTGAATGTATGTATAATAGCTCTCTGAACTCATCTCCCCTGCATACTCCCTTCTGTGGTATTTATGGCTTTACCACCACCTCTTCCTGATATCATCCAGAACCTCTGTGAACCCAGCTATGGGTTGAATCTCTGACTTCTCAGAAGCACCTACAGTACAACCTCAAGCACCACAAAGAACATCACAATACAAGGCCATCATCATCAGCTACCAAATAGCAAGGGAAATGATTCACATTGGAATCTCCTGACTCTCCTTTCATCACTATTTGCATCTGTCCTTGCCAAAGAACGTAGGGCCCTCTGTAATTACAAAGTCCACAGATCTGATTGCCTTCCATATTCAGTTCCTTCTGTACATGCTGTTCCACCTCAAATTTCAGTGTCTTTCCTGTATTACACACTCTAAAGACTCCACCAGCAACCTTATGTGAGGCTCCAAATAAATAATTAGAGAAGTTGATGTAGCCATAACCTCCAAGACAATTCCAAGTCTGATCCAATGGGAGGGGCACACATTTAAAGATCCTTAAGTGGTAATCGTATAAACCTCAAAGGGAAATCTACCTTCCATCAAGAAAACCCAAATGGCCAGCACCATTTTTAATTTTTTGAGGAAACTCCATACTGTTTTCCACAGTGGCTGCACTAGTCTGCATTCCCACCAACAATGTACTAGAGTTCCTTTTTCTTTATATCCTCACCAGCACTTGCTGTTTGTTGATTTATTGATAATAGCCATTCTAGAAGGTGTGAGGTGATATCTCATTGTGGTTTTAATTTCCATTTCTCTGATGATTAGTGATGTTGAGTATCTTATCATATGTCTATTCGCCATCATACTCCTTGGAGAAGTGTCTGTTCAGGTCCTTTGCCCATTTTTAAATCAGATTGTTATCTTTCTGGTCTTGAGTTATATGTTATTTATATTTTTTGGAAATTAAACCCTTATCAGATGTATCATTGGCAAATATTTTCTCCCATACAGTGGGTCCCCTTTTCATTTTGTTAATGGTTTCTTTATCTGTGAAGAAGCTTTTTATTTGATATAGTCCCATTTGTTTATATTTTCCTTTATTTCCTTTGCCCTAGGAGATACATTGGCAAAAATATTGTTATGTGAGATATCTGAGATTTTACTGCCTATGTTTTCTTCTAGGATTCTTATGGTTTTGTACCTTATGTTTAAGTCTTTCATCCTTTTGACCCAGCAATCCCACTTCTAGGGATATATCCTAAGAATCCTGAAATATTGATTCAAAAAAATGTATGCACCCTATGTTCAAAGGAGCATTATTTACAATAGCCAAGATCCTGGAACAGCCCAAGTGCCCATCAATAGTACATTTATATAATGTAATACTGCATGGCAGTAAAAAAGAAGGAACTCCTACCTTTTGCCACAGCATGGTTGGACCTGTAGATTATTGTGCTAACTGAAATAAGCCAGTCAGTGAATGACAAATACCATATGATCTCACTTGTATGTGGAATCTAATAAATAAAATAAAATAATGAACAAAATAGAAACAGAGGCATAGCCCTGACGGGTGTGGCTCAATTGGTTGGGCATCAGCTGCAAGCAGAAAGGTCACTGGTTCAATTCCTAGTCATGGCATGTGCCTGGGTTGCAGGTTTGGTTCCTGGTTGGGGTGCATCTGAGAGGCAACTGATCGATGTTTCTCTCTCTCTCTCTTTCCCTCCCCTCCCCTCTCTCTAAAAATAAATAAATAAAATCTTTGGAAAAAAATAAACAGAAGTATAAGTACATGGAGCAGACAGCTGTCAGAAGGGAAGGTAGAGGTAATAGATAAAAAAAGGGGGAGAGATTAGGCAAAGACCATACATGCATGACCCATGGACACGGACACTGGTGTGGTGATGGCCTGAGAAGGGTGGAGGTAGGTGAAGGGGAAAAAAAGTGGGGATAACTATAATAGCTTAAACAATAAAAATATAGGAAAAAATAAAGAAAACCCAAGTGGGCAACTCTGGACCTATCTTGTCTGATAGGAGGACCCATTGAAGGGGATTAACCCATGTCTTTAAACTGGCCAGCTCCCCCAGCATTGAGTCCAATGTTTAATGTAAGTGATCAGCTCTGATACATTGTGCACAGCCTGGAATTACAAATATTTATTTCATTATTGCACTCTGCTACATGAAAATATTTTGGGTCTCTTTGACTCTTGACTCCTGGCCCCCACCTTCTACTTATGGATTTATACTTATCCTCTGATCTCAGATTTGATGCTGCTCTTGGGGCATGGACTTCTGATTTCTCTTCACAATGACAACTTGCATTTACCTCTAAAATTATCTTTGCTTCTACCCCTCCGAGTTGACATTCTACGTGGTTCATCCTATCTCCCACAACACCTGACATTGCCTACTCACAGCAGGTATTTACATCCTAGTCCTACTAACAGGAACCGCATGTAGGAAACTAACATTTAGTCTACCATCTATAGTAAGGATTTTAGCTTCATAGCTATTTTCACCTCTTTTATCCCACAAAGTCCCAGTCTAGTCACACTCAGGAGAAAGGTCTAGGGAGAGCAGAGTCAGAAACCACTTAAGTATGAACACTCTAAGACTGACAGGGTACAGCAAAAAAGAAGTGTGGAATGCTGTTAAAACTAGGAAGCTATAAATAGATGTTTATCTAATGGTCTTGCTAATGGACTCTGATCTCTGCACTGTGTTGCCTATGTTTCTTCTCTATTTGTCCCTGATTCTAACTTGTCTGGATCTTGGTGGGATCCTTGAACATGCTGGCTATATTCTTGGCTTACCTTTTCCACTTAGCATTTTAACAAAGGCCCATATTCCCTTTCCCCACCAGTCCCTACCCTGCTTATCCAAATGGAGTGACCAGGTCCTCCTCCCCCAACTGCCATCCTGTGCTCTGTTTCAAGGTCTTGCCCTCTTAGAACACTTCACCAACACTCAACTGGAAATAATGCTCCTGACCACCCCAGCTCCCTCCCATTGACAAATGATTCCTTTGAATAAGGCTAATACCCTCTTTGGGGAATTTACAAGAAAGGTAGTTAAGTGATAGAGAGAAAGAATGAGGCAAAGAGATAATAGGAAGAACCATGGACAGAAAGGAAGGATTGTCAAGTCATTCCAATAATATTCAGGGAATAAAGCACTTGAGAGAATGAGGTTGATTGGTAAATAGAATTCAAGAGAAAAAAAATAAAGTGTATGTGGAGGTGAGCATTGAAAATGGGAAGAGAATATTGATATAATAGTCAGAGGAGAGGTCATGACAGGAGTGAAGTCTAGGAAGATGGAATGTAGGGCCATTCCAAGGTGAATTTATAAGGTGGGTGACTAAAACAATTAAGGAAGGACTGACATTAAAGGGAACTGACTCTGCTTCATGCTTCACAACTTCTGAAATCCTATCAAACAGGCAACAGTTGGCCTCAGTGAGCTCCAGGCCAGACACTAGCAGTAGCCATATTAGTTTCACAGTTTGGCTTCACATGGGAATGCCAAGCCCAGCACAAGTAGCAGCTTTCTCAGATTGCTTTATAACTCAGGAAAGGCAGCCTTGGGAAAAAACTCAGGTGGGGGCTGACCTTGACTTGCACCACCCAGGAAACTCCAGGGCTAGCACACCCAGAGGACAGCTACAGACCACTTCAGAGCACCACCACCCTGCCCCTGCACAGCTGATCCTTCACAGAGGGTGGAGGTTGGTGGTAGTGGTCCTAGCCAATCTTTGCTGCTGACTGACCTGGGTGAATCCTTCCCATTGATCTGCCAACAGCAACCAAGGCTCAACTACAAGAGGAGGGCATACTGAGCCCACATGAAGGGCACACCTCAAATGCCCAGCTTTGGTGACAGGGAATGTTGTGCCATTGGACCCTATAGCACACATACTACATTAGGCCACACTACTAATACACAGAGTCAAAGCAGCTCTACTTAATACTTAGAAATAAACACAAGGAGGCTGCAAAAATAAGGAGACAAAGAAGCAGGGCCCAAATGAAAGAACAGATCAAAACCTCAGAAAAAGAACTAAACAAAAGGGAGACAAGCAATCTATTAGATGCAGAGTTCAAAACACTGGTTATAAGGATTCTCAAGGAACTTAGTGAGGACCTCAACAGCATAAAAAAGATCCAGTTAGAAATGAAGGATACACTAATTGAAATCAAGAACAATTTACAGGGGAAACAAAGTAGAATGGATGAAGCTGAGGATCAAATTAATGATTTGGAACATAAGAAAGCAAAAAACAACGAATCAGAACAACCAGAAGAAAAAGGAATCTAAAGAAATGTGGGTAGTACAGGCAGGCTCTGGGACAACTTTAAACAGTCCAACATTCACATCATGGGGGTGCCAGAAGAAGAAGAGAAAGAGCAAGAAATTACAAATCTATTTGAAAAAATAATGAAGGAGAACTTCCCTAATTTGGCAAAGGAAATAGACATGCAAGCCCAGGAACACAGAGAGTCTCAATCAAGATGGACCAAAAAAGGACCACACCAAGACACACATAATAATTAAAATGCCAAGGGTTAAAGATAAACAGAGAATCTTATAAGCAGCAAGAGAAAAGCAGAGAGTTACCTACAAAGGAGTCCCCATAAGACTGTCAGCTGTTTCTCAAAAGAAACTTCAGGCAAGAAGGGGCTGGAAAGAAATATTCAAAGTGACAAAAAACAAGGACCTACAACCAAGATTTTCTGTCCAGCAAAGCTGTCATTTAGAATGGAAGGGCAGATAAAGTGCTTCCCAGACAAGGTAAAGCTAAAGGAATTCATCATCACCAAGCCATTATTACATGAAATGTTAAAGGGACTTACTTAAGAAAAAGAAGATCAAAACTGAACAGTAAAATGACAACAAACTCACAACTACCAACAACTGAATCTAAGAAATAAAAGCAAAAGCAAACTAAGCAAACAACCAGAACAAGAACAGATTCATAGATATGGGGATCATCTGGAGCGTCATCAGCTGGGAGCAGAAGGAGGACAGGAAAAGGGAGAAATGGTCCAGGGATCAAGAAGCGTAATAGGTAGGAAGAAAATGGGTGGGGATGTTAAGAATAGTATAGGAAAGGGAGAAGCTAAAGAACTTACATGCATGACCCATGGACATGAACTGAGGGGGTGGATTGCTAGAGGGAAGGGGGATACCAGGCAAGGGGAGCAAAGGGGAAAAAACTGGGACAACTGTAACAGCATAATCAATAAAATATAAAAAGTATATTGTAGCATATGTGTGATTTTCACATTGCATAGTTGATGTTTAACTCTGTACTAGTGATTCTCAACATTGGATGCACATTAAAATCTTTTGGGAAACTTTTAGAATGACTAGACGCCACATTCAGAGATTCTGGCGCTAGGAATAGGACCTGGGCATTAGTATTTTCTTAAACCTCCCAAATAACTCTAGTGAGCAGCCAGGTTTGAGAAACCTCTGATGTGTATGTAAGTTTCTCCTCTTAAAAGGTCGAGGGCCTTAGAATTCAGGGAGAGAAATGCAAATTTAAGAGTAGAAGGTACAGATTCTAGATCTTAACCCTAGTGCCTGCTAATAATCTTGGGTAATTTCCTCTTATCAACACAATAAAAAATAGTACATAAACTCAGAGTAATATATTATTTCTGTCCCTTATTTCTTGTAGGCATCTGGGACTTAAATTTGGGAATTCCTTCATAGAAAATTACTATGTAGCCCTGGTTGGTGTGACTCAGTGGATTGAGTGCTGGCCTGCAAACCAAAGGGTTGCTGGTTCAATTCCCAGTCAGGGCACATGTCTGGATTGCATGGTCCCCAGTAGGGGGCGCATGAGAGGCAACCACACATTGATGTTTCTTTCCCTTTCTTTCTCCCTTTCCCTCTCTCTAAAAATAATTAAAATATTTTTTAAAAGTTACTATGTAAATATATTTAATTATTACAAACATCAAGCAAAAGATAATCATGTTATTTAATTTGAATTTTTATTTTTAAAAAATTGGGATATAAGTGGCAGATGACATATTATTAGTTTCAGGTATACCATGTTATTTTTGATAACAAAAATCTATTACAATTTAAAGTCTACTGACACAATAAATGTTTGCATTTTGACCTACGCCATCTCATTTGTTTCTCTCAAAATTCCTGCCAGTTGAGTATTATCTTTATACTCAACATCACTAATCATCAGAGCAATGCAAATTAAACCCACAGTGAGCTATCACCTCACACTTGTGAGAATGGCTGTCATCAATAAATCAACAAACAACAAATGCTGGTGAGGATGTGGAGAAAGGGGAACCCTAGTGCACTCATGGTGAGATTGCAAACTGGTGCAGCCACTATGGAAAACAGTATAGAGGTTCCTCAAAAAATTAAAAGTAGAACTACCACATGTCCCACCAATTCCACTTTCAGGTATTTAACTGAAGAAATCCAAGACACTAATTTGAAAAGAACATGCATCCCTGTGTTCATTGCAGCATTGTTTACAGCAGCCAAGATAATGGAAGCAGCCCAAGTGTCCACCAATAGATTGACTGGATTGACTTTTTTAGTGGGGGTACTTGCCTTGGCTGGGTTCAATCCCTGGTCAGGGCACATGTAAGAATCAACCCATGAATGCATACATAAGTGGAACAACAAGTAGATGTTTCTCTCTCATTTGTATCAATAATTTAAAAATAGAAAAAAGTGATGGTACATATAGACAATGGAATATTAACTTGGCATAAAAGAATGAAATCTTACTATTTATAATAACATGGATGGACCTAGAGGGTATTGTTAAGTGAAATAAGTCAGGGAGAGAGACAATTAAGTCAGAGGAAAGCACAAAAATTTTCACTTACATGTGGAATCTAAAGAACGAAATAAATGAACAAACAAAACAGACCATAGATACAGATGGGAAGGGGGTTAGGGTGCGTGGTGTAATAGGTGAAGGTATTAAGAAGTATAAATAGGTGATTACAAAATAGGCATGGGGATGTAAAGTACAGCATAGGGAATATAGTCAATGATATTGTAATTACTATACATGGTGCCAAATGGGTACCAGACTTACTGGGGGGACCACTTCACAAATTACATAAATGTCTAACCAGCATGCTATAGACCTGAAAGTATTATAAACTAATATTGAATGTTAACTGTAACTGAAATATAAAAACTAAAAATAGAAAATAAATAAAAACATATAATCTTTATTTTGCAAGTGACTGGCCTACAATCACAGCTCCCTAAGTGGCAAAGCCATTTTTTACTTTCCTTTTTTCATTCCTGTGTGTTTTTCTAGATCGTCGTTGGCATGGTAATATCAGGTATCTTCTCTGATGAATGAATAGTATTGGTGTTAATGTAAAGAGTAAAAACTTAGACCTATTTCCAACTAATTGTTTAACTGGCAGGATGATGGAACAGAAAGAAAATATACTGAAGAGGGTAAATCAGAGTTATGAGGAATTGGCATCTGTCACTGGCTATTCCTAGCAGATTAAAAAGACTTAAAGAACAGTGACGAAATACAATAAACCACTCAGCTCCTAGCATCATAACTGCTGAACAAATGTTTTTTGAAGGAATGAATGGATGAATTTAAAAATATTAATGGAAATGACCATAATAATACATAAAATTATTGAATACTTCCATATGCCAGGCACTGTTTTTTAGTTCTTTGTGTACATGTTATCTTTTTTTCATCAACACACTCATTCTATTAGGTAGATATTATTATCCCCCACTTCACAGATGAAGAACTGAAATCCAGAAAGGTTAAGTAATTATGGTACTGAAGCCCTGTCCTCTAGTTCAGCAATAGCACTATGACAGGTTCCTTAGTTACCTAATTTCATCATGCATTTAGTCAACCATACTGCTCCTTGAGCAAGCCGGGCCTAATCCTGTCTGTCTGTTTCTGGTGCCACCTGCTGGAGGGGACCTGCTTTTGTTACCTTTCCCTACCACTAGCTATTCTAGCAATTTCTATGAGTGACTCATTCCAAAATCTGTAGCACCACTTGCCAGGGTACCTCTTCAGTCTCAACTAAGAGCAGGGATAGGTGGGGACAGGGCTGTTAATTTATAATGTTAAGTTGGAGACTCTGGCCTAGGCATGGGCTCCTGTCCTTTGGATTCTACTCTTAGCTCTCATCTCTGCTCCCTTGTCCACAGCAAAATCCTGGGCATCCTGTGTCCAGCCATTCTGCAGTTTGTTGGCTCTGAAAATTTAGACTCGGAATTCTGCCATCAATTCTAAGGTGCAATGTTTTAAACTAAAATTGCGTGGTGGCATTAATTGAAAGGTACATCCCTGTTTCAAAGTTAAATGTGGAAAAAAAGAATTTTAAAATAATGAAATATAGCACATAAACACATTTTGATAGATTTTTCTAACAGTTGGGAACTGCTCATAGTCATCTTTTCTCATGATCATCGCCATTGCCAGCTTGCGATGTCTTGTCACTCCTTTGGGTGCTATGAACTGTAGTAGGGGCTGTCAAGAATAGGGCCCTTCTCTAAAAACTGGTGGAGTGTGTATTTTGGGTGTGGTGGTTAGCACAGGAGAAGAGGGTGGTAGAGGGTGCTAAGGGATGGATGTAGTTGGAGGAGTATGGAACATACCAGATGACAGGAAGTTTAAGGAGGGTCTGGAAATGCCTTTTTTCCCTACTCTATTCTATACCTGGTATATGCCCTTCTTGTGTGAGCTCTGGGCATCGCATGACCCACTGCTCTATGGTGGTTCCTAACTCAGCCTGGGGAGTTTCATCCAAACATATGCAGGCTAGGATTCAGCCAATGATTGGAAAGGATGCCTCTGCAGATCTCCCGAGATTTCCTCATGAACATCTCTTTCCTTTCTCATATTCTGCCTCACATATGTAGCTTCCTCAGCCTTCTGGAAATGTAATCCTTTTCCTCAACCTACTGGGCTCTGTGTGGGTTTCCAGCACCAGGGATGTATCCCAGAAACTGCCCCCAGGTAGCACCCAGGGCTAGTGCTCACCTCGCCTGTTTCCTTTTTCCCAGGAGCCATAGCCCATTGCTGCCTGTCGCCCTATGTCTGAAAAATATTTGCTTCATGTGTTTTGGCTGCTTTTCCAGTTGCTGATGGTAGGACAGAAGCGTCTGTAGCAGGTACTCCTTCAGGCAGAAGCAACACTCCATACTTTTTCACCATTTCCTAACTATTACTGGAAATGTATACTCCCTTGTCCTGTTTAAGATCATTTTCTCCTCTTCCAAAACCCCACTCCATAAAAATTAAAAGTGAAATGTAGAATTTATATTTTACTTTTGGGAAAGTTAACATTTGCACCAAAAGTGCAGAAGCAATGGTGAGTTTGCTGATGCACTGGCACGGATCAAAGCAGCAGCACTGAACTGGACCAACAGTTAGAGCCTTCTTGTCCATGCACTCCCCAACAGCCAGTTTCACTTAAAGATTGTTCTTAATGATGAGCAAAGGTCATTAGCTTTTATTTATTAATTTTTATGGGGGGAGAGAGAGAGAGAAAGAAATTTCTTATTCCACTTATTTATGCATTCACTGGTCAATGGTTGTATGTGCCCTGAACAGGGATAGAACATGCAATGTTGACCTATCAGGATGATGCTGTGACTGACTGAGCTACCAGACCAGAACTCATGAGTAAAAATTATTAATTCTATCAAATCTTGACACCAGGGAGGCATCTTTTTAACATTCTATGGAATGAAATAGCAAGTGAACAAAAAGGGTTTGTGCCACACTCTGAAGTGTGATGCTCAGCCTTAGGAAAAGCACTGACTGTTTGAACTGCAAGTCGAAGTACTCCCCCCGCCCTTTTTTATAGGTCACTACTTTTACCTAAAGAGTAACCAAGAGACAAATTGTGGTCATATAGAATTGAGTATTTGGCAGATGTCTTCTTGCAAATGAACAGAGTGAGCCTGTCACTTGAAGAAAATGACTGATGATATTTGTCATTAATGATAAAATATGAGCTTTCAGTCAAAATTAGCATTTTACAATTAGCGAATTGTATCCCCCACCATGAGCTTCTTATCCTCTCAATAATTGAAAGGCTTTTCTGATGAGATGGAGGAAGAGATATTAATGAATATGATACTTAAAATATTGTGTATTACTGTGTGTCAACATTTGGAAGATATGTATAACTCAGTGAACTAATATTTTCCAAATGACTAATGCATGATGTTACATCATGCATAAGTAAAAGATCCATTCAAAATTCAGAATAGGCCAATGGGTTTTTAATGTAACAGTATGAAATGTTTAAGGATGTGGTTTCAGATTCCACATTGCAACTAACTTTTAGAAAACTGCCACTTGTGTTTGGATAGAGTATCGAAGAAGAATGCCCACAGTTATCTGATTAAGATACTCTCCTCCCTTCCCACTACACATTTCTGTGAAGCTAGATCTTCTTCCTATAGATCAAGTAAAATAACATGTTGAGTGTAGAGGCAAATATGAGAATGTAGATGTCTTTTATTTAGACTGCACATTAAACAGGTTGCAAAAATGTAAAAGAATGCCACTCTTCTCTCTAAATTTTTGGAAAACACCATTTTTAACAATAGTGTATTATTTTTATTGATATATAATGTGTTTGTTATTGTTATTTTTAAATTAATCATTTAAAAAACTTTCTGTTTTAATTTCTATTATGTTAAAAAATTTAGTATGGTAAATATTGATACCACCCACATATACAAAACTTTTCTGAGTCCTCAAGCATTTTTTAGAATAGAAAGGGATTCTGAGACCAGAAAATTGTAGTTACCTGTTCTTTAAAGATGACATAAATCTCAGTAATAAAAACACCTGGCCCTGGCGTGTGTGGCTCAGTTGGTTGGAGCATTGTCCCATGGTCTAAAAGCTCATGGGTTCGATTCCCTGGTTAGGGCATGTACCCAGGTTGTGAGTCTGATCCCTAGTCAGGATGCTTACGAGAAGGCAACTAATCGACTTTTCTCTCACATCAGTGTTTATCTCCTCTCTTCTTTTCTCTCTCTCTAAAAGTAATTTTAAAAAGTCCTTGGGTGAGGATAAAAAAAAAATAATCTGGATTTGGTGCTTTTTAAATTGAGGTACCTACAATCACCTCTTCTTTCTTTAAGCTATAATTGCTTATTTCAGTTTTCTACTTTTTGTTGAACAGTTTTGGTAGCTTAAGGTTTTGTTAAGAAATCATTCATATCTTTTGGGTTCCCGAATTTATTGCTATTGATTCGCAGGTGGTATATCTCATATTTCCTTCAGCATTTTTTGTATCTTGGTTATTTCTCCTTTCTAATTCCCCATTTTGATTTTTTTTTCTCCTGAATTCTCATTCTTTATTACATTCATTTTACACACACCACTAATAGTATAAAAGCTCTGGGACAAAGAGAGTCAAAGGGCACAGCATAGTTGACAAGAAATGTCAAGGGAGAAGGAAAGGGGACTCATGTGCTGTGAGGGTTGTCTCCCTCATTTGATCACTTTTGAAAGTCCAAGAGAAAAAGATGTCAGTGGGAATTGTCATTGGTCTCTGAGCCTGAGCTTCACAGGGCCATTGATATTTGAAGATTCACCAGGATCCAAGCCCTGTCTCTCAACTTTTAGCATCCTTTTATTCAATTTTGCTTGTGTAACCAGGCTTGGAGTAACTCTAGCTAACCATATTCACGAAAATGGCTGATGTGAAAACTAGAATGGCAGTTGAATAGTTCCCTAACAGATGAACCAGAATACCTATGTCTACCAGTCAAAACATTTCTTTTCTTTGCATGCAAGTGTTTGTGGTTTCCTGGGACTGCTTTCAGAGATGTGTTTGTTTGTAAGGAGATGAGGAAGGCAAGATTTGGCAGAGGGAGAAACTGTACTGCAATGAGGTCAAAGTCAGATCCATTTTTCATGTTTTGAAAACTCCATACTGTTTTACACAGTGGCTGCACCAGTCTGCATTCCCACCAGCAGCATGCTAGGATTCCCTTTTCTCCACAACCTCACCAGCAATTGTTGTTTGTTGATTTATTAATGATGTTCATTTTGACAGTGTGAGGTGATATCTCATTGTGGTTTTAATTTGCATCTCTCTGATCGCTAGTGATGTTCAGCATGTTTTCATATGTCTATCTCTGTGTCCTCCTTGGAGAAGTGTCTATTCAGGTCCTTTGCCCATTTTTTAATTGGATTGTTTGTCTTCTTGGTATTCAATCAAATAAGCTTTTTATATATTTTGGAGATTAAACCCTTGTCTGATGTATCATTGTGGGTATTGACTATGGGAGTGGGGGGAGGGCTGGGTGGAGGGGACAAAGGGGTAAAAATAGGGACAACTGTAATAGCATAAACAATAAAATATTTTTTTAAAGATAGAAATAGCCCTGGCCTTTGTGGCTCAGGTGAAGTGTTGTCCTGTACCCTGAAAGGTTGCCCATTTGATTCCTGATCAGGGCACATACCTAGTTTGTGAGTTCGACCCCTGGTCAGGGTGCAAATGAGAGGCAGCTAATTGATGTTTCTCTCTCTCCCCCTCTTCCCTTCTCTCTAAAAATCAATGACTATGTCCTCAAATGGGATTTTTTTTTAAAGGTAGAAATATGGTGTGAAGATTCAGTAGTGGTTTTTGGTATGGAGATGCAAAGTAGACTCCAGGAAGAACCAGAATAGAGGACTGGAAATCCTGAGGGCCCTAGGGGTTATTTTCCATTGTTTGTCATTCATGATTCTCCTTGTAATCATGTTTTATTCCTCTTTCTTGATATTCCAAATTTCTTTGCTAAACTGTTTAGTGAAGCTGACACTGAGGGTGGATAATGGCCAGTGCTGTGCTGGTAAATGTTTAAAAACTGACTCTCTGGAGGAAAAGAAGTGTGTGCATATATTCCTATAATTTTTATTGATATAAAAGATATGAAGGACATACTTTATAAATAATGATGATGCAGTATCTTTATTGTAAATTCCATGTAACCAATCGATTCTCACAGAATGCTTTACCTGTCTTTTGCAGAACTCATATCCCTAGCCAATCTATGGTTACAACTGATGAATGAGTCCAGCTCTAACACAAACACTACTTGATATTAGTGTGTAAATTAATGAATAAGACAAAAGTGAAACAACAAAGACCCATGTTCAAACTTCCCTTGTTTGTCAATGATGTGAGAAACTTCTTTACTCAGATAATAGTTTTTCAATCCTGGCAGAATATCTCCTCAAGTCTTTATCCTCTTTCCTATGTAACAGCTACAGACAACAGCAGTTGTACATTTAATTTGTATCAGTGATCCTCAAGTGGAGAGAGATTTTGCTTTGCAGGGGACATTTGGCAAGTTCAGAGACATTTTTGGTTGTAAAACTGTAGAAGGGGTGTTACTGGCTTCTAATGGGTAGAGTCAGGGACATCCCTCCTCCCTGAAATTATCTGGCCTGAGGTTGAAAAACCCTGGTCTGTATTATTAACATTTTCTCTATCACTTTTTAAAGTTCAGACAATCAACAAAACAATAAATAAATTAAGTCCAGATTTACAGCATTCACCGATGTTTTGTTGTGCGAATATCCCCATTATGGCTGACTGCAAGCTGCTGGTGAGACATCCTCAGATGTGGAATCTGTAGATGTGCAGAGGCCACATTATGCAGTGTTTCCACTGCAAAGATGCACTAGTCATAGCTGACTCTGAGAGCATAAATAATAGTAAAATATAGTAATATAATTAGTAATAGGTTCTGTATATTTATTACCTGTGTTTATAATATAATATGTTTAATTGTAAATAAATATTTACCTTTTAATAATGACTATGCTGAACAGCTGACTCACAGAATTCTTAAAAATTTTGCAGTGGGATCTTGCAGGTCAGAATGAGCTGCTCTGGACCCAGCATGCCACTGACATGGCTATTCACCACTCTCACACTCACATGTCATGTTTCCTGTGTGTTGGAAAGATTGACCCAATCCCAATCCCAGTTTCCTAGGGAATGGGCTCTGGTTGGCCCAGATTGGGTTGGCCCCTGCCTTGGGTATAACTGCACAGAGCAGACCTGTGACTGGGGCTGGGTCTGAAAGGAACTGCCCCCTTCTGTTCAGAAATCGTTGGCAGTGTCACTGGGAGTGGGCGGGTGCCCTGAGAGGCACCCACAACAGTGCTGCAGACTCAGGCCTCGGCCTCCACTCCGGTTCAGCAAGGCTCCATGGAGACTGAGTTTCTGACTCACCCAGTTCTTTCCTCCCAGAGAGATTTCAAAATAATATATTCTTAAAGTGTGGCATCTGGATCAACAGCAGCCACCTCACTTGGAAACTTGATCAAAAAGCAGATTCTTGGGCCCCACCCCCAAGCTCCTGAATGAGACAGATACTCTGGGGATCAGGATCAGCAGTCTGGGTTGCAAAAAGTCCTCCTGGTTCTTCTGACGATTAAGGCCACTGTATCAGATTATATAGTTTTGGGGTTTTTTTTTTCCAAAAAGAGAAGAAAATGAAAAGAAAAAAACAAGTCACATTCTATCCTTTAGGATAGCAACAAAACAAACCCAGACCATCTTGGTTAAATCTGGTATTTCCTCCAGTCTCCAGAAGTGACAAATAATTTCTTAGGTTGAGTTACTCCAACAGGAATGATGTCATCAATCATATATTCTTACTATTTCTTGTTTTAGAAAATGACTGGTCTTTAATTTCTCTGACTGCTTTTTATAGCCCATACATGCTACTAAATCATATTTATCTTACCTAATTTACCTTTTCAGGATCTATTTCTTGAATCCCAAATTAGCTGGTAATACCCTAAAGGGTAGGGCTGTTTTTTCTATGGGGTTTAGGCCACAGAATCTAAGGTAAGTTAGAGCTCATAGAAAATATTTAAATATTGATTGAATAATTATAAAGATTTTTAAAAGTATTCTTTGTCTAATCCTTTGCTTTCTCTCACTGGCATTATTTAAAATTTATTATACACAAATTCTAAAGTGATTATGCTGGAAAATTTATGAAGAATTTCAATAATAATTTAATAAAACAGAAAATGACTGCTATCTGGATATTTTTTGAAATTATGGAATTTGTACCAAATTGTGGTATACAGAAGAAAATAAAAATTACCAGTGGTACTATTGACAGATAACAACCTGATATTTTTATATGTTTCCTGCCAATCATTTTTCTAAGTTTATATGCTTTTCTTACCAATAGAGACTATACACTATATTTCTACTTTCATTAATTCTAATTTTAACTAAATGTTATATCATAAACACTCTCATATCATCGAATATTTTTGAAACATGGTTTTTAATGTTCCACATTATTCAGTTATATGTATGAACTATAACTTATTTAACCATTTTCCCATTTAGGGAATGTGGGTTGTTTGCAATATTTCACTTTAAATTCTATTGTGATGGAATGGGATGCATATTTTAAAAATGAAGACTTTCTCCCTTAGAGTCAGGATTGGTTGGTTCTCTTGACTGTTTCTAAGGTCTCCCAGGCATCTTTTTTTCCCCTTTCTGTATTGAAAAGTTATCTAATCAGTTTGCTTGTTCAAGTTCTCTCCTCTCTTACATCTTCCATCCCAGTCCAAGATGGTCTCAGACCATCTTATAATCACATGTTTACATAAACATCAAAATCAATGACAGTCTGAAATTCAGTAGGAGCCTGCTTATGTTTTCTCTGGTTTACACTATTTCTCTCCCATCTGGCCAGCTGTACCTTTGCATTCTCTGTAATCTTTTCTTATTGTTACTATCTTTTGTGTCAACATTTCAGGTTTTTGTTATAATCTCTAACCCCTAAATCAGGAACACCCTAATGAATTATTATTTGCTTATTGAATTATAACTGACTTTGGAAAAAGATATTGATGTAAGAATGTTGCCATGTTTATTAGTTTGAGGATCTTTTCTTTGTAAAATATCTTAAGTTTGCATAAGCCCCAAAGCTAATTTATTTCTGACAAAAGTCAGATATGTTTTGGACACAGTATAACCAACTCACACACATATACAATAAAAAAAAAACTCCTTAAATGGAACTGAACAATTCTCTGTCATCTTTTATTTTGATAAACCGTCTAACCCATTGTCAATTGACTGAATTGAATGATATTTCTTTCCTTTTGAGTGGGAAAAATAATTATGTCAAATATTGTTCAGTGATGACTTAAGTAGATTTTTTAAAAATGATTCAGTGGAATAGAAACAAAAATAAATGCATCATTAACAGTGGTTAGGATTTTTTTTTAATTAAAATCTCTGATGTAATTTTCCTTCTCAGTGTATTTTTCTTATTCGGTTAGACTTAAAAAAAAAGAATTTCAGAGTATGTCTCCAGTCATGCCACTGAAAATCTTGATTGTTGAACACATGACTGAAAAGATTATCTCAGCTTGGAGTTAATGTTCAATTATCACTAAGATAGGTAAGCAATCTAGAACTGAGAGAAAAAAAACAAATTTACTTTTGAAAAAGACTTAAATGGGTATAGTATAGTTGCTTAACTTTACAGGTAATTTAACAGGCTAGCAATGAACACTTTGTATTAATGAGATGGTTGGTGTGTTGTTCATGTTTGTCTATCTAGTACAAGCAGGTAACTTCAAAAACTCTGATGTGAACTTCTAGTATAGTAAGTAAGAATCGGGCCTCATTTAACATAATTGAGGTGTTTTGCGAGGAGTTTTTGGACCTGAAATAGACTAGCAGGTACAAGCAGGTATAATAACATCATTAAAAATGATGTATGTCGACCTCCACACAATTCAGAAGATTCGTGTTTCAGTCCACTTCACCTGTAGTGGGGAGTACAGGCGCACTGCCGGAGGGCGCCGCCAGAGGCCACTAATCCACGGCGCCTTCGTCCGTAACAAACGCGCTGCAGCGCCCTTTCCTGTCGCTCACCTTAGCTTCCGCCGGAAGCGGCCCCTGTCAGCGTTGTCCACCAGTATTTGGGTTCGCCTTTTGTGGTTGTTTCGTGGACCCAGTCTGGGTGAGGCTTGGGGGGAGAAGCTAGAGAGGGAAACGAGCTTAAACCCGGGCAACGTGGGCATTCTGAAGTCGGAGATCTTCTGGAAGTGGCCGCTGGTGGAGGACCCGATGCTCTTGGTGGTGTGGAGTCTAGTGGGCGTGGGAGTGTGTACTGGTCGGTGAGCGGGGAGGCTGGGAGTGAGGGGACTGGTACTGATAAGGCTCCGGCGGACTTGGGGCTTAGCAAGATCCGCCCCCTAGCACTGCCCTAGAGCGAGCCCTCCAGGTCCACCCCTTGACACCTTAGGGCGGAAATTGGGGAGTTGCAGGAAAACCCAAGAGTTTGGCAACATTTACCCCAAGCTGCCCATTATGCCCTCGTACTTTCCCTAACTGCCCATTATACTCTCTCTCATCTGTCGGTTGTCTTCGGAATTCTGCCCCAATTTTTCTGATTTTTCACGTCTGTGGTTTACTAAGGTTTGTGCTTAACTGAAGCATAGAGGAAGGGCAGACTCAGAATTAGTTTTTAAAGACTTTAGTTCCTTTCTACTGGTAAAGCCGGTTTTTTATTACATTCTCTTCCCTACTCCCTTTCCCGCCTCCTCCCCCCCCCCCCCCCCCCCCCCCCCCCCCCCCCCCCCCCCCCGTACACACAGAAAAGCCTGTTGGTCAGTCTTCACTGATTGGAAGGCTGAAACTGTGTTGGAGAAACAGTGGAGAAAGAGGAAAGAATTACGTGATTTAGGAAGTTACTTATTAAGTTGATCCTCACACCAGAAGTTAACAAAGTAAGGTGTCAGAACAAAGCTAGAAGAATATCACTGTACTACATAAACTAGAATAATGAGGAGTTTGCGTTATTATAGGCAGAAATGAGAGAATTTTCTTTAATCTTTTAAAACACATATCCTAAACAGTTCAGTGCATTTTGACAACTACATACAAGCTTGTAACCACTACCCTTGTGAAGATACAGGATATTTTTATCAACCAAGAAAGTTGCCCAGCCAATCCCATAGTTCTCTATTCCTGGGCAACTACCTTTTAAATTCTATCATTTTATTCTATCATACTATTAATTTCGCTGCTTCTACTATTTCTTATAGATGAAGTCGTAGAGAGTAGGTGCCTGGCTTCTTTTGATTGGCATATTTTTAAGATTCATTTATGTTATTGCAGATACCAGTAATTTGTTCCTTTTCATTGCCTATGATATTCAGACAGTCATATGAATATACCACAATATGTTTTCAACTTTGGGCTGTTATGACTAAAACTGCTATGAACTTTCTTATACAAATCTTATTTTGAACTTATGTTATTTCTCATGGGTAAATACTTGGAAGTGGAAGTGGAATTGCTGAATAGTAAGAGTAAATTTATGCTTAACTTTTAAAGAAATGCCAGATATTTCCAAATACCATTGGCATTTGTTATTGTTAGTCTTAAATTTTAACCATTTTCTTGTATGCGTACTATTATCTCATTGTGGTTCTGTTCACATTTCCATGATAAGTAAAGATTATGAGCATCTTTTCATGGACTTATTGGTTATATCTTTTTCTGTGCAGTGTGTGTTAAAGTTTTTTTTTTCATGTTTTAATTGGGTTGTTTGTCTTTATTTTCAAGTTGTAGTTCTTTGTTTATTCTGGATATAAATCCTTTGTGAGATACAGATATTTTGTGACTATTTTCTCCTAGTCTATGGCTTACCTATTCTCTTACTGGTGTTTTTTCAGGGGGAGACTTTTAAATTTTGATGAAGTCTACTTTATCAGCTTTTGGTTTAATGGTTATTGCTTTTGTTTTTTCACTTAAGAAACCTTTGCCTATCCCAAGGTCTTGAAGAAATACTATTCTTCTAAAGGCTTAATAGTTTTAGCTTTTACTTTTAGGGCTCTAATACAGTTTTATGGCTCAGCATATGATCTGTTTTGGTAAATATTCCATGAGATCTTGAAAAGAGTATGTTTTATGCTTTGGAAATTACAGTAGTGTTAAGATACTCTGTGGCCTTATTAACTTATCTACTTGCTCTATCAGTTACTTAGAAACAGGTATGGTTATCTATGACTGTGTAATAAACCATCCAAAACTTAGTAGCCTAAAAAAATTGTTATTTTAAAATATTTTTTGGTTATCACTATAACAAATCATTCTGAACCCTAGTGACTTAAGATAATTCTTACTTCTCACAGTTCTGTGGTGGTTTCATTGAGCTAAGCTGGGCAGTGTTTGGCTTGGGATCTTGCAGGTGATTGCAGTCAAGTGAGTGGCTAAGGTCATCTGAAGGCCCCACTGGACCAGTCTTTAAGCTGAAGGTTCATCCGTGTTGTAGCATGTGTCAGATTTTCCTTCCTTTTTAAGGCTGAAATATATTCCACTGTATGTATGAACCCTATTTTGTTTATTCATTCATCCTCAGTGGATGTTGGTGGTGTTTCTGCTTTTTGTCTATTGTGAATAAATCTGTTTTAAACATGGTTGTACAAATACCTGTTTTAGAGTCCTTCCTTTCTCTTCTTTTGTATGTATACTCAGAAGTGGAATTGCGAATCATTTGATAATCCTGTTTAACTTTTCCCCACAAAGCATAAATGATTTTAGAAAATTTTCCTTCCTTTATATTATTGTTAACAGCAATTTATTTTTCTTTATTTTTAGTCCTAACACTTTCTTAACCTAAGTCCTTAGAAAGAGCAGTTTTTATTTTTATACTGTTTCATTTTACCATTTATTTCTCTTCTATATCCTCAGTCATTTTCCTTATTAAAAGAGAAAAAATACTGTTGTGAACGATTAAGTTTTTATCTCATTGAATTTTTATTCTACTGTTTCATTACTTGAAAACTCTTCTAGCTTTTTATATTAATTTATTATAGTCTAATCTAATCTTGTTCAAGTCTTTACCAAATCATACAAAATTTCTTATTTGCACATTTAGAAAATTCAGGTAAAAGTGACATATTAGTTTCAGGTACATAGCACAATGATTTGATATTTGTATATACTGCAAAATAATCACAGTAAGTTTAATTAACACCCATCACTATACATAGTTACAGTTTTTCTTTTTTTAAAATTCTTTATTTTATTGATTATGCTATTACAGTTGGCCCATTTTCCCCCTTCACTCCCCACCACCCTGCCCATCCCCTCCC